>WFKH01011801.1:34904844-34931819 GCA_016163765.1 Magallana hongkongensis
GTTGCAATTTATTTTCTATTTGTATCATGTCGACATGCAAGATAATTATGTCGATATGCATTGTGTTTATGTCAGCGTGCAACAGAACCATATTCACATGCAAGAAAAATATAATCAGACTTGAAAGTATTCATTCGAAAAATAATTCTGTATTTTCTTTGATTTGAAAACATTTTTTTTTGCATTACACTTTTTATTTGGCTAGATAATATTATTGTGATCGCTTACAATTTGTCCTAAGCTTAAAATTGTCACAATCTCTATCCTCTATTACCATGGCAACGGGCCCACATAGCAATAATCAAATGTCTTTCTTCTTCATTTTTCAACGAGTTGACAGCGTGACCTCTAAATTTTGGTATTTACAAGGAACTGACGTTTCAAAAACTGTATAAATGAAATATTCTTTGATTTGAATAACTTTATCCCTTTCTTTAGATGTTGATTTTTCAAGGGCATTAGATTTGTAACTCAGTATGTGGAAAGGGATACAAAGGAATGTTTAGAATATTACAAATTTGATTGACCCTTATATTTGAAAGGTTGGCTCTACTCAATTAAACTTTTAAAAAGGTTGATTGTGTTGGTGGAAATGGAAATGTTTTAAAATTAATATCTGTTAATTATGAGATAGCTTATACTGCATGGGTGTGTCGGGTAAGGAGTCGGTTCTTGTTTTAGATCGAGATCTCCCACCAGATGGCGTGGAGACGGTCCTACAGCAGCTCCTCTTTTTGTGACGACACAACAATAGCGAACGGAGGAATCGTATCGCTTTCAGCGTATTTGTACTGTAGAGAGGGCTGCATCTCGACCAGCAGTATCAGCAGCATGCGCGGTAAATGCATTGCTTTTAACGCAGAGGAAGATTGGTCTCTTGGAGAGGGATCGTTTTTATTCACTGTTCCTACCCCTGGAATTCAGTACATTTTCAGGTAAATGACTTGAAGAATATTTTATGAAGATTTTGAAGTGTTGTATAGAGCGCTTAATTTATGAAAATTGTTTAAGTTCACTATGAGGAATCAAAGAATTTAATTGAAATGTAACAGGACACAAATTAGACATTCCCACTGTCAGATTAATGAGTCTGGATTATGTACACTATTTTCATTTACGAGAGAACAGTCAGGTCTGATTTCCCCCCGTAATTTAGAAATCGCTCAATCTCCTCCCCTCCCACAGAACTTAACCCAATGTGATGTACAGTTTCATCGGATCACCCACGTCTGCGAAGTTATTTCGACAATATTTTTTATTAATATTTTCTAAGGAAAATGAAAACATACCTTTATCAACTTTTCTACAATGTCTGTATAACAACAAATTGATATGATATAACCTCATTCTGAGATCAATAGTTTAAACCCCATATTTTGTACAGCCGATATAACTTACAACAATTAAACTAAGCAAATACACTAAGGTGGTTTATATCACCTGTATACTATTCAAAATAGTTGTATTAAAGTAGTACGAAAGAACCATTGAATTAGTTTCCAAAAAAATATTTTATCATATACACACAATGATGGTATGATTCTTTATAAACGTTAATATCAGTCCTTTATAGCATGCAATTTTGTTTGAGAGACCAGTTAGTGTTGCAAATTTTCGTCGTAAAATGTTAATTAGAATCACTATTCTTTCGTTATGCAACATTATTATTTACTGTAGGTTACCAGTTAGAATATATTTTAGCGTATACAAGTAACGAAAAGGTATCTTTTATTAATAACAGCCAAAACATTTGTAATAACAAATTCTTATCATTACTATCCACTGAAAGGAGATGGAAATAGTAGGTTTGAAGCGATGTAGGCAAAAAAGTGAGATTTTTTTCTCACTTCAAGTAATTATATTTAATATTACATAACAAAATACCAAAATTTCAGTAAAAAAATAATAAAATATGAAAAAATCACCCCAACCTCATAATACAAAAAGGTCCCTTATTCCTTAACTCAATAGGTAGGTTTAAATTTGATTAGTGCGAACACGAAAAGTGAACATTTAATCAAAATTTTGTTGTTTTTTTTAAGCATTATGATTTATAATACATACTTTTAGGAATGGGAAAAAAGTTAATATCTGTCATATGTCAGACTAGCAACATGCTGTATTTTAATACAAAATTTACCAATTTACAGTAAGTTTAATCAATTGGTTGTTTACTGTAGGAGAGAACACAGAGGACCTTTGCTTGTAATTAAACATTCATTTTTTGAAATAAAAAACATGCTACTCTCAAATGTATTTAACTTGAAACTACACTTTTCAGCTTAACGAAATACAATATTTCCTATGTACAATAAAGTTGCTTTGAAAAAGTTCATTTGTTTATGTCGTCAGTTTTTCGATAAAGAGATGTTTGAAAACCGCACTCAGGTTATGTACGTACGTTTTTTTATTGCTTTAGATTTGAAGGCTGTTGTTGGCAAAGCTTGAGTAATGGCAATTCAAGTTCTTCAATGAGAATGACCTTGACCGCTGACCTACAACCCCGGAGTGACACGGGGGTCATCAACTCCTCTCCTGTCGCCACCATGACACCCATTGTTCGTCTTCTCGCTGGCTGTCAACATTCCTTGCGTATACCAGGTATACTTAGAATCTGGTGATTACAGGGGTAAAAATAACATGAAACTAGCTAGGACTGCACGTCATTAGTTACGACACATTTATCGCCATGTGGGGAAAACGTTCAACATGTTTTAATTTTTCCAAAACTAACACAAACATTAAGTCAAGATAAAAAAAAAAATGAAAATGTTGAAGACTTTATTGATATCGAAAGGGATCATACACCAAACTTTTGATTTTTTAACCTCGATAATTATGTGAACATCTGCCGCCGCTAATTTCTAATAAGAGGCTTTTCTTCTATTTTCATCGTTTAAAGCAGTATATAAATACTTGTGTATTGATACAGTGTATATTGATTTATTGTTACATGACATTCGACACTCTAGTATTTTCATCGGGAATTTTCACTTAGAATTCATTTATTTGGTATGTTTACACTAGACAGCAAACATCATTTATATTTCAATATTTAGATTCAGTGTATATTTCCCTTTATGTTTGCATTGGACATCTGCGACGACGTTCAATTTCTTGTAAACACACTTATCCTTGTCACGACGCATGAGCATAAGTATAAACGTCATCACGCGTTTTGAATATATTAATTATTGTAAGATTAATTGTAACGTTCAAACTTACATAACCAATTTAATAGGTACTTATTAAAAATAATCGTTAAATCATATCTATTCGTTAACATAAAAGATTTTCTCGACAAAGTTTCTGGCACTATATTTTTAGTCGCGGAAGCAAACTAAATAACATGTTAATATGGCTGTTCCATGTATGCTTCATATCCCTGACTAAGAGCATATAAAATGGTTTTAAAGCTACGATACACAACTATTTTACACAAATAAACATCAATATGAATATAAATATAAGCATTGAATGCTTATTTTTGGATGTCGTCGGTCCTATAACACACCAGGCCGTGCAGACAAATTATCATACCGCGCTAACGAGCGGTATTCAATTTGTCTCCACGGCCTGGTGTGTTATAGGACCGACGACATCCAAAAACAAGCATTCAATGCTTAACACGAGACAAGGATTTGGCAGACATATAGCAATTTGTGTATGCTTTCCATTCGTATATTTGTATGTTCAGTATTGCATATTGATTTCTGAATTTTCTTCGTCAGTTATAGACGCAGACGGGGACATCGTGCGATGTCGGTTCCCGACCTCCAACAACACCAACGAGTGTGGCTACCTCTGTGACGGACTGCCGGGCAGTACCGTAGACACGGTGTGTGTTAATAGCTTGACGTCACTACAATGACGTAATATGATATCATAAAGATCTGTTTAATTAAAATGGTGGCCGTTTGGGATATGGGCTGTAATTTTCTTGTATTCCAACTTCTACAGGGCGACATGAATGTAAGCTGCAATAATGTCACTCTCTCCCCCAGCCCTTTTTCTGGTGAGGGGTGGGGTGGCCGGGTGAAGCGTACACCTTCAAAAGATCTCCAAAATGGTGAAAGCACAATCACAATGATTTTGGCTGAAATCATAAATATAAGACATTAACATTTGCATTTCTAACTGAACTCAAAACAATGTAGTTGAGCATTACATAAAAATTTATCCTGAAATATGAAGTGCAGTCTACGTATCAGTTATTTTTTTTTTTTTTTTACAATTATGGAGATCTTGATCCTGGAATAGTAGCAATCTTCTAATAACGTCAGATTTTAAAAAACGTCGTAGAGGTAACATATTTGCAGCTACAGTAGTGTGATTTCGTGGGGAGAAATTTCAACGAGTCTAGACTTGAATAGAATGACAATGACATGAAAATCCTACTTTAATATAGTTTATATCTTATTTAAATTAGAGTATGACAACTCGAGAATTCAGATATCAAAGTGAATTCTTATACATGTAAGTTTTATTTTACGATAATGTAAAGTTAGCTTAGTGTGTTGCATAAGCTCATAAATTCTAAAAATGTATACCAGAATGCGTGGCATTGAAAGAATTCATAATCATTATCTAAATAATGCTTTATTTACAAATACTATTACATCAATTTGAATCATAAAAAAAAACCTTTCTCTGTTATAAAAATGAAGGTTATCAAGTGATGATATTTGATCCTAATTAATTTTGTTTATTGTAGGATACGTGCATATTTAATTATAATGCAACGTCGGGAACAGGAACCTATGGTGTCAGTTTACAGATAGAGGACTTCGCTGTCTCGGCTCCCTCCACTGTTCTTAGCTCGGTGCCAGTACAGTTCTTGATCATTGTGTTTTCCGACTCCTTGTCTTGTGATGATAGGCCTTCCTTTGTGGACCCCACCCCACCGGAAGCTAGCTGTCACGTCGTAACTTCCACCTTCACCAAAACACTCGTGGCAAGAACCAAAAATGCTGCCCACTCGTAAGATGTTATGACTAATTATTAGGATTTTTCAGTGTTTTTGTATATCGTTTTTGAATATCATTGCTTTTAAAGGATGTCAATGTGTTATCACGATAATTTTTAATTGAAGAATAACGAAGATATTTCTAATGGGTCCTACTGGAATAACAAAAACCAACCTAGCTCCCTACGGTAGTTCCGGTAGGGAATGGTCAGTAACAGTCACGTGGTCACCCACGCAGAATCAAGCCGGGTATCACCTCATGTGTTTTAATGCAGAGATCAACAGCAAGTATGTTCTATTTAGTATTCATCGATCATAGTTGCAAAAAATATGCAAGACCTTGGCTTATCTAGTTCTTTGGTTATTTCATGTCATTTCAGACTCTCTTCAAGTATGATTTGTATTGATCTGATGAAAGGAAGTAAGTCAACATGTAGCGTGATTTTAAAGAAGGATCATAAAATTGTTTCCAAAATAATTCTAGTCTACTTTTAAAAAACTAAAAAAAATATTTTCTCTCCCTTTTAGCGCCACCACCCATTAAACAAAACTGTCTGACGCCATCTAGTGAAGTCGTCATGGGGCCCAACATTACATTTAGAATGTGTTTTGATAGAAAGGTGAATATGCATTATTTTCTTTAATATTACCAAGGGATACCAGACCCACCAAATCAATTTACTGGACATAAATTAAAACACCGTTCGACGATTCTTTTGTTTGCTTTCTTTTTGTGACAGTATTTTGTATTTAAGTGCTAAGCAAATTGGATTGATAATTCGGATTATAAGTGACAATATCAATGAAATATGAATACAAAACAACAAGCAAATACATTGTTGCTATTTATATAAGTAAGCACCTCCAAAAAAATTTAGATATTGATTAACAGAATAAATACACGTAGTCGTATGACAAAATATTTACGTTCGTACCACAAGATCATGATTTGATTTTCCCCACATTTAACAGATTATGCGGCCAACGACGGATAAATTCATGATAATATATCATTCAAATGGAACTGAAGCAAACAGACTGAATATAACGGATCCAAACTTAGCCACATTCTCGACTTCTAGCGACCGCACTGTTACTGTCACGTGGGGCGGATCATCGGGTAAGTTATCCCTTTTGGCTCTCCTCTGAGCAAATTTCGACCAAGTTCATCAATGGATCAACGTATCAATGTAGAAAGTCTCACTTCAAATATTAATCCATTATATTTTTTAAAAAAATCTCCTACGTAGACCTATATGACAAGTATAAACAACATTTCGGGTTTGTTCAAACCATGTGGTGTATATAAATGAAGGAATAAGGGTTTAACATGGGACCATGATTGGGGGTAAAAGCTTATCCTGAATGTTAATTTTAAGCCTATATTGAAAATATTGAAAAAAAATCCAGGGTATATTGTTGGCTGATTGGACGATTTTTCACTACTCTGTATTTCATTGTTTGGTAGGACCTGACATATTGGGTGTTGGACAGTATTATATTTTACTAGAAGCAGGTGAGTCCTTTACAAGTATTCACTGCCATTTCATATACATGGATGTCGGATGAAAATATTTCCATCTTACATACTTATCCTTTTAATTGGGTTTATTTTTTGCAAGGAAAAAAAAATCATAATTACATATAATGACTTGTTTTATGTCTTGAATACATTGTAGTTAAACGTATTGAAGCATTTCGTTGTGATTTATTATATAAATAGGATCAGTTGCCGCTCCTCCTCTGAGCTGTCTCTCAGACTGGCCTGGAATTACCCAGCCCTTTTACTGGAATTTCACCGTAGGTAAGAGAAACCAATACTCTCTGTAGGTGTAGCCACACTCCCTTTATTTGATTTACTAGAGCTGAATGGGACACTTTCATAAACAAATCAAACGTATGTTTATGATTTCAGTCCTTACAAGGTATGAAACTATATTTTTTTTTACTATAAGTCTTCTAAAAACGACAAAGATACGATTTAAGGTAAAAAAATCTTCAAAAAAATTCTTAAAGTCTAGAATGGTTAAAATGTCAATCAGGTTTGTACTTATCAAATTCAAGAAATGGTTTTGTGTTGTTTGGCACAAAAATCTGTAAAAGGAATCAATTTATGCAATTTTACAACGTATGTTCATCTTCAACTAACAAATGTGCGTAAATAAATTTCCACAGTTGATCGTACTCCACCTTCTCTCAGCTTTACATCAAACCCAACACAGGTCAACGACATTGAGATGTTCTCTATGACTTGGACTGTGAGCGAATCACTCTCCGTGGAGCGCTGTAATTTGACATCACCTTCATCTTCATCCATAGTGAACTGTCGTGGCTCCTTCAATCAAAACAACTTGGTGGCAGGAAACTACTCCATAAGTATTGAAATAGAAGATTTGAGTGGGAACAAAGCTGGCCCGTTTGACCATCAGTGGGTCGTTAGTACGTATTTTTTTCATCGATATTGCAGGCATTTTTCTGTAGAATGATACTAAATTATATTTCATATTTAATTGGATCTTGTAACATGGATTGTGGATCATCGTTTACCACAAAATACGAAATGCTTTAAATGACTTTCTATTGTCTTGCTTCAAAAGTAAATCGTAAATTGCAAGCCTTTTTCTTTTTTAAATTTTTTTTCCGTCTACTAAATATTTTTGATCCTCTATAGATGGCCTCTTATTTTGCCTGATTAGAGCTGACATGAATTCATAAAAGCATTTGGTCGCCATATTAGTACTGCCACTGGGATATATATACCGGTTGAGAAAGTTAGGGTCGGTTGCTTTCCGATCGAAGCATTCAGGTTGTACGGACTTCTAAATGCATGAACTACACATTGTATAAAATGTTTGTAATAAAGAATAAAGGAAACAACAATCAATAAAATACAAAATATATTTATTCTTTGAAAAGATTTCCGAGGTATCCGTATTATTTTGCACAGATAGTGCTGCCTTACTTCGCATGCACATCGAACTTGTGTGTCACTCATACAGAGTGCATAGCGTCTGAATTTTTTTGAAAACCCCGGCGGCACTACATCCAACACAGTAGCTGAATGATAGTAAATCCAAGAAAGTAACAACCTAACATCGTTTCCATCGGTTTCTACAAAAACGCTCCGTTTCTAAAATCCATGCGATCATTGACATTGCTCGACCTGCCACAGTGTGTGGTTTGCGCATGTGCGATGTTATAACATACACTGGAAAACGGTCTAAAATTATGGAGGATTTTTGAAGTATCTGTGCGTGGATTTCAGTCTGTCTTGTTTCGTCGTTCATTGGATATTCCTTGCCAGTGCAGTGGTTGTCATATCCTTTTTGTTCAAAACGCGGTTCTACACGTCTTTTCGTCCAAGGTAACGTCACCCCTGCGAATGTTATTGTCATCTAAATTTAGACCACGTGATTTTATTTGACCCTTTTAAGTTTCGCAGTAAAAATTGTGTCTCGTGGTTATAGTCTATTTCCTAGAATCTGGGTACTTGTAGTCAAATTAAAAATCTAGATCGACGTTTATTGATTTTAAACTTTATCTTCATTAATTGGTGGCGACCCCCCCCCCCCCCCCCCTCCTACCGCGACCAACACATTTTATTTATTCATTTATTTCTAGGGTTAATTTTGGATAAGCAATTTAGCATATATTTAAATAAATTTCGATTTCACTTAGACTAGCATTTAATTTTTCGGAGACGCCTATATATAACTTTGTTTATATATATATAAGCACAAACGATAATATCTTCGCAGAACTAAACAAAACACAGAACAGAGAGAGAGCATGTACATCAATCCTATTAACTAAATGTGTACCTAAAAATCCTGGCTTCAGGATCATGAAGCGATTTAAGACTTAAGGAGGTTGGCTCCTGAAATAATAGTAATGTCAATCATCCGAAAACCACTAAGATATAAAGATGGGGACCTAAAATGTTCATTTATTTTATTTGTGACCCATGTCACATGCCATTTTTTGGAAATATAGGGCCTCAAACAGAAAAGATAATTTTCCTGAAATTTTTGCTAAAATTTGACATAGAAATTGATAATTTGAAGAAATCAAACAAATATTTATAGTTTGAACTACTATTTAGCTATGATTTTAATACAGTATGAAGTTGAACACATGAAGTGACTATAAAAGTAAAATCTAAGTCAAAGTTTAAAAATTCTTGCTTTACTGGTGGCTTCAAAGGCCAGTACACAATGAACACAAAAACAGATGTTACAAAATTTTGGAGTAATCAAATTATAACGCAAATAAAAAAAAATTAAAGTAATGTCATCTTTCCAAAACTTTGCATACAAATAGACATACATTTAATATCTCATTTAAAAGTAAAATAAGTAGGGGTCACATTCCAAAAATTTGAGATATAGCATGAAATAAGCTAATTTTAGGCCAAAATTGGAGTTAATTTTTTCTTAACTTCTATGAAATATAAGCTAAATATGCCAAAATATATCGATAGAAATATCAAAATATTGTTTAAATATATTTTTCAGAATATCATGAATATATCGTAATACACAAACTATCTAAACGTTTGGTCTGCGCTGAAAATTAGGAAGCTAAAGTAACAGTACTCTAAAACTAGTGAGTTATGAAAATTGTTCATTTCCTTCTTGAAAACCTTCCGCCACAAAATATAGTCCCTTACTAAACTCTGTAAAGATGTTATTTTTTAAAAACAATTTTATTCAATATAGTTTATTTGGCATTGTAAAATATAAATATACTACTAGAATTAATATGTGATGCAGAATTTTCAGACTAGAGGTGACCCAAAATGGCTACCCAAAACCTAAGGAGCGAACCTCTTTAAGTGCAAATTTAAAAAATTCATAAGATTATGATAAATCATAAAATTACACTTAAAATTTGCACTTATCAGCGTAATATAAAGACACATGTTAGAAGCATTTTATTTTTCGATGTTTTTAACTGCTTCATGATCCTGGCGCTAGATCATATAAGGGAACGTAGCATCGGGGAGGGGGAGGGGGGGGGGGTAATTCTTATCGCAACAGACGTTTTTCTTAGTAAACATATAGAAAATTGAGATTTCAAGAAGGCGCTCTAACTCTTTACAGAACATGTAATAAAGGAAATTAATAAAATTAAGAATAAAAGAGAAGTTTTAGGTACTTCGCATTACCCCCCCCCCCCACACACACACCACCATCACCACCACCACCACCCACACGGATAAGGATTCTAAATATTGACGAATAGGTTTTTTTCGCTCGTCAAGATTTCGGATAAGTAAACCCCCAAGTTACATTCAAAAACGGTGTTACGTGCCTAATAAATGAGCAAAAAACTAAGTTTAACACCCATTTTAAAGATTCCTCTAAGAGTTTATTTTGGATCCGCGCCTGACCTAGTAATAGCGTCAATAGTGAAACAGACTATACTATTTTATGCAGAAGAAAACATTTTCGAACACATTCGCAGGGGTGAACATGTTCGGGTGTATGAAATATCTGAATGCGGTGAAGCATGAATAGTGCTCTCGGCCCTATATAGGGCACCCCTGCGAATGTGTTCGGAATGTTTTCTTTATCGTTGCTAAATATGTAATAATTCCAGACGTGCTCGAATGAAAGTTCACGAGACATTCCCGAGTGTTGTTCAGTTCCTGTAAAATTTCGAGCGGAAGTACATGTATGAGTGTTCGGATAATATTCTCAAAATACGTAAGTACTGGTCGTTTTTCATATCATATCTTACTTTGATATATGTTAAAACATGAAAATCAATTAAGATATATGACTTATTTCATCATCTAGCGGTTATTTAAACTAAAGGATGATATTCAGAACAGAGTTATCGTTCGTGTTCAACCACTCTACACGTGATTGAAAATATAAACATTGGTTTGTTTGATAAAATCATAGCCATGTTTGATGCTTTTGGTGTGCAATACCATGCTTTTTTGAAAAAAAGAATGGATGTCTGTTTTGTATAAAAACTTAGTGTATCGAGTCATTTTCAAGGAACATTTTGCATAAAATAGTATAGTCTGTTTCACTATTGATGATATTGCTAGGTCAGGCGCGGATCGAATATTAATCTTTAGGGGGATCGCTGCTAAGCATGTTAATTGTTGCAATAGTAGAAAAAAACTATATTTACTATTGTCACATTTATTTGTAGAACTCATTTTATCCACCAATTAATGAAGATAAAGTTTAAAATCAAAAAACGTCTAGATTTTATATTGACTACAAGTACCTAGATTCTAGGAAATAGACTATAAACACAAGGCATGGTTTTTACTGCGAAACTGAAAGGGTCAAATAAAACCACGTAGTCTAAATTTAAATGACAATAACATTCGCGCGGGTGTAGGGGGTGTGTAGCGATGAGCAGAACAATAGAAATCGACAACTAATATGGCGGTAGTCGGAGATAAAAGGGAAATAATGCGTATTTATGAATTCATGTCAGCTTTAAAATTCTATAAACTAGCAAACTTTTCGATGATTTCAATAAAACCAAGAAACTAAACTACGTGAAGTATGTTTTGTACCGAAATAATGTTTTAAAATACTGAGCATTTTTTACAGTATGTGAATAGAATGACTTAATCTTATATTAGTTTGATTACTTACTGTCCATGTCTGGTTTCAAGCGAAATGTCATTTAAATAAGTTATTTGGTTTTCTTGAGGACTAAAACCTATTGTCCAAATCACTACCGTCACACCCTCTCCTTGTTCCGGATCAAGGTTTTTTTTCATTTTAATTAATATTCATATCCAAAAGTCTGGACTTGTAAAGTTTGCAACTGTTTTACTAATTCTCTAATTAATTTTCTATTAAAAAAAGATGAAATAAATGACATATATATTAAAGTGTACACAATTATTAATATAGCGTCAAGCAGAGTCACATAAATTTGTGAATTATATTTTACATTTGCAGCACAGTACATGCACATACAATTATATAGAATTTTTCAACCAAAGTGCACGTTACAACCAACAAAATTCAAATTATGCAAATACGATATGAATTTTATGTAAACATTCTACATTTTCAACATTGCAAGCAGTGTAAGAAACGTTATTTTCTTACATCACCTACCCACACCATGTCCGTAACTGGAGCTAGTTTATTATCAAATCAAGTGCCTTGAATACATCAGTCCAATTAAGGGGAGACAGGACACTGATCGCGTGACTTTTGTTGATCACGTGACAGTTGTATAGAAAATGTCTAGTTGTTTGAATCGTATATATATTCCATCGATATATTCAAAAAATTATCTCTATGTTGGTTTGTCCCCCCCCCCCCCCCCCCAAATAAATTTTTTCGTAGGTTGACATATTAAAATAATCTAATTTTTAAGTATATATTTTGCGGAATTTTAACGTTTTAAATATTGTCATGTAGATTTTCAATATCACGAGTGTTTGAAAATATGCATACATTGTCAAAATTATTTTGTTAATGTTAATACATAAATCAAAGATATTCTTTTTTTGATGTTTGAAAACAGAAACTGTAAGAAAAAGTTTTAACTCAAGAAATAGGTGTAGGGGTAATTACTATTGTAGTATCTCCGTTGAATGCCAATAAAGTGATAAAGACTTATTATGTTATAAAGCACATATCAACGTTGATTCATAAAAAATTTAATAAAAAATCACCATGTAGAAATACCAACATTATAATTAATTGTAAATTATAATTTCTATTTTGAAAAATATTGAATCAGATTTGCAAATAAATTCCATGAAATTATTTTTAAAAATTATTTTTAAATTATTTATTTAAATCAGAAAACTGAAATCATCATAAAAAAATTATAACGCCAGAAAAGTGGGCTAATTCTTATCAAAATATCACCCTTGCAAGTCAAGAAAGTGGTTACGAAAATTGTATATATTATGTTGTAAGGACATCTTAATTTTGAAGCGTTGAACAAAGCAAACAAATTTATTGACTAATAATTATTCACTCCATTATCCTGATCCCCCTTAACCATACCAATTGGTTTGGTAACAGCTCCCGAATCACTTACAAAATTTCATCAGTTACCTCACTCCCATATTTATAGTAATAGTATTTGTTTTATAAAAAGGTTTTTTTTTCTTCAAAATCTTTTATCCACAATATTTTTTCAATTAATCCTTATAGAATGAAAAAGGCATTTTGATTATTGTCATATTTCTAAAGGAAATTTTACCTACATTATACAGTCATGTAGTTTTTCTTGCTCTATTTAATGTTGTAATCATGTGACAGTCATTATAATATTTAAGATTCAAATTTGCCGTCAGGTATACTAAAGGCTTTCATCTGACACGTATTCTTATGTAAATTTCCACAGTTGATCGTACTCCACCTACCCTCAGCTTTACATCAAACCCAACACAGGTCAACGACAATGAGACGTTCTCTATGACTTGGACTGTGAGCGAATCACTCTCCGTGGAGCGCTGTAATTTGACATCACCTTCATCTTCATCTATGATGAACTGTGGCGGCTCCTTCAATCAAAACAACTTGGTCGCTGGAAACTACTCCATGAGTATTGAAATAGAAGATTTAAATGGGAACAAAGCTGGACCGTTTGACCATCAGTGGGTCGTTAGTACGTATATTGGCATACATCTATATAAATGCCAACATTTTTATTTCATATAAATATTTTTTGATGATATGGACTTCGTCCAACAAATCGTGAATGCAATATTTAACCAAATGGGATTTTTAATGAGTATATTTAAAATGTTACATCTCGTTTATAGCTGACGTAACGCCACCAAGTCTCACATTTGTGACCAACCCTTCACTGACCAAAAGCAACGCATCTATCACTTGGACCGTTAGTGAGCGTGTTGCATTATCTGAATGTACTGTTACGTTTCCGAACGGCACCGTAGTAAATGAAACTTGCAATGACCAATGGGAAGCTATTGATTTACCACGTGGTACTTACCAAATCAGCATCGTTTTAGTTGATGCAGCTGGTAACATCGGAGGAGCATTTCGTCACACTTGGACGAACAGTAAAAGGCTTATCAATATGATTAAGCATAGCAAAGCATTCTTATTCTTTTAGAATTGCATTATTTTCTATAATCTAACAAAGAAGACGATTTATTGATTTTATTGTTCACATTTACATCTATCTCTTAATTGTTCATCAACCAAACGCATGGAATGAAGTTTGAAATGTCAGTTACTCAGTTGACCTATGGGGTATTTTCTTGTACGCACAGTTTATACTAGTAAATATGCTGGATTATTATGACAGTGCCAAGTTTAGGTGGCATTTTGCAACCAACTAAGGTGCGGTTTAAAAACACTTCAGTATGTCATATGATAGAAGAGGTTATAACTATTTTGTACTTGGTGTATCTCACGATTTACCTTTATTAGCAAGATACCTCAAGGAGAATAGTTATTACCACATAATTTTTTTTTACCCTTTATATACATGCATGTAGAATTTTTACCGTTATTAGAATACCTCCTGGTAGAATGAAATTACCATCGGCATTGAGCAAAACTTCAGTAAGATCCTAAATTCTGGTAGAAAAACTATATGCCCTACAGTAAACGCCTATCTGATTGGATGTAGCAAAAATATTGATATTATAGCTTTGCCTCATGTTGACTATTAGTTTCTGAATATATGACCTGAAATAACATGAACACTTTACTTCCTGTTAAATTATCGACAGTCTTCCTTAAAATGTCTGTATTAAACAAATCAAAACAGTTTAGAAGTTATATGTACCTGGACATTTTAATAATATTAAAACTTTTGAAAATTTATGAAACATCTACACGTATCACGAAGTTATAAAATACTTCTGTAATGTCTTACTATCAATATCTTACACTTGTTTAGTCTTTTAAACCACTACTAGACGGTCAGACATTATATTAAGAGGGATGGGTGGTCGTGGCCATATTTAGATTATATTAAACTCTTTTTGACGAAGAGCTCTGTATGAAGATATAGAAAAATGTTCAATTTTTGAAGTTAAACTATTTGGGTTTTTTAAAACTAAATAATAGTTTATTATGGCCAAATATATTAAAAAGTTTAATGCAGATCTTATGAGTAATTTGGTGACCATCCAGCCCATAAGATATAAAAAAGTTAATCAAACGAGATACAAGAATCTGGTAAATGTAACTACAATTAATATTAAATATCTTGTCTTATATTTGGAATATAAACTTCAGTATTAAAATTAAAAATAACAGAATTCTAAACTTTATAACTATAATGATCTAGACTGTTTATAATTATTTGGTTATATACATGTACACAACAGTATTCTCCAGCGCAGTATTATTTTTTGATCTCCACATTGCTTTTGGAGACAATTTCATAATATCTTTTTGGGGACAAAATTGCTGTTATAATTCATTTTCTGAACGGTGTGTTTATTTATGTATATTAAACAGATATTTTGTAAAGTGTCCTTACCTTGTAGAAGCTACTGTTGACACAAACCAAATTCCTTTTTTGTGTAGTTGACGTAACGCCCCCGATTCTAACATTTAGAAGGAAACCAAGAAGATCTCTAAGCAAAGCCAACATTACCTGGGTGACTAACGAGGAAGCTGATGGAGTGTGTGAAGTCCAGGGCCCTTCCTCTTTTTATAGGTCAGTAGTATGCGACGAAGCCTGGAGCGAGGACTATCTACCGGAAGGGGAGTTTATCCTTAACGTCACCGTTTATGACAGGTCCTTAAACATGGCAGGTCCATTCCAACATACATGGTACAACAGTAAGTTCTCAAATCGCTTCTTTTTTCTATTTGTTTAAGTCTTTTTCACGTCGACATTTTGGATTTTTTCACTTTATCGTGAAGGAGATGTAAAACCTCCGGAGTTGAAGCTAACAAGCACTCCATATTGTGACAAGTCTTACGATAACGCCTCTCTTACGTGGACTTTCAATGAGTACGCAACATCAACGTGTCTGATCAAGACGTCATTAAAGACCGAGTTTGCCCTCTGTGACAAAAGTTGGAGTGGAACTTTTTTGCCTGAAGGAAATGTAACAATTGAAATAAATGCTCGTGATCAATCAAGGAACTCTGCGCCATCATACAAGTATACCTGGTACAACAGTAAGTCGACTACTAGAAAACGTATATCTCAATAATACTAGTATCCAAGTAGTCCTCAGTAGATTACATTAGCCAACAAGTACTTGCAACAAACTTTCGTAAACAATGAACTTAAAACATTGCTTTTGGGATTTACAATCATTTTTATGTACAAAAAACATCACGATAACTTTATATTTAACTTTAAATGTTTGTAAAAAATCTTTTTCTGGTTAGAAAATGAATTAATCATTAACTACATTGTCGAAGACAACAGTCAAAATATTTGATCCCGTTTATCCAGGTATGATATATATGAGACGGCGCGTTATAACTGCATTGTTTTTCAAATCACTGAAAAAGAAATGTTCGATGGTCCCTTTTATTCCCGTGTACTTCTGTTACAGAGGATATTACGCCTCCAGTACTAACCTTTACACGAAATGGAGCATTAACAATAAATGATGCAACGATCACATGGTCTGTCAATGAACCGGCATCGGTCAACTGTACGCTTACCACGCCATTCACGACTTCGGTGTTTTCTTGTGATTCTGGTTCATGGTCAGGGAGCAGTCTTCAAGGAGGGATGTACGAACTCGGTATTCGCTTGCTGGATCTTGGGAACAACTCTGCAGGGCCATATGTTCATAAATGGCGAAACGGTGAATGCAATCAATATATAACCTCTCTGTATCTCAAAGTTAATTTTGATGAAAGAAAGTACTTGTATAATTGATCAAATTTCGTCCTAAATGAAAATTAGTTATTTATGTACAAGGGTATACAATAAAGAATAATTATTATAAGCAAACCCTTTTTAGTTGACACAATCAGACCAAGAATGACTTTTACAAAAACCCCCGGTAGAACATACAGTAACGCAACAATTCAATGGGACGTATCTGAACCCGTGAACGGAAGCTGTGAAATCAGAGGACCCTCTAACTTCTACAGGAATGTGTCTTGCGATCGCGGCTGGGTGGGTTTGAACCTCCCTCCAGGATCTTTTACTCTTATAATTATGGTGACTGACACTTCTGGAAATATCGGGGGTCCCTCCAGTCATACGTGGATTAACGGTACGGTTCCCAATTCTGGGTTGAAATAAACATATTTTAATGTGCAAGTTAAACACTCCAAATGTACATAATCAGAATCAAAGTCTTGTAACTATCGGTTTCTCCTGTTGCATAGTATTGTTATACTGGTATAATGTTTGATATGAACAAAGACTTTGCTGTTCATTATTTTGTTTACAACTCATTTTAATTCTGTTTACAGAGGATATTACACCGCCATCACTTCAGTGGGTAGGTTCAACTCCATCCCAAACTAATGGAAGTATCATTTTGTCGTGGACGACGGATGAAGCAGTGACGTCACTCTGTACCGTTTATTCTCCAGTGAAGGCTACAGACGTATCGTGTAATAACAAGTGGGTGGGAACAGAGCTGAGACATGGAGAGTACTCCTTAACAGTTAAAATGGTTGACGGGTCTGGCAACAAAGCGGAGGCTGTCCATCGCTGGAACAATAGTAAATTTGATTTTTTTTTTTTTTACAACAATCACAAATCTTTTTTATAATGCTTTATCTCTGTGCTATTGTTACAAACAATCAAATATATGTATTATACATTGCACAGACCACCCATACCAACTTACACACATCAATCATACCAAGATATACAAAATATATTTAAAAAAAAAGTTTATGCTATACTGATACATATTTAAAAAAAAAATAACCTGTATGAAACTTTACTTCTAATAAAAAACATAAATAAAATATGAGTGATTTCTAAAAATAAATTATATTTCTAATACACATTTTTCCATTGTGCCAAAAATGATTCAAATTATTTACAGTTTTTTTTTTTACAGAAAGATATTTTTCAACAATATAATACATCTTCAAATGACCAATTATCCATGTAGATTTGGTATTTTACTACCTTTTAAACAGTGAAAATATAGCATAAAATATAGCATATAATATTTTAAAATTTATTACAAAGTTTGCATTCATAAGTGATGTCATATTAATATATGATGTTGCGTTATAACTAAGATTACAAATCTTAGTGTGGATACTGTATTTGAAAAAAGCTTAATTGATGTTATGTTTTCTTTCTAATATTTGTATATGAAAGAACAAGACTGGGTTTGTCTAAAAAAATTCTGTATTTCAGCTGCACAGGAATTGGTATTTGAAGTGATACTGACTCTTTCGAATGTGAAAGTAACGACTTTTACAAACAAAACGTCTCCAGAATACAGCAAGTTGGAAACCGAGAGTCAGACCGGAGTACGTGACGTCATCTGATTTAGTTGTACTCTTCTAACTCATTAAATCATAATTACAATCCACCAATTTAAATTTTCAGATTTTCTTTGCTTGTTTAATTTTAAAATAGAACCGATACACATGTCAGCCACAAATGTAGTATTGTTTTTCTACTTTCAGTTAGAAAATTTCTATCAACAAAACGTCGACAATTTTAAGGCAGTTAACATCAGAGACATCAACGTTGTGTGAGTACATTTCACAGAAAAAATGCAAATTTGAGAGCTTTTTGTCAAAAGATTAAATATTGGCAGACTTCAAAATAATCATTTTTGAAATACAACGGGGATCTTTTAATAAAACCCTTGTGTAAACAACATTTCCTATTGGTAGAACGAATCTTACACCAAAGTTGTCGGTGTAAAACCAACGACGTTAAAAGTAGTTCAAGATGGATTTAAGGAGGCTGAGTAGTCAACAAATTAGCCATCAGATCTTCCTTAAATTCTTAAAAATGTTTTTTTAAGCTGTAAACTTTTATTTAGTAAAGAAAATTCAATATATTTTAACTTTAAATGTTAAATATTTTGTTATATCTTTACATAGATCTCTTCTTCTTAAGGAGATCAATATAGTCCAAAAAATGGCCACCACCATCCTGCCCTCTTAATAAAATAAAGATCACAGTTTCAAAGATTCGTAAACTGGTGGACGTTGACTCTGTCAATACAAATTGTTGTCTTGATTCTTTCTTCAATGAACATAAAAAAATTGATCCTGTTAACCACAAAATCCGCGAAAGTTGGTAGTCGGCGAATAATGATGAAACATTGTGGATAGTATAGAAGTTCAATTTTTCGTTTTAAAATTAAAAAGTTCTGAGCCAACCAGACAGAAAAGAAGTACAACCTCGACCGGGAGTCAGATAGTAGTAGACCATGACGTTGTCCTGGGTGGGAACAATATGTCCACAGGTTCAGCTTCTCTGTCCAAAACCCTGTCCACGCTTTCTACCGGCGGGTCGGCCATATCCATTGGAGGATCAACAGCAACGTTCGCCAATGTCACTCTCTTGTTGGACAAACGAGCATCAAACGGTAAAACCGTGTTTGGCTAATTTTGTGTTTGAAGTCGTTGTAAGTACTGCATCAGTTATAATGCTTACTGTTTGTACGAATGAGAATTGTTTTTATACATTCCAGTAACATTCAGTAGACACACCAGTACTTGTGAAATGGCTCAACTGTATGTCAAGTGTGGTCTTAGAGAATACTGTGACGAATCGACAGGCATGTGTGTGTAGGTACACCAGTGAATCTGTGAATAATTATGGTATTGCAAAAATCTTATTTATCATATCAAAAGGTGTATATCAAATCATGTTTTATCTTGCAGGACTAACGCAAAACCAGGTATGTTAATAAATTTAAAAAAGAGTCAATTATGAGTACTGGAATCAAGCTAGAAAATGAAAGGATGAGTCATTGTACTTTAAAAATGATTATTTATTAACATCCATCTAAATCATGTTTATCAAATATTCAAGTATTATGCTCGTGTAATAGATAACCCGCTGGCTATTTATTCAGGTATTTGTTTCACTTTACCCAATAGCTGTTATGGCCTTGTGTTATGAACATTTAAAATGTAAAAAAAAAAATTGAGAATGTATTATGTTTGAAAAAAAAATGGTATTCTAAGATTTTTCGTTTTTTTTTCTACCAGATAACAATGGTATGATTTTAAGCATCGGGCTCGGAGTGTCGGGGCTGGTCGTTCTGCTGCTGACCACAATTATAGTCGTTCTGTTTTATCTCCGAAGGAAAGCAGAGCAACACAAAAAAAGACAACAGATTGAAAACGATGCAACGAAAAGGTTAAGATTTATTTGAGATAGACAAGCATTAAGCATATTTTAAAGTGGGAGGGAGGGTCCTACATGTATCCCTTAAATTTCTAAACGAGTCGCAATAAAAAGGAAAAGAAAGGGGGGGATAGAGATCCCCTACCTTCTTGATGCTACATGTTCGTGCCTAAATATTATAAAGATTATGAATTATTATGATCATAAAGGGTCATGCTTGCTTTCGGATTCTACATTCATTGTGCATGCAGTTGAGAAAAACAGAATAAATATCTGTATCATGATAATTCTTTCAAAAGTTTGAATTTTGGTGATCTATTTTAAGATTTAAGAAATAAAATTGGAATGATAGTTTTTTTTAATAGAACCATTTTAACAAGACCTTGGACTTTCAGTAGGGCGTAGCTATCTATTCCTTGCCTCAAAACAAATTAAAAATGACGCGGTTTCAAGCGAAATATGCACCGATTGCGTAGTCTTAGCTTAAAAGCCAGACAAATCTTGTTGATTTCAAAGAGCCATGGCTGAGTGGCTAGCAATAAAATAGACAGGCCTACGTCACATTGCTGTTTGACACAACTACCCAAAGTCCAAGCTCTTGTTAAAATGGTTCTAAGATCTATCTTTAGATGAAATACGAGGAGCCAATACCCATTAGAGATTATTTCACGGTGTTGAAAAATGTGAAATGTGTTTAAATTCGATGTGACATAATTATTTGTTGTAAAATTACATATTGTTTTTAGGCATTTAAAAACTTTATCCAAGAGAATGTTAAGGTTTGTTGATTGATTTTCTATTAGGTGACCGATTACTATCTGTTATGTTCCGTAGTCATGCAATGCGCGTCTCGCGTTGTTTGTAATTTAAACGTTTGTCGTAAGACATCACCTTCTAAAAATCTACAATGCCAATCTCAACCTTGCTGTGTAGCACTTGAAGGAGGAACATACTGCTGATATTTTTGCGAAGAATAAATATTCGTGGGATATTTTTCATGTCGTCCTACTTTAAATTATGAATGAATTGAATCAACTTTTTGCGAGTATGAGACATACATGTAATCTATACCCCTCCCCCCTCCCTCCCCCAACACACTTCTTTAGTCTGAAATGTCTTTTAATTTATTTTATTTTATATTTATTTATTTTAATAGTACTATAGTACGTATATCCATGCGTCATGGTCAGATGAATAAAGCATTAGACAGTGGCTTTTGAGACATCATAACAATGCCTTCTGATATCATAAGAATATTCTTCTGTTACATAATAAAAGTGCTTTCTGTGATTTCATAACAGTACCTTCTGTAATATCATAATAGAGCCTTATGTGGTATCATAACAATTTGTTCTGCGATATCATAATTTCTTCTGCAATATCATAACAGTGCAATTGGAGATATTATAACAATGCCTTCTGCGATATCATAACAGTGCCTTAGGAGATATTATTGCATTGCCTTCGGAGATATCGCATGAGCATCTCTCCAACATCACCACCCCTAGCTTTATTCATGACATACAAATATTTTAATACGGTTCAGATCCCTCACCCAGACACATACATTCTGAACATTATCCGTGCATTATGGTCATTTTATAATGTACCGACTATGGCCCCCGGTTTATCAGTACATTGTCACCTTACTTTGATTTGATTAATTCTATATTACATTGAATAACATTCACACCTGCAATCAATATATTAATATCTAATCCATACAATCATAACCATTTAGATAATTACCAGGAATCATTTAAGGTGGTACGGGACATCTGTCGATATTAATGTGGATTAAAGTACATTATATTTGACAGACTTTCACCGGTTTAGAATTTTCAAATTTTACAATATTTAACCAAAAAATAGCTTTTAAAAATATTTGGAGAGGTAAAAATTGTAAAACCCCGAGCGGGATTCGAACTCGTGACTTACAGATTCGTAGTAAACCCTCTAACCCACTGCGCTACGCTGTTAGGTGACAATATTGGGAAAGAAAATACTTATATAATTACACTTCATTTTATTGTTTATTTCGATAAACAATACGTCACAACATGGAAGTGTCCCATACCACCTTAAACGTTAATTTCATGCACCATTTACGGCTCTTTTCCACTTGGGTGACTGTAAGTGCCCACTGTTCTCTAGTTATATACGTATAATGAGCTATGTAGAGTTGGTGTTCTTTTTATTATCTTCCTATTTCTTTTAGGTTTGAAAAGCCGGTGGAAACAATTACATTCCCACCGCAAATAATGTACAAGCCTTATAAATACTGGCAGTAATGTGACGAAAGGGGGGAGATGGCAGTGAACAGCATATCACTGGAAGTGGACTAGCGAACAGATTTTGATACTTTTTAAATTAAATCTTCTGACTTCATAGACTTCGTAAATATAATGAAATTATATGTCATGAATTATGTTAATAAGGATTGAAGTTTTGAATTGTTAGAAAATGAAATAAATATGCAAATAAACAACATATGAATACTTATTTACCGGTACTATATACATGTATGTGCGTTTCAAAATCGAATCTTGTTAGAACTCATTTGCAATGGTAATCATGCAAATTCCTTTTCAGAAAAAAAATCCAAAATCAGACAATTGAATACAAATGTGAATTCAATCTCTTTAAGGGAAGAAATCTGGAGATTAGCAAAACTACAACAGGAAATCTATAGGCCTACTAGTATATAAAAAAATATATCCATGAAGCATGATCTCAAACCATATAAAACTGATGTTGTCATCAATTGTCTTCCAAAAAATGTAAGAAAATCAGTGTATGTTTATTACAGTCTTTTTTTTTTTTTACATGTATATAAGGCTCTCTCTCTAACTCATCATGCGGTTACTTCCAAATATTGTTCGATATATCACGATAGGAAAAAAGCATCCTCAGCTAGATTGAGAAGTGTATATATGTTGAAAACCACAGGCACCTGACGTCATATATTTTTCTCATAATAAAAAAAATACTCCGCTTACCTAATAATAGTCTATTATTAGGTAAGCGGAGTATTTCTTTTATTATGAGAAAAATATGCCTGTGTTGAAAACCTATTTGGTGAAATGCAATCTCAGTTGAAAAAGCAATATTTGTTATAGTGGAATGATCAATGTCGTCAAAAAATCCAATTTTCATGCAGTGTTTTTTTTTTTCTTTGGAACACAAATGGTATTCCTGTTTTCAGAAGTTGAAAGTTGCCTTGTTGAGCAAAATAACAGACGAGTACAAGTTTAAGCCTTTAAAAGTTTTGTCATACAAACGTCCTGACAAGTACAATTCCTGACAAGATCATTTATTGATTAGCTTAAAGTGAATAACACATTAAAATAATACATTTTCTTCAATTGATGTATGTTAAGATGAAGGGTGTATAAAACGGAGACCAAACGCTGAGAGACATTCTTGGGGTTAAAGTCGAGGGGTGAGGACCGGTGAAATCTAAGGTAATTGTATAAGCTAGGTCTTACGTGCCTGAAAAAGCTTTCGAGACCTGTTAATAAAGCTTAGTAACGTAATAATTGTCAACTTGGTACAGTGTAATAGTTATATCTTACTCAGGGTTACGCGATTCTGTATTGTTTGTATAATAAAGAGCGCAGTAGCAAGCGCTCGCGCTTTAGAGAAAAGAAGGGGTTATTGTGTAAATATTGTGATTAAGAAAATTGATTAATTCTTAATAGCTCAGGTGGAGCAACCCGATCAAAAAGAACTCATAAACGTTACAGTAGCATATGAGCTCAAAAGTGAACGCAGTCAAATGTTTCAAGTTTCTTGCACACTTCCTGCAAATATATTTTTCATTTTAGCTAACTTTTTAGCTAATAATTGTTTCTCGCTAACTTCCTGTGATAGATGTGCTACATTAATCAAGTTTCTTGCCATGTTATTGCAAATTTAAGCTGGCAGCAAAAAGGTGCAATGTTAGCAGCTAGCTGTTAACATTACGAAAACCAACATTTTTTTTCTGCAAATGAAATTGTTAGCTGCAAATTTGCTGCAAGTCTGCACACTAATAATCATCTTCAAAAGTATGGTCTGCGCGTCCGATGAGGTAAGCAAAATTAATGCATCTCTTAAAAGAACTAACGTCGCAAACAAAAATGAATCATTCGACTATGTGTACATACTATATTGCTATGTGTGAGTTGATTCTTGCATCAAATAATGAAATCTGCTTACATGTAAGATGATTTCTACATGTTGATTTTATTATTAATAAATGTACATCTATGTATGAATCTTGAAATCTGCACGATAATCTATGGGAAGGCCATCGACCTATTTTCTTCCGATGATAACCATTTCCTCCAAACTGAAAATTGTAATATATACTAATACATGAAAAAAGACCAAATAAACCCCCAAAAATATGCCTAAAAAAAAAATAGGCGTAGATCAAGCATGGGCTTTGTTGTAATATATACCAATACATGAAAAAAACAACCAAAACAAAGAATATGCAAGGAGATAGGCGTAGATCAAGCATGGGCTTTGTTTAAAAATGTTCAAATAATTTATTCTTCCAAAACGTAAATACATTTTAATTAACCATGTTTGTAAAATTTAATGATTTTGTACCGCATAATCAGTTTGGTACCTGTGCATTAGGTCAAATGTGCCCCAAGTAAAGGTTCATGTAATGCTATAATAATTTATCATCCATTCATATAAATAGTACTTGTTAGTTGTATAGTGATTGGGTTGGTTTACCTGTGTAGCTGTAAGAAACTTTTTTGTGTAGAGTACTAATTTGGACAGTTTCAAGTACTTTAAATATTATACATGTATAGAGTAAGTGCCAGTTTTTAAAACTTCTGCTGCAAAATATTTTATTATCTGTTTTTTTTCACTTTCTTTTTCCGACGTCTCTTCTTCTGGTTGAGATAGCATTTTTTTACTCAAATGAATATAAAACAGGGATATAAACTTGGTTGCTAGGTGGTTGCTATGTGACCAAAAGCCCCTTGAGCTTCACAGGATGAACTTGGATGATCACTTGACTAACTAAGTTCATATTCCTATTTCATGTAAGTTTTAATTAACGATAATTTAACGTTTAGCTATGAATTCTTACGGTTTTTCACAGATGAAGTTCATTCTTTCGTCACAATGGGAATCGTTCCAAGAGTAGTTCACACCGGACCACAAGTGAGCGCAGTCCTCGTTATCTTCGTAATCGTCAGGGAAATCCAACGCCCAGTCATCGTAAGAAAACTTGGCCTGTGATGTTATCCATATCCACTCTCCCTCGACCACAGCATCAGTACCCCCGATCCAAAAACCGGATTTTGCTTTAATAGACGTTCATTTAACTCAATATGGACTAACATTAAGCCACTGTAACAGTGTACCACCTTTCATTAGTTTCTCAAAGATTAGAAGATTAAACATTCAGGAGGTTAAAACGCCTATACCGTGCTGGTGTTCAGATCGAGCGTGATTTTTCAGGAAGTTGTTCTCGTCTTCTGTTTCAATCTCTACCAGTTTGGATCCAAGCATGTGGCAGAAATACTGAAACAGATTTTATATGAGCAAGTTTTCTTAGAAATTCAACAAATTCCAGGCATGATATGTTCGTCGTAAAAGCATATATGGCGTACTTATAGTACCTCTGATTCTGTCCAGTCGTTGTCAACATGCGTTACAAAAAGGTAGCAGGAATTGTCGTTCTTTAACCAGCCATGGGGACAACTTGACTGAGCGAGCACCCCTGAGTTTAAACCAAAAAAAAAAAAATTCAAACAACATAATTAAAATCATATTTGAAGAGCAGATGTTTGAATAAATGACAATTTAAAGTTGATTGTCATTAAAGAATGATGAACAAAAATCAAAATGAATTAAACATGGACAAATTATCGGCATTGTAAAAAATGACACTATTGACAATGTTGGTTTGCATACTTCAGATGGATGCAAAAGCAATAAATTTATGAATTTTTAAACACGATTTTATAATACGATTTTAACTCAGAATTATAAAGTATCATATTAATACTTAAATGTAGAAAATCCTGCTTTGTTTTTCCAAACAAATGGCTCGTTATTTTACCTGCCATTAAGAATACAGATATTAAGTAGATCCCAAACATGTCAGAAAATTGAATTAAATAATAATCATGACATTTATTTATAAATATATATGTAGATCAGTCTAAGATAAGCGACTACAATAAATGAATAGCTACAATGTATATGTAGGGTAAGTGCCAGTACACATAAACTTAGTCTAGTATAACAACTTAGCGTGCAGGTGTCGAATGGTCAGTTAGAAGTACATAAGTATATTGTACATTATTACAAATAGTGCATTTATCAGTTATATATGTAAGCAAAAATATATATTTTTCCCTTACGTGTAATAATTGATATACATGTAGTTACTTAAGCTTGTAGATGTTATAGCTGATGGTATAGTAATTTGCGTGTAAATAACATTTGAAACCGACTTTTTATACTTTTATTTATTGAAATCGAGATGCAGCAAATTGGACGAAGTTAATCAAACAATACTTCAGTTTTTGTACTACTGTCGTGTATGTGTAATCTATTGAATTGTTAAAACAGTGACTAACAGCAGGTCATGGAATTCCAAATACGACAGCCTGCTTACTGCTCACTGTCAGCTGCTCATTAATTAATTATTACTGCTCAATATCAGCTGCTTATTGTTTAATGCTTACTGCTCACTGTCAGCTGCTTATTGTTTAATGCTTACTGCTCACTGTCAGCTGCTCAT
>WFKH01011801.1:34952836-34982570 GCA_016163765.1 Magallana hongkongensis
ATATAAAACACCTGATATGAACGTGGCAACTACATCTTTGTATTAAAGATTATAAGCCCGAGAAAGAAAAATCCCGTTAATCTTTTTTTAAGTGTAAAATTGGAACCCCCTCCATCATGTGGCCCAACCCTACTCCTAAACATTATGATTTTGACAAATTTTAATGTACATTGTCGTTTAGAAGATGATTTTGTCGTATACAGGGTACAATGTGCTTTATAGCATCAAGTGACCTCTATCAGGCAGATCGTACCAAGCATTTTCGTGTGCGTAGAGGTAGAAAAGCGGGTTGCAGACTTATCAGACTTATCAGACGTAACAACATACTTCGCACCAACGGAAGACCTTAAGGTATCTCACGCCTCACGTTTTGATTTCATTGCGCAGATGATCATTATATTTAAAATGAATATGATTTTATTTATTTAATCATCACAGAAAGATTAATATTAAATAATTACACTAGATTCATAAAGAAAATCCATTTGAATTCAAGAAACAAACAAGTTTTTTGGGGAACTATTTTTTCGTGCGGAAGGTTTTTTAGACGAAAATGACAGAAACAAGCAATTTTATGAATTTTGATATACTTTTCTTTTCATTATACTTTATTCATCATTCACAATTTTAACATTTGATAGGTTTGTAACATATTCTGTAGGTTCTGTGTGACATGTACAAAACTAAATCTTGAGAGAGTGATAGACGTTTAGCATAAAATCTTGCAAATATATATAAAATGTCTGAATTTTTTAAGCCAAATTTTTACCTTTGAAGCCCTATATCTAAAAAAATGACATCACTGACCCCCATGTTTTATTATGTCAAAATGATACTGAATACATATCTAGGCAAACTGGATAAATCTTAAAAAAATATTTGATATTCAAAAAGTTTTTATTCCAAATCAAATTGTAACTATTAGAGAAATTGTCTATTTTAAGTGCAAGAAGGTAAAAAAAAAGTTTATGCAGCCTCGTACATAATTTTTTCGTAATCCCTCTATTCAGTGTGACCATTGTGCATAACTGATTAAAAACAATGTTTGAAGAAATATTAAGTGTGCTTAATCAAAAATACTGACAACAAAATTAATCCTAATGAGGCTGAAATTGCATTTTAGGTGCAAAAAGATCAAATTAAATGGGTCATATCTCAGAGGGATGAATACTGACCTCCCAATATCTTTGTGTTTTTTAAGGAATGTTTTGTCTACAGATTTCAGTGACATACTTCTCAAGAAATTTTTGATACAACAACATTGAGGAGTGGGATACCTTAATTAACAATTCGATTATCTGAGGGGTTTTGAGAGAGAGAGAGAGAGAGAGAGAGAGAGAGAGAGAGAGAGATTGTCATATAAATGAAATCATACAATCATGTAATTTATTCAAAATTTTCAGCTTAAATCCCAAATATACCATATATAAGGTAATTTTCGCAATATTTTTGTGATCATTGTATATTTGCAAAAATAAAACATGCAGTAAAACTGGTTATTCTAACTATACTAACTATTAGTATACTATACTAACTATTAGTATTTTTTTTACGGGTGAACGCTGACAATTAACAGTAATTAAAGGCAGAGACATATATAACAGTATATACGTCCCTGTTAAAGGTTTGTCACCGGAATATTGACAATCAGTAATAATTACTTGAAAACGTATTGTTTGATGATAAAAATCTCAGCGAATACAAAATACGATGTAATGAAGCATTTCTGCAAATTTCGTACAGTTAAGAAATCAGCAAAACCCGGTTTTCAGTTTCAATAACCCCGGCCCGGCCCTGGTTTCGCTACCCATTTTAGTCA
Source organism: Magallana hongkongensis (assembly GCA_016163765.1). NCBI lineage: Eukaryota > Metazoa > Mollusca > Bivalvia > Ostreida > Ostreidae > Magallana > Magallana hongkongensis. The sequence continues at coordinate 34,954,656 of WFKH01011801.1, forward strand.
CACTCCAAATCTCGTTCTCATAGCACCTGACGAGATTTCAGCGCATAAGCATTCTCTTTCTATTTTTGGATCATTCTTTATCCGAGGCGAACGGACAAGAAGGAAGCTTCAAGGTGCGTAAAAGATGTTTATTTGTAGGAATCCAACATTTATTTGGTTAACAATGATTCAAATACAACTTTTTAGTTTGAATTGAGACATTCATTCGTGATACACTGTGTAACTGGACGATTATAGAGTGAAATGATCACGTGGAGTAAAAAGCAATGGCTTCTTTCCGAGAGTTGTGTTGTAGATCCATTGTATGATGATATTTTAATTGCCTATTGGTTTTAGTTTATATGAAAATATTGATAAAACGAAGATTGGCTCTGAAAATCTTTCTACTTTATTAATCAATTCTAACTTTGAAATATACATATGATTCATGTAATTTCAGATTTTTTATGAGTCAGAAGGTAGAAAAACCCTCTCTATCAGGCCACCGTCTGAAAACTAGAAAAAGGGGTAAGTCCACTGGTCATCAAATAGTTTCTAATAATAATTTTGTTCAAATCTAAATGTGAATTATATAAATTTTTATTTCTCGAAACAAAGGTCTTAAGGATATCAATTGATATGTTATACAAGAGATCTAGTATTGACATATCCTACTGATTCCTGATTGAATTCATTTTGTAAATTTTAGATGAAAAGGAGAAATACGATCCTTCATCTTTCCGTGATGCAATTATACAAGGACTGACAGAGACAGGAAATGATTTAGATCAGGTAAGCAAGCAAGGTCTTGTTCTGTTTAAACAGGGATTTAATTAAGTGTTAAAACTTACCTTCTAAATAAAATTTACTGAAATTCAGATGAAAGTATGATTTCCAAACAACATTTTCTCATCCTTTCAAATGCAGATTCAGGCCTAGATCAGAGGCTCTATAATTACAGGTGTTTTAAAGAACTTCATGAACAATTATTAATGATTCATTCCATTTATCAAAATACAGATTACCGTAAAGTCTCGTGTATAACACGCACTTTTTTCAGCCAAAATTTGATCAAAAGTGGGGGTGCGTATTGTACATAGGACCAAAATTTTACCCCATTTTCTCAGGCAGTGATTCTAGATACCGTGGGAGTAGTGACTGCCGATATCGCTTGTTCTGCAAGTTGTATTACTGTAAACTAAACTTACTGTGTCAGGAATATCTTATTCTTAGTTTAATTTCCATTAATTGAAATATGTATCCTATCTGACCACTACTCCTTGCATCAAACAAGTTATCGCCAGTGTATTCGCCATTACGTAACCAGCCACCTGTTGACTCGGCGCGTGGTCAATGTTTGTTTAACAATTTCGGTGTCAGAAGCATGTACCTGTCTTGTGTCGGACTTCACAGGGTGTTCTCAAGTACATGAAGATTAGCAATTATTATAATTTTATTAAACTTGATTACTTTGTGTCCAGTTATGAAGTTAAACGTTATTGCTTTACATAGACACTGCTAAAAATATATCGATCAATTGTACAACTTGGCGCTTGGATTTAATTACGATAAAAACGGTTTGTGTTTTTTTTGGTGAGAATTTGACTCTAAAATCGCTTGGGCCAAGTTCTTATCACGAAATAACAGTAAATGCACTTGGGCATAAAATTATCATTAAACATCGCTAGTTATTTGGGAAAATGGTGGCCGCCAATTTTCATTGCTTGAGCTGTGTTCCGATCACAAAATTACAGAAATTATGCTTGATTTAGATAATTATCATGAAACATCGATAGTTTTGGGGGAAATGGCAGCAGTTGATTTCAACATTTTTTGGGTGCATATTATACATAAGACCTTCTGGTTTTTTTCGCCATTTTTGGCCAACTTTGGGGGTGCATATTATACACGAGTGCGTATTATACACGATACTTTACGGTAGATAATACACTATTCAGAAAAGAATTAAGACATTATACTTAAGATGGCCGACTTTAGTTTGCTATGCATGCTGTTGCACATTCTAGTAAAATACGCTGAAATTGTTTCGATACCATTCATAAACTTGGACACAATAAACAAAATGCAAATAAAGATATTTAGATTTTTCAGGACGATTTTAAACGATTTTTCCATTGGTTGATAGATGAGCGTTGCGCTTTTATGATGTTGTGATAAAATAAAATGAGCTTTGTAGGAGTATGTTATAAGAATGACATAAAATAAAAAATAAAAATTGTATGCGTTGAAAATTTTACATGGAGAAATATGTAACCCTCGGGATTATTTTTTTTAATTTTTGAATGAATTCATTGTACCACCAAATAATTAGCAAAATTTGGTGCATTTTGATATCTTGAGATGACCTTTAAAAACCAGATGGTAGAATTTAGTGTTTCTACCATACAGGGCATAATATCCCTTGCATGCGGGTCCTGTAAAAGGACCCATTCCCAATTGAAAATTGACTGTTTTTGCCCCAAAATCTTATTGAAAATTTTTTATTTTTAACCGTGTATTCAAACCTGACAAGCTAGAGGTGGCGTTTCAAAGGAGAAATCTTGGGATTTTTTCATACTATTGAATGAACATTGTTTGAACCCCATGGTATTCATAAATATCGAATAATTTAAGAAAATGTGCTGCATAATTATCCTGGGACAGACTATAGTAAATGTACCTGTATTTTGAGATGGCCCTTTTAAAAGAACCAGATGGTAGATTTTCATGAAAGTTCTCAAGTATAATAAAGTTGATGTATATTTCACATGATTAAAAAATAAAGAGTTTTTCTATTGTAGTTTTTACACAAAAAACCCAAGTCAGCCTCCTTAGTTCAGGCAGATTGGCCTTCCATGAATCTTATTAACCCTTTGATAAGTGGATTATGACATGATTTTAACTTTTCTGAATTATAGGTTGCGAAATATTTGGACTTGCAGGGAGGCAAGCTTGACTTCCGGCGTTACGCTGATGTTTTATTTGACATCTTATTTGCTGGAGGACAGCTAGGTACATGTACAGAATTATAGATCTAATGAAAAAGAAAGAGCAGAGATCAACCTTAATACTGTCACCAATTGCTTCAGGTTAGAAATGACTAATCAAAGGTATTTGAATTGTAGCCCCTGGTGGATCCATTGTTGAAGACTTGGCTGACACAGAAAAGCTCTTTAGAACAAATGTTTGTGTGTTCAGAACTGATGAAAGCAAATTGAGAGAGTTTTATGAGGCAAGTCAATCGAATTTGAAGAGTAAATTTAGAAAAATTCTTTATTTTTTATACTTTATTTTGATTATCTTTGTTTATATTTTCAGGTTTTTAACAAACTATTGAGACGCTACAAGTACCTGGAAAGATCCTTTGAGGATGCCTTAAAAAAAGTGAGTTTGTTGAAAAGTAGGACATTTCATAAACCATGAACGCCATACATGGTGTGAAACTGTAAACTAAATACAACTAGTAAATAGCAATACACCACATTACTTTTTCTACCTCAGATATCAGCACAAGAATATATACAGTCAAAATTGCCAAAGCGCTCACTCGTATTATCACATACCTCTAGTGTGTGGTCATTTTAATTCCAATGAAATTTCCTGCATAGGTTAACACCAATTTATTTTTAGCTGCCATCTTGACCAATTTTATGAAAGAAACCCAAGAGTAAATTGAAAACCAAACTGTTGTAAGATCAAGAAAAGTAATTGGTCTATTTGATTTTGATAAATCATTGTACTTTATGTATGTATTATACCCAGTGGATTTATCATTCTTTAATCCAAATGAGTCATGTTCAGCTTTAAATATTGATGTCCTTGATATTTTGTGTGTGCAAGAATTAACATTTTATAATGGCAGGGGATCACCCCTTTATTAAACTTGAGTACATAATAAATTAGAAAATATTCTACCTTCGGAAAATCAGAAAATGATTCATTTAAGATATAAACAGCAAGTTGTTAAAAAGTTCACCGGGATATGAACTTGGTTGGTCATGTGATCAAATCCTACAAGTTCACCGGGATATGAACTTGGTTGGTCATGTGATCAAATCCTGTAGGATTTGATCACATGACCAACCAAGTTCATATCCCGGTGAACTTTTTAACGTTGCTGTTTATTACTTATATTTATGTTTGAAAAAGGCAAACTGTTCAGAATTATAAAATTGCAGTGTTTTAAATGTTTACAATAATGCAACCGTCAAGTGATAAGCATGTGTGGTAATCATTGTGACGTCATTAAAATGTTCACACAGAATTGAATGTTTTCCCTATTCTATAGGTTCATATTCGGAAGCATATTTGCAAATGTAAATATTAGCTATTGAAACTCTGTATAGGTTTCTGATGTTGTGGAGTTTCCAAGACTCTCTAAGGTAATGTTTCTACAAACACAACATTTTTAATTCCCAAAAAATTCTTTTGTAGATTCTGTATTTTATGAAAGGATTTAAGGATGATGAGAAACGCAAATTGGCGATCATCACTGGAATATTCTTGGGAAATGGTTTTTGCTCAGCCAAAGTTCTCTCCAGCTTATTTGAAGAGCACTTGGTTAAAGATGGTATGTTTTATATGAGTTTTAGAATTGCTGTTCTGCATAATTTATATAGAAACATAAATGTAACTACTTTCAAGCAAATGATCCTAACCCTGTAATATATTTAAAATACTTAGGCCAAAAAAAAAATTATTCCTGTTTCCGGTCGCCCGACCGACAATATCTTTTACCCCCCGACCCGAAAAGTTTTTTGTGATCATGGTGGTGATCGGTAACTTCGCCAGAATTTCCTCAGAAGGAGAAGTGAAGGTGCCCTGTCTTCTGAGTTCACAGTCGTGTAAATTAACCTCATTGGCAAAAGAATGATAGTAAACTAATCTACAGACATCTTTACTGCATAAATTAACCTTGTGGTTAATAACTTGCAACTATCTTATCTTCAGGGGTTATAAATACGGGTGATGCAACAACATACTGTGCATTGGAAATTACAAAAATGATGTTTATTACTTTGAATCCTGATATTACAGTTAGTTAATAACCTGCTATTAGTTAATAACTGCAATAAATGTTAGAATTATCATAAAACTGCTTTCTATATTATCTTGAAAATTAAACAGATCCTCTACATATTAACGTACGGTAGTAAGTGGGTCAAAGGGTTGGACTAATACCCCCAAATACACGGAAGTACAGAGACTGATTTAATTGATATTGCCATTAAGCTAATACAAAACAGAAATATTTATCCAGAAAAGGATAAATACATTCATACACATGTAGATTAAATTTTGCAAATAATATTAGTTTATATTTTTTATTTTAAAAAAATCTATTTTTTTTCTTTAAAGGTTGTTTTCTATACATTACATGCATCAATAATACAAAGACATTTGGAAATTTTAAATCATCATTAACATACCGTACACTGTAAATATACTTCTTTCTCATTATAACACACATGCTCCAAGTTTTTAAAAATAAAATATTTTTTAAGAATAAAATTTTTTTCCTACCTACCTACCCTAATTTTTTTGGTCAGGTGACAGGAAACAGGAATATATTTTTTTTTGGCCTTAGTTCTTTTTTTTTTTTTAAGTTTAGAGTGTTTATGAAGTTGAAAAAGACACCCCACTCTTCTTAAAAAAAAACCCCAAAGACTGATCCATGTATCTCAGTCCCATGTTATTTGTGTTTTTAGTAGCTGTTCTTTTTTGCAGAGATTATAAACAAGTCTAATTCAACCAGACACTTTTTCTCTTTCAATGCTTATAAGCTTAGCGCATAGAGAGAGCATCTAGTTGAACAAGAATAGTTATAAGTTATAAATGTTATTTAAACGTAGAATTAATAAGTAAGATAAATGTTAGGCCACGCCAATTTAATTTCTTGTTCATCGGCCCCACGAGCTTGTATTTAACAAAACTATACAAAAAGTATTTATTTTAAATTTCCCGCATTCAGGACATTCTGTTCTATTTCTGCCCTATTTTTCATATTTTAAATCGTTTCATTTTATAAATAAGAAAAAAAGTAGAAAAAATATAATGGTCAGCTTAAATTTTTTTATGTACCACTTAAAAATTTTGCCTACAGAAAATGATTATAATATAATTGTTCACAGCTCGTACTTTTTTCATCAAATGTCCAACGAACAGGAAAATAAATTGATGTGGCCTTATTCATGTTTCTTCTGCTGTTTCAAACACATTTTAAAAAACAAATAGAATTTGTCAAAAAAAGAGGAAAGTTTTTTTTTTAATGCATTACGTATTGAGTACGGAATAATCATGTTTGTAGTTAGAACCTTTTAAAACAATGCATGTTTTTAACTAGCTTGTAATCATGGTGATATTTTTATGATATAATTGATTTATTCAAATTTTCAATAAATATCTTCCCTTTGTTGTTGCTATCTTTCCAAAATCATATTTAATATTTGGCTTGACAAACCAATGAAGTAAATAGATGTTTCACTAGATGCTATTCCTTTTTCCGTCATATATAAATGTATCAGAACAAAAGTAAATTTGGTTTTTCATCAAAGTTCCTTTTTATCAGACCTTTTATTAATGTTAAGTGTATAGCAATTGCCCTGTTATATTTGTTGAGATATGAAAACTCATGTGATTTAATATGATGCTCTTTCAGTGTTTACAGAAGCTGCTCACAATAAAAGAAAGATGCTAATAGTTCTTTGTTGAATACTTTTGTGAAGAAATTGTTTCAATAGTTCATTCGGGTTAAGGACCCTCTGATTTTTTGGTACACGTATAAAGGACATATACATGTGTACATTGTGTGTGTGTGTACACACACACACACACACACACACACACACACACATAGTTTAAGTGCAGACAGCACTTTTTATGTGAGGGGATTTTCCATATAATGCCTTGATTTTTTCATTTCTATTAATCCACATGTTTTAGATATATTTCTTATGAAAAAAGAACAATTGGTTTGCGGCTGTTGTTTTGACAATTGCGTCAATTTGTTTCATGTTCAAAGTTTTTATTAGATTTGTTAATTATCTATTTCTATCTAGCAAGTACACTTTAATGCATTAAGTTTGTGCTTCAATTTAATCAATAACATCAAGCTTCCTAATTAAGTTTAGTATAGTACATTAATTTTAAATTACTGTTTTTATTTCTCTTAAAAATTTGCTATGCAGCAAGATAATTTTATTCTCCTGCAAACTGTTGAATTAGGATAGTTGTTTCATTTGTCTAAAATTGACTCATGCATTGACCTACAGGAGTTTCACTGGATTTTGCCAACGTGATGTTTAAGACTTGGCTGGCAGAAAAGGATATAAGCAGCATCATAACAGCTCTCAAGAAAGCTTCGCTTGAAAATAAACTTCTAGTAAGTATTACATTGCTGTTTAAAATAAGATAACTCATACATGTGACAAGCAGTATCAAAATATGGCATTTTGGTGAGCTCTTTCTAGTTCTCGTTTTATGGATTTCTTGGTGCACCTTGGGGTGAAAGTGTGTTGCAATATAGAATTTCAGGGCATAGTAAAATCTTATCCAATCCTCAAAGCCATATGTTGTGTTAAACTTGTCTTTTTAAAGCATAGACAATTATTTATCCTCATTTTAAACTTGCATTGTTAAACAAATGGCAACAATATCTAATATGTAAACTCCGTTTTAAAATAAAAAATAATAATAATAAAAAAAAATTATTTTTATTGGGAGTTGATTTTTAATCAACTCTCCTATGCAGTTACTCTGGCAAACCGAAAGTGAAACAGTGTTTGGACCTAAGCACAAATCATCACCGCTGATAAGAGTTAGTTCTTGAAATAATAGATAAATGCGGTGTAATGTATGCTGAACCATTGTTTTTCAAGAAAACGTATTTATAAATACCTTGAAAATAGTCAGATTTTAAATAGTACGAACAATTTAGATATTTTTTGTAGTCGTATGTATTCCTACGCCAGAGCGTTCAACCAGACGCTCGGCTGTCTCCGTAAATCTCTGACAAGCAGAGGGTCTCTCTTGGTAGTCGGAGATTAACGGAGACAGCCGAGCGTCTGGTTGAACGATACTAGAGTTCAATATTGCTTGAATCCAGACGTGTACAATTTTTAGAAATATTTCGATTACTGGTACATAGTTTGATGGAATTAATTATATCTTTAAATATTACACAACATGATTCATATGGGGTTTTCTCGAAATTCTTGTCGGAAAAGTCCAAGAATTCATATTATAAAAATGTGCGTAATTTAAATAGAGACAAGGTTAGCTTTTTAAAAAGCTAAGAAAGTCAGCCAGCGGAATTTTAATTTTAGATCAAAAGGGAATACACAATCTTTTAAAATACAAGATACAAGTTAATAGTTTCCAGAACAATAATAATATGTGGGTGGCGTGCACATTTAGTTTGCACCCTTATTTTTATGGCTGTACATGTAGGTGACAAGATAAGCGTGTAGCGGTGTACATGCAATGTATAACTGCACACCTACTTAATACTTAAAGTTGTAACTTTGCAGACATATCTCTGTGGTTTTTATGGTCTCGTCGCAAGCCACTATAAATATTTAATATTTACTTTTCAATCTCACTAAGAGAGTAGAAAAGATATGACGCGGACTCCTGACTATGGCTGCAGACGTCTTACAATACATCGATGCGCAGTTTGACCTAGAAACTGACCAGTTTCATAACTTCTTTGAATTTCTCTAATACGAATTGTCTAATTCCTTCCCAGAATTCCAATTTACGCAAGCGCAATTGAAGTTTCATCCTAACTTAATTAGTCAGCCCGCGGGCTGACTAATAAGAAATTACTTGTCGTGCTAAATAACATATCGTTGATTCTAAAATAAATAATAATCGATAAAATCAACTCCCGTCAGTACTTCAGTACTTTGATTGGATTTCTAATATATTTAACGTGATTGCAGGAATTGTTCCCAGTCAACAAGAGAGATCAGGATGCATTTGTGGCGCACTTCAAAAAGATCGGCCTCGGACCCATTGCTGATTTTCAGGTAATCTATGAAATAGGTCTTAAAGTTTTTATCTTTGGAATAAAATTCTTGTTGATTTTTTCACATCTACTATTTCCTGATATAATAACATTGTTTTTTGGTTTCTTTTTGGTCAGGAAACTCAGAGAAATTATCAAGTGAAGGTTGAACTCAAGAAACACGTCACAGAAATGATGAAAGATGAAGAGCCTCCTAAAGAGGTATATATAAGTTATATAAAGTATTTTGATGCAAAAAGTAAAACTGCCTATCAAATATTAACATGATAATTGTTTATCAGATCACATTTGCATTTAAGTATGACTTTGAAAATGAGATTCATGTATTTGGTAAGCAATACATTCTTACATATTTGCTGTTCATGTACATGTACATTCACTTTAAGTCATTGATGATATATGTATAGACAGATATCCTGTATCAAAGCAAATGTTTAGTGGTACCATTATATTAAAGTATAACGTATTGCCAAAAGTGAAGAAAAATTCTTGTTCTCTTAGATGAATGTGGAACACGTGTACAAATATTAATTTTGATTTCTGTTGAATTTTAGATGGTAGCTTACATTACTGAACACATGCAGAAGCATAATCTCAAAGAACAAGAAGTGACCATGTTGGTAAGTCAAAACAACCAACCGGTTAGAACTGTGACGCAACATTCTTGTAGAATGTTACATGCAGATCTGTAGATTTCAAATGGATGTGGTCAAAATTTGAGGTTCCTTTGTAACTTTTAAGACAACTAAGTATGCTTTGGTATTGAATAATAAACAAATGATAACTCTTTGAATTCTAGGTGTGGAGCACCATAATGGCATCAGTAGAGTGGAATAAAAAAGAAGAATTAGTGGCAGAGCAGGCATTGAAGCATCTGAAGACGTACAGCCCACTGCTGGCAGCTGTAGCCAAATCGGCCATAGCAGAACTGTCACTCCTGGTCAAGATACAGGAATATTGCTACGACAACATGAACTTTATGAAGTCCTTTCAGAAGATTGTGGTCATGTTGTATAAGAGTAAGCAATTTCATTGTCTTTGATATCTCCTCTGATTGTTTCATATATATGCACAGTCAGAAGATTATTCTGTATTGTGCCTGATATGTTGAGAACTTTCTGACTGTATAACTTTATTTATCCATAGCTGAAGTAATACGAGAAGAAGTAATCTTGAAATGGTATAAAGATTCACACTCTTCCAAGGGAAAGAGTGTCTTCTTGGAACAGATGAAGAAATTTGTGGAATGGCTGGAAAATGCCTCTGAAGGTTAGTAGTTAGTATTTCAGTGGCCAACTACAAATTATACCGTTTGTCTCCTTTTTTTGGTGTACGATCCTGAAAAAATGATTCAAACCAAAATATCAGTTTAACCGCTATCAGATTAAGTGGAACCCTCTGTATTAACAGTGAATCGGTCAGTTTGTCAATAAATAGGAAGTACCGGTTTTGCAGGTTGCATACAATTTGTAAAGGATGACTGCACTTAGCGCCAGGTTTTGGGCCCTTTTTCGGTCGCTTCTGTTGCGTTTATTTCTTAACCTAATATCACTTTTGTTAAATTTTTTAAAGAGTCTAGTCAATTTCCAACAATTATAAAGATTTTAGACTGTGATACAATAAGCTCATTCTATGTTTTTTTCCTTACAACTTTCAAAAAAGGAGTATTTTCGCTTATCTGCCCTTGATCAAACATAAGATTGATATTAATATGCATGAGAGGTGGAGCTGACATTATCAGAATGGTACTAAAATTAGACTAGCATGAATAACAATGCCATATATAAAAATTTATGTGATCACTCTTTCACCATAACCCTATCTATTCTATGTGGTACAAGTATACTATTTACTATGGTTTCAACAATTAGACCATGCCCGTGTAAGTACAGAAGACTTTAAATCAATGCTTGACAACTTAACGTGTTTGTAAACATTGTCCTAGTTAGCACATAACATGCTACCTTACATGTCACGTTATAGAATTTTGTATTCACAAAGTTACCTGAGGTGAGAAATCACGTGGTGAATTATAATATTCAACATGCACCAACCCTAGTTTACAACAGGGAAAGCGAAAGTAAGAAGAAGCAGTATTTTCTCATTTAAACCATGAGTGCATGTTTGTCTATTAATCTCCCTTTGACATAACTTTGATAATGCAAATATACAACTACTGTTAAACGGAGAACAATAGACAAACATGCGCTGACTATGTTTGAAGTCAGTATAAAAGTGGGCGTCCTCATTATCGTATGGAGATTCAAGAAATCGTGATGACCCCTGCCTGTGAAAACAAATTCGTACTTCGTAACAACACACTTTTATTTAACGCAATTATGTAAAGTTGCAGTTTGGATGTTGACCATTTCTGCAATTGAAAAAAAAAATGCTGGTTTTAAAAGTTTATTTTCTCACAAATATTGCATGTCCTTAAGTGCAGTCATCCTTTGACTATAAAAATGTGCATTGTAATTTACAATGAAGTACTAAAATATTGTATGTATAATGGTGTATATGGTTGTTAACTTCAGTCCTGACTATCTCTTTTATATTTTTTTTTTCAGAGTCTGAAGAAGATGAAGACTAACCCTCCTATTATTCAGGGATACTGAAGATTTACTCTGCCTTGCATCCTCTGTCTATGCAGGCTCTCCTTTTGTTCTCCCATAGACAGGTGCTTCTCCATTCTGAATGATCTGTGTGAAACCTTTAGCCCTTTTTCACCATAGTTCATGACTTTTTACAGGAAAGATCTATCGATGAAATGAATAAGAACTCTAAATTGTTTGATGTTGTACATATATTGTGGGTGAAAGATGGCAACTGCATACTTCTTTAATTACTTTTTAGCATATATTGGATTGTACATGAATTAATACAACTAGAATCAAATTTTTTGATGTTAGCTTTTATATATGTTCTTTTTTCCAACTTTGTACTTCAGAATATCATCTCTTATTTGTCATGTTTCATAGTTGTACTGTTTTTGTACAATATCAATGTTGATGTAGCAATAATACTTTCTTTTGAAAGTGAATTGATAAATAACATGAAATTAATGTGTAAATGCTTTTGAAGCAAATCAAAAGATGTATTTTGTTTGTATATGTATTGATGAATAAATACAGGTCTCTTGTAAATAGTATTTCTTTTGATCTCTGTTAAACTGTTGGATGTTGGATTGTATGGATAGTGTGGATACATGTAGTGACCCAAAAGGAATGGGATTATATACTTGTATATATCCCTGTATAGCTATGATTATATTAGTTTTCACTATATTATATTTACATTCCACATATTTTTTGCATGTAAAGTGTGTGGAAAGCTACTGCAGTTATAACTCTGTAACACACACGATACTGAAAGGTTAAATGATGAGTTTTATTATGATGTCACAAACGTTGAACGCTGTTCAAGTGCAACTTTGACAATCACAAGTGAAAATCAAAGTTCACGCTTGTGGCTGTTACAGTGGCTCTTCCATGAATTTAAACTTGCCCACAGGATAATACAGTGATTTTGAGGTATATTTCGCATTTTCGGACAAGGCAAGAAGTTAAAAAAATGCAAATATAAGCATTAAATTCTTATTTTTGGATATTGTCGGTCCTATAACACACCAGGCTGTGCAGACAAATTATCATACCACGCTAACGTGCGGTCATCAATTTGTCTGCACAATCTGGTGTGTCATAGGACCGACAATATAAAAAAAAAAAGCATTCAGTGCTTAATTGAACTGCAAACGTAATAAGTTTGATGGCGGATGTTGACATAGGTGTGTGCATTTAATATATATTAATGGTCATTTCATCATTTTTTACAGGAATTGGGAAATCAATATAGTGTTTTAAAACTTGGAAGAATTTTTGGACAGTATTATTTTAACATCTTTATAAGAATACTCAAATAGTGGTCAGGAATAGACTTCAGTGGTTCTTTATTGAAATGTGTAGAAACATCTTATTGCTTTTGTTGTGAAGGACACAAATTTTGTGAATTATTTAAAAATAATTTTCAAAATCCAAAAGAACTGGGCTTAAAAGGCCACAGTAAACGTACAATTTTTTTTTTTAATGATTATGATCCCCAGAGGTAGAGGGGGCCAAGAGAAGGATTATTACAAGCACAAAATTAAAAGGAGAAAAATCTTTAAAATCTTATCAAAAACTGAAACAACAAAAGGGGCTCAATGTTAAACAAAGTATATGTTGAGACAAAATTGAAAGATCTTGACTACTAATTTGTCCAGATATTTTAAATTTGATACAATAAAGCAGAGTTATGGCTATTGTAGCTCAGGTGAGCAATGATTTAAATCTTAACGGCATTGTTGTTAACAGTTACTGCCCTTTGCCACCTTCACTGTTTTATAATGTTTTCTTTTTGAATCTTGAAACCTCTTGTTTTTAATTAAGCCATTCTGTGAATCTTGAAAAATCTTGTATTTAATTGAGCCATTCTGCATAATAATGTACATTTTTAGAAATTACACACATTTTTGTAATCAGAAATATTTATTGTGGAAAAGGACAATCTACATTTGCAGAGTGAAAAAAACAAAACAAAAGGCCTAGTCAACTCAATAAACGTACAATATGAATGACAACACACAGCCACATCTAGATTTCAGAAAATATCTCATCAGTGTACTGAATATCTCGCAACCATCTAACATACCAAGATGTGATTATACAATCGACTAAAATAATCTTCATAAAGCCAGTAAATTAATTGCAGTGTTGCTTATTTAATATTTAGATTTTATAAACCCACACAATGATTTGAATCTTTAATCAGCTATGAAAATTTTTCAACATGCATCCTTAAAATGATTAAAATTAAAAACAATTAGCAATAGAAGAGTTCAATCATTACAAGAAAAACTTTTTTGTTCCCAAAATCAATATGATTCTTGGCTATCATCAATATAACGTACGTTACATTTAGGCATCACTACAAATGGCATATATCATCGTACATGTACAAAGAAATAAATTAAAATACTGATATGTAAAAACATGAAAACTGTTTCAGTACTTCGCACTCTTTTATCATCATTACTAGATTTCATTGTACTGAAATGCAGTATATAGCTAGCTATACAGTCATAACTAGCACACATTGTCCCTCTCTAAGTAAATCAAAATTCTCATACTTCCATGTTGGAAAAAAAAAATTCAAGTACGGTAATTTTTGGTTTAGGAAGTTTAAAAATTTTTTTATGAATATAGATGTAGATTTATTTCATGAAACAATTTAGTTGATTTTCATGCAAGCAAATTGAAGGCACATTACCTCACATCAGAATACATGTAGTTATAAATAGATATATGTACTTGTAAGTCCAAGACGGATGTATCAATCCAAGTGTTATTATTTTTTTTTTTTTTTTACATTTTCTTCATTATTATTAATTAATTGGCCAAAATATGAGTTTATACATGTAAATGCATCAGCTAGCAAATAAAATGAAAGACAATTTAAGCCAGGAAGAAACCAGAAGAACCAGATATTTTTTTTGCCAAAAATAAATAAAAAGCTCTCATTTGGGAAAGCTTGGTTTTGATGGTAGAGTTGGAACCTGTGGCAGCTGCCTGCGGACTTGAGAGAGCACGGCCCGAGCCGTGAAGGGACGGTTCTGGAGAACTGGGCGATCAGCTGACGCAGATGGAGTGATCACCGCAGCACCAGAATCTGGACTGTTTGGACTGGTCCTTCTTGCAGGGACAGCCATGCTTTTGCTCAGCATGTTTCTAGCCACAGCTGAGGGAGGGGGAGCCCGGGGCATGACTGGCCCATCCGCGGTAAACCTCCCAAGGGGCTTGATGGGGGGACATGGACGGTGAGGATTGAGGGCGTGGTTTTCCAAGCGGGTCTTCAGCTGGATGCTCTCTGGTGTTTCCTGGGGCTCCTCTGGTTCCTCTTTCTTCTTGCTGTCTGCTGTCAGACCCTCTGTCTTAAGGGCCTCAATGATTTCCTCCTGGAGTTCACCAGATGGAGGTTCACGAACATTGCCCAACACTTTGGGTGGGGTAGGTGGTGGTGGGAGATCTGTATTAAAAAGAGAAGAATGTGAAACAATTATTTTCTTTAATTCAGAATAATTGTAGATGTACATTTAATTATTCTTTTCATACAGCTTCAACTGAAGATTACAGAGAAATAAAAAACTTACCAAGTTTTTGCATTTTTTTTATAACAAGA
Source organism: Magallana hongkongensis (assembly GCA_016163765.1). Lineage (NCBI taxonomy): Eukaryota > Metazoa > Mollusca > Bivalvia > Ostreida > Ostreidae > Magallana > Magallana hongkongensis. The sequence continues at coordinate 34,969,876 of WFKH01011801.1, forward strand.
GGAACAAGAACCAGGTAATTAATGATTTTAAATTAAGGAATGACTTCAATAACTACCCACTTTATACATGTATAAACTGGGTTTACACCTTGAAATAATTTCTCAAATTAGCAGAAAATTACTTTTTTATGATAGATAGCATGATGCATGCGAAAAATTAACAATTTTGTTAAAAAATTATAATTTTCAAAAATTTAATTCAGTAAATATTAACTAAAGCCCCAAGCTGATTCGAACTCATGATCTGTAGTTCACAAGCCTGATACTTTAACCACTGATCTATTATGATATATTTACATTTTTCAGTGTCTTTGTCTGTGATAACACTAGGAATCGATTTTGTAATGTACAGTCCAATAAATTCAAATGACGTATTGTTGGGGCACAAGCGGGGTTTGCATAATTAAAAGAAATGAAAATCGCATAAATATGTCGATATTCAAATATTTAATATAAAATAATATATAATTGCTGAAAATTATATAAATATAGGTAATAAGGAATCATTTTTTGAATATTATGAGGTGCTGATTTCGGTCGGAACGTGATCAAATCTATCATAAAGCCCTTGGGGCTTTATTGGATTTGACCATGCCCCAACCAAAGTTATCACCTCATAATACTCAAAGAATGATTCCTTATTCCTTAAATAAATCCAAATCGATGTGGACTCCATAAAAAATGTCGTACCCAGTAGAGGACTAGAGCTGACACTTCGTTCCTTGCTGCTTGGCCTATCAGCACTGACAGGTCGGCCATTGCTGCCTGACTGGTTCTCTCTGAATGGCCTGTCACTGTTATCCAGAGAAGTAAAACCCGAGGGTAAATCATCATCTTCTTCCTCTTCATCAGTCACTTCCTCATCCCCAGATATGCTGACCGCATCGTCATGATCAATCACTAACACCTGTAACAAAATAAAATATGAGAGAAACTTCTCTAATTAGCACTGCATTAAACGAGATGTGACCTTTTCATTTTTTAATGAATAAACCAAAAAATTTTTTCACTAATAAATATTTCTTAGATTAAACAATGGTAAGGATGTGATGAATGAATAATTCAAAAATATTATTGAAGGATATTCAGAACTAAACTTTAAACTTTAACTAAACTTTAAACTTATCCAAACATCATCATACCTGGGGAGCTTTCTCTGCTTTGATCTTCTCCATCATCTTTTCATGATGCTGTTTCCACTCCTTTAGTTCCGCCACTATGTCTGCTCTCTCCTTGTCATCATCAGGAACAGGATCGTATGTGTGCTCAGGCTTGTGTAGAAGTTGAGGAAACAGCTTTAGTCCAGTGGATTCATGTGTATTTTGACTGCCTGGATTGATTTTTCGCCGCGAGAAGAGGGCTTTGGATGGATTTCCACACACAACAGTTCCCATGGTAAGTTCACTCGAGGCATCCTCTGTAATATTTTTATCCTCTGAACTTTCTTCCCTGCTTGCCTTCTCTGCAGTTAAAGGTCTGACGTTTCCCCCAGAAGTAGTAGCAGGTCTCCTGGATGCCGTAAGGGGTCTGAACCCTGAGGAGGGTCTGAGGGCAGAGCCTGGGCGGTACCCTGTTGTAGGTCGCAGGGAGGCAGTGCCTGGTCTGCCTACAGTCTCTGAAGGACTGTCTGAAATCATTCATTTAAGGAACGACATTAATTTTACCTGGGGTATAGGACATGACATAACTGGGCAGATTATAGTTTATTTACCTATAAGCAGTTAATAACGTGTTTAATTTGTTAATGAAATTGTTGTTAGATAAAACTTTGATGGTATTTTCTTACATTCATTTAATCAAAAAGACTATTTTCAATTCTTTACCTAGTGAATTAAGACTTTCTGTTGAGCCACCTATTCCTACATCTCTCTGCAATTCCTCCAAATAGGCCCAGTCATCATCAAAGACATTCTTTTTCTTTGAGGGTGATGGTTCTAAATTAAGTGCTTCTTCATCTAATATCTTAAGATGAGGTATGATATTTTTGACAGTCCACCTGTAGTCATAGTCCTCTGTTTCACTACTGTCTGGTGTAGGTAATACACACACAGGATTCCCTTCCAATGTCAGACTGGAGAGGTTTGAACACATAGCAAGGTAATGAATCTGTTGGGTATCATCGATGTTGTTTCCTTCTAAGTCTAAAATTTGTAGTGAGTCCAGCATGCTTAGAGCACTTATATCACAGATTTCATTGTATGACAAGTATAGTTCTTTTAGACTTAGCATAGATGATATTCCGTCCAATTCGTATAAGCCACAACGTGACATCCATAAAACTGTGACATTTCTTAAACTAGAACCTAAGTCGCGAATGCATGGAATGTTACTATTTGATAGTTTCAGTTGTGTTAAGTTTGGTAGCAGGGAACCAAAATTTCCCAAGCTTGTTTCTTTTGTGTCGACTTTTAATTCCAGGCGATAAATGTCATCTAAATTATCAACCCCAGTCAGAAGTCTCAGTTTACCTGGAGAAAGATACTGTTCTAGTAAGAGATCACTATCTTCTAAAACTACTGGTTCAGGGTTTACCCTTGTTTCCTTAAATTCCGTAATTTGCACACCTCTGGCAAGGGCACTCGTAGGACGACTTTCTAATGCAGAGCTCATCATTTGAAGTCTATGGTAAAGACTGTCCTGTGCAACTGCCATTTAAAGATGTAGACACACAGGCGTTATTAAGCCAACTCCATTCGAAGTTAACTTACAGTTCGATTCCTTACCATTCGATTGCTCATCAGGCACAATAATATAGACAAAATTAGATTGGTAACACGTAAAATTTTCAGGAAAAATCACGCAGTCTATATCCGTTGTGACGGACGCAAAGTCGCCATGTTGGTATTTCTTCTAACTAAATTATAAACCAAATCCGTTATGTTCCGGAATCACTGAGAAAAAATTTCACAAAATGTAACTATACAAAACCCCAGGGAATTTAGTGAAGGTATAACAAATGTAATTGAAAAAATCCGAACTATTTTTTTATGAGAAGTTTTTCCTTTCGGTGACAACCACAGCGGCTTGTGAAAAAAAAAAATAAGCACCGTGCACTCAGGTGCCAGAAGTATCAGTGCCAATTTTTCTTCTTTTCACTATATATTTAATTGAAAACCAACATTTTTTAAGTAATTGTAAAAAGTAACCCCTTGTTAGTTGAAAGACGAACCCGCCCGGTATACATGTACATAGAATATTCTTTCTCCTATAATTAACGCATTCATTGCATGTTTTCTGCCTTGACGTAAAGTGTATTTTTTCTGAAATTATTTCAAAATTAAATCATGTCATGAAACTACTAGTTCAAAATGCTATTTTTAAGGGCAATTCAGGCCATTCTAAGTGTGACGCTTTGTTAATTAAATATCAGTAATTTTCTTTCAGTATTTCAAGAAGTCAGCTGTGAATTTGAAAGGTGGGGGGGGGGGGGGGGGGAAGGGATTGTTATTGGGTACACATGCAATATAGGATGGAATGGGACCTGTAATGGTTTGATTGAAAAAAATGAAAAATAACGTTGTGTTTGTCGATAAAGGAAAGCTTTGGACAATGTTGTTTCAAAAATGAAGAAGTTATCCCTCTTTTCATGTTCTCTAATTAAAATACATAAAATGTTTTCCGTATCTTTTGTTTGCAGACAAATTTTCATATAACTCCAACTTAGATTATGATATATATTCAATTTTAAAAAAACGCAATGTCTGTCAATTTTGGAAAATATTTCAGTTTAGTGATAAAATATAACTCAAAATCTATCTGAAAAAAAGACCATTAAATTTAAGGGGGGGGGGGGGGGGTGGTTATCCCAAATTTGTCAAAATAAAGTTAAATCATACTCATTCTGGCAAAAAAAATGAACAACTTGTGAGTCTTAATTATCAACTTCTTGGAAACTCATGAAATTACTTAAGATTAGACTGATTTCAACTGTACAGTATGAAGAAAACCCGTGGATTCAATGGTGTAACCTAGAGAAAACCCAATTTAGTCACACTTCCCGTGGGTTCAGATGTGACCTAGGGTTTATGGGGAGCAGAGTGGGCCGAAAACTCTTGGCTAGTGAAGGCTTGGTTTTTTATTTTTTTAAACTTCATTTACATTTCATTTTCTCATTGACCTTGATTTTTTTTTTAAACTGCTTTATTTATTTACAGCCATTCATAAGAAAAAAAAATGAAAGGAAATGTTTTTTTTATAGTTCTGCAAGGCAGAGGCTTTAGATAGGATCACTGCAGGTCTTAAATCTACAAACCTTTAATTTTGTAATTTTATTACCTTCAAAGTATAACCACGAGAAGAAATATCAAAACAGTCTAACTTTGAAGACTTAATTAATTCATTTTTACCCTACAAAATCTTTAGAACCCCAGCCCCCCTGCCTACAACTGGCGCCCCCTCTAACATCAAAACCTGGATCCACCCCTGCAATATGTATATACATTTTCTTCCCTTTTTTTTTTTATACTACCCAGGTTTGTTTTTCAGATCATTGAAAAGATATTCAAATCTTTGAAAAATATGAATATATATGTGGGTTGGGTTTTTTTTATTGATTCAACAACGGAATATACATCATGACGCTATCATGAAAATCAAAAGATATTCTTGAGAGAATATTCCACAGGAAACATGAATAAATTGATGTTTCATTAACTCAAGACGTTCAGAAAAAATGACCAAAGTTTTATCTTTTTTTAATTAAAAATACTTAAAGTGACATTTGATAATCATTAAGTAAAAGAAAATATTAAATTAAGAAGAAAAAAAACCCACATTGAATAAGATTTATTTTGTTTTTTATTTACGTTTTCTTTTGCGTCCATCTGTCCGACAGATATCATTTGTTCATTTTGTTTTTCTCTGAACTTGGCCCTATCTGGTTTATGCTTCACAAACAGTGTGTCTTTGGGTAATAAGAGTGTAGTGTTATTGAACCAAGGCCACGGATAAATCAGATCATAACTTAAAACCCTTGTCTGGACAGTGTTATATCATCCTTGACTCAATCTGACTCATATGAAACCAAACGACTGCTCATGGTGTTGTTAAATAATGACGAGCGACCTTTGAAAAAAATTTCAAATCTATGTTACTTTTTGGTTCTTTTAGTCTTAGACGCCTCTTTTTTTCCCCCCGTAGAGCTCTTGTTAAAAAAGATGTGGAATGCACTTGTATAAGGTTTCAAAGTCAACGATTCAGGTAAAAGCAGTCACATGAAGTGTTTTTCATATTGATGTCCTCTACTAAAGCGCTGCCATTTTAGAAAGACACATTTTCAATGATGGCTTGTTTAAAATAAATAATATCGAAGAGTGTGCTCGGAAATGTTTAATTCGGAAAAACAATTCATGACGGAAAAGAAATCATTAGACCTTCATATAATAGCGATGCTGACCAAAACAATAAAACAATAACAAAAAACCAATTAAATTAAAAAGAACAGAGAGGTAAATATAGACGATGGAGAGAAGAGAAAAAAGTACAAACGGAGCTTTTGCTTTGAATATTCCTTATACCACAGACAAAACTCACACAATGAGAGACCCGTCCAGTAATAAAGAGAGGTACAACAGACACAGGTTTCAGTGTTTTTGTTGTTGCAGTTATTTACACTGAATACAATAACTGATTTTATTTTTCTCAAAGAACCTGACTTCACAGTATTATATCAACTATAGTTCCTCTTTTGTAATGTATTTCTACAAAATAAGAATATTTGATGTGTAATTTTGATTTAATGCTTTTCGGTTTCGATTTCAAAGATCTCCAGGCAGTTCATGTGGAGCCAAGAAGTAGGGGACAGGATTCCAGGACACACAGTTCTATAAAGGTATCCTCTGGACAGGACAGTGCAGGTGCACAAGGTAGTTACATATAAGGTTTATGAGCTTATTGCATATCAGTCTTAACCATTTGTTTGAGGACAAATACAGGTAATGTCATACATTTGTTATCACACGGAATTTTCCGAGCGAGCTATTGCTCAGGCTCATTAACAGAATGCTGTTAATTATTGTAAAAGTATTAACATTCTTCATTATTGATATGAAGGTAAAAACCCCATAAAAGCTGTAAAAGCCGAAGTTGTAAAAGAGATTACAGTTTTAAGCTTAAAAAGCAGAATAAAAAGCTTAGGAAAAGCACAAATGTAGATCCAGAAAATGGAGAAGATTCACATTTAGAAGACCTAATAAAATTCTACTAGAAGCGTACTAGTGCAGTATAGTATCATAAACAATTAAAATAGAGTACGTAGTAGAAGAACAAACAGAGGAAGCAGTAGAATAAAAAGGAAATACACAGTGAATGGACAAACAAAAGACGCAGTTGAGGACCGAACAGAGGGCACAGCAGATGGAAAACATATATAATTCGCAATAGAAGACACAGCTGGAGGATAAACAATGGACGCACTGAAAAGCAGTAGGAGTTCCAAACAGAAGACACGATAGAAAAAAAGACGAAATGCACAGTGAAATGACAAACAGTGAAATCAGTAATATCACAAGCAGAGGATGCAGTAAAATTACAAAAAAGACGCATTAAAGCACACATAGATGATGCACTAAACAAAGGACGCTGTAGAATAAAAACCAGAAAACGCAGGAGAATGACAAAGAAAAGACGCAATAGAAGACCAGACAAGAGGCAATAGAAGTAAAGCAGAGGACGCAATGGAAGCCTAAACAGAAGGCACAGTAAAAGAATAAAAGACGCTGTAGAGGACCGAACAGAATACGCAATTCATCCATATTTGTTTTTCTTTTGGAGAAAATAAACGTTCGCGCCTCAATCGAAGAAGAATTGTTCTTTAAATACCAAAAGTCTGTTAATCATGTTAATTCTATGAACTGAAAAATTTGTTCGTATACATTTACTTCTTATTATAAGTGGTGAAGACAAATGTATGTAGCATAACCGTCTCTGAATCATACTGCTCAGAATGTTTGCTCGAACAGGGTTATAAACATTTTGACAGTCCATGGGTTTCACCCAGTTCTAGAATTTATGTAATGTTTATACATATGTTTGATTAAAGGCAGCGATAAATTGTGCATTTTGGCATTGTACACTTCCTCCGCTCTCAATATCAGACAAAGATGGCGTTGGAGTTTGATACATGCATCTTGATCATATAAGTGTTTGTTTTATCTGACATTGATTGATATATTGACGGATTGATTGCAACATTGATTCAATATCAAATTGAAATAGCCAGGAATTTCATTCGGAAAAGATTTTCTCCCTGCCCCGTTGATAGAATGGCAAATAATTTAGAATTGTTCTAGAAGATAAGATAGGGTTATATTATTTTACAATAATAAGCCATGAAGCATATGAATGCACCGATCACAATGCCAGCTGAAGGCGTTATGATTGCGTATTTCATTCAAACTCTGACGTCGTGAATATATAATTTATGGTGCTTTGTATTTGAATTTTTAGTATTTATATCTCTCAAAAAGATACTGGAATGGCCATACAGAAAAAAGTGCGTGCAGGCCTCTTTGCATTGATGCGATTTGACCTTGAGCAAACGTGCTAATTCTATACTCTTCTTTCTTCGAGCAGAAAACATCAAGACAAGTTTTTGTTTTTCTTTTGTTTTTCTTTTTTTTTTTTGAGAAAGTTGTGCTTAACAAGAATACTCAATCCGAACTTTATATTCTAAGAACAGAGACGTTCAAATGTTAATTAGTTTTTATTTTGTCCATGTATTAATAACTTTTTTGCATGTATATCTCGAGAAGATAAGAGTTGTAAACTAGCAACAATATTAATACCTATACATTTTTAGTATATAAATGAAATATGGATTGCCGATCTGTATCACTGGTTTGTTAAATATATCTTTCCTTCGATTTTGTTTAAAGTAGTCGTGCCTTTCGTTGTAGACATACTTTTAATCAATACTCAGCATTTATAGTTATCAATGATTAGAATCATAAACATTCTGACAAAAAATAAAAGTTGATACATGTACACTCAGATGCCATTATTATGGTAATTGTGATTGCTAGCATAACTAATATACTTGTTTTCCATTTAGTAAAGAACTCCGCACCTAAAAGTTTGGACAGGCGGAAGATGGCTTCGTTTAGCGTATTTAAAAAGTGTGCTGATTGGTTGAATTTGAGTTGGCGCGGCATGCGTTGAGGAGGTCCCTAGTCAAGCCTCTATCTGATACGGAGGCCGCCAAACACTCGAAAGGTCCTTGACGTCAAGTGCTGGGGCCCATTTATAGTAACAAGACTTCCGATGTGTTGGTTTACAAATACCCATCATTTTTCTCCTGAATAAATTAAAACGTGTTTCAAACTATAAAAATTGATGAAATAAACTTTAAAAAAATATCCTTATTGGCTAGAAGACAATAGAGTAGCATAGCCATTAATTTTTTTTTAAAATGAAATTCTTTTAAAACTGTGAATATTAACGAAAATTTTATGTACGCCCTTATTGACTAATATAGTAAATAATAACGCTTTATGATTACCCGTACAAATATAAAAAAAAAATTCAATCCATCCAGTGGGAGAGATGACTTAAAGACGTTGTGTCATTGATAACCCAAATTATACCACTAAATATTTGAAAGAATTGATCCAGATTCTAATGCGCATACAGCTGCGTCCCGGTAATAAACACGCTTTATGTTATAAAAAGTTTCTATAGGCCTGTTTTCTCGTTTGAGCGTTTCGCATTTTCTAAATGTTGCATATCGAAAAATAAATCACATGAAATAATATATATTTATAAAAGCTATAAAAGGATCGAAAATGAGACCTCAACAAAAAAATATATGACCAGCAAATGTACAAGATTTAATGATGCATAGGTGGCATTACAAGTTAAATGTTTCAGATGAAATGCAATTAGCGGAAAGATATTAAATATGATCGTCGTACAAATGAGACCTATTATGTCTAAAGGCGAATGGGACAGCTAGCTAGATACATAAATATTAAACGGTTAAAAGATGAAAGAAGAGACATGCATGTACTTATTTTGGAAAGGTTATTCACATAAATTCGTTTTTTTTGGTCTGATCTAATTTGTACACAGGTATTGTTTCTGTACTGCAATGAAGGGGTGAACACTTTCATTGAACGACTTAACATATCAAGTTGATTTAAATCGGAGTTTAAAATTTTACCGACAGTAAAATGCAAATAAATGAATAAATAATATAACAATAAATAAATAGATAAAAAAACAACAACACAAAAAACCCCCCAAAAACAAAAACAATACAAAAACAAAACAACCCCCCCTCCAAAAAAAACCCACAAAAAAACCCCACAACAAACAAACAAACAAACAAACAAATAAAATACATGTATTAAGCATGGGCGAACGTTTTCTGTTAACGACCGATCCCAACCACTGAATAGTACGTGTATAATATTGCAGTTTCCTACACATCCTTGGTTTTTTTTAACATTAATTCCATCAACTCAACAAGTAGAAAACATACAATACTCCGATGTGTGTCTTTCTAAAAACCGCTGACCTTGTAGTTGAAATATATAGGCAATGGAAATGGTTAAATATATTAAATATATGTTCAATTAAAGTACATGTCAAGAGCATACATCTATAAAACCACATTGTTATGTACTAGTACTGGTAGTTCCGGTGACTTGTTTTTCAAGGCTATTCCTATCAAGAAAACAAGTTAAAAAAAAATTTCCAAGCAAGAATCACTTAGACATCCACCCACCTTCTCCCAATAAATGAGAAGATTTATTATTTTTATCTGGGAGGATAAAGGAAATGAAAAAAGAGGTTGAAAGCAAATAAAAAAAAAATATAAACGACGGATTGAAGGAACATGGACAGACAGTCCCCACGCATAGAATTGGAATTATGAGAAGATTATCTCCATAAAGATAAAATATTAAAAAACAAAACCAAGTAGAGTTATTTACAATTGATCAATTTTCTCGTGATTTATGGAATAGTATCTCGGGAACCATCTTCATTTCTTGGGCAAATAGTTAAACTGGTGTCATGATTCTTAAAAAAAAAATATAGATTTTTTTCTGAAAATAATTGAATTTTTTCATTCGAACACGAGGTAAAACCTTCTGAAATTGATTTTATCCTACCTTCTGTTATATATCATAATGGCTTACAAAATATGTAAAAATAAAGATTATTCAACATCAATTATCTAATATGGCTTTCCAGAATTTGAATAGAACCATATCTGATATCATACATAACAAGCCCTTTTTGAAAACATGGAACATTATAATGAATTTATTTTACAAACTTTGAAACTGCTGTACGCTATTTGTTACTGCTTATTGTAATAATTTACTCATTGGTGATTCTGAAACCCAAAATGATGTCGGTGAATGAATATTATCGTGCAGTGAACAGAATTAGAAATAATTTGCTACTTAATGCTGCACATTATGTCCAACAGTTTTGATGCTGTTTCAAATTAAATAATAAGTCTACTTTGCAGAGCATTAATTAATTCGAAGATAACTGGTTGTTATGCACCCATTGATCACGTGACAGGTTAATGAGACCATCCCCGACCTCGAGTCCTCTCTGATCACGGTTAGTCTGACAGGTCAACACTGGAGGGGGGGGGGGGGCTCCAACAGAGGTCCTTTACCCCGAGATGAATTCTTCCAAGGTAACAGTACGAGAAGTAAACAAAATTTTTAATTTCCTTAACATATCGCTATCAGCGCTGAACTTTAATTTTGTTATTCATGTTAAGGAATTCGAATCGCCTTTACATCGATGACAAAAAGTTCAATTAATCTCTCTAGAATATATCTCGTCGGTTGCAATGGTTCACAATAATACTTAGTATAGGTATTAACTTTGAATTTGCAAAAGCGCACATAATGGAAATTGGTTTGAGAAACACACTGGTTTCTGTTTGTGGTTGAAGCGTTTTGACACATTGAAGTGAAATGATGACTTGAATTTCATCTGAAACAGGCACAGTTTGTAGGAGGGAAAGTAAATACTTTAATAACTTCAACGACATTTAGGAGCAAGCGTGTTCTAGTACGATTAATTGCTGCCATAAAGCTGGCCATATTCAAAGAAAGCTCTCCAATACTAGAATTAACGTTTTTGCAAAAATCGATGTACATCGTTGTGTTCTCGTCAATTCAAGATGTTATTTACCCCTCTGTTCGTCATCATTTCTCGTAAATTTTTACTCGGAACGACCAAATAAAGCCCTTTTATTTGTTTTCTAGACACTTTCATTTCCAAACTTAGTAAAAACAACGGAAACACATTTTCGTTCAAGTTTTAGTAAATGACGGGATGTTTTCAGATATACCGGAATCAGTATTGATCATCTGTTTTGCTGATTATTCCAATCAATACTTCCTTTTATGGGACAGTAGTTGAGCATTTTGAGTTATTAGATGAAATCCAATAGAGCGCTTTGTCACATTATCATGAAATGAAATGTCTCTATCTCACTAGGTACATATCGGCAATACAGCAGCCAAATCGTAAATCAAAGTGGAAAAGGTTATAAACATTCTCTTTCAAGAAGCTCTTTACAGAACATTTACTTTTGCTTGCAATGGAGACAATACAGGCACTAATGTAGCAATGCACGTGGGAAAAAATTACGCCAAAGAATAACATTCCCAAAATGTGTTTTATTTCAGACCAAATCATCGCACTTCGAATATTATAAGAAAAAAATCATCCCCCCCCCCCCCCCCCCCTAAAAAAAAATAAAAAATATTGCGATTCTTTCTGTCAATGATCGAGTCCTGCCGAGCTGATTACAGATTAAATTAATAATCAAGGTAGTGAATCTACTTATGGGAGATGATTTATGAAGAATTATAGAGTAGATCAATAATTAGATAACTATTGATACATGTATATTGGCCTTATTCAATTAAACTTTCTTGCTCCCCCCCTTCCTTCCTCCCTTTCGCGAATTCATGCACTACTCACAACTGAGCGTAACTGCAAACCTTAGTAACTGATACGTGTGTTATTACTCCCGATGTGTAAGTTTCTATTTTAAAAGTTTTTAAGTTATTATAAGCTTTCTGTTAAATTTTTAATTTCATTCGTTTTATGTTATATTGCCGATCCATTGCTCAATTGTGTGCGTAGCTCCACACCACCTAATATACATTCGCAGTGACTGATTGCACAGAGGAGATAATTTAAAAATCAAGTTCCAAAAAGCAAACTTTTAAACTATTTTATTTTCAATTATTCCCGGAAGAACATTCCTTATAAATACAATTTACGAAAAACTTTTGAAACGAGCCGATCGTTTAAAATCGGTAAAACACTGGAGATGACGTCATCACGAAAAAAAACCCACAAATCTATCCGATCTTAAAGTTTTAAATATAGCCGTGCACAATATTTTAATGTAGGTTAAAATAAAAATCGAATTAACGAAATTTGAAAAATATATATATTTTTTAAGTGGACTTGGTTCCATGTATAGCGCATTGCATTTTTAGCTCACCTGAGCTGAAAGCTCAAGTGAGCTTTTCTGATCAAAATTTGTCCGTTGTCTGTCGTCGTTGGCGTTGTCGGCGTCGGCGTCGGCGTTGGCGTTGTCGTTGTAAACTTTTCACATTTTCATCTTCTTCTCCAGAACCACTGGGCAGATTTCAACCAAACTTGGCACAAAGCATAACTGGTTGAAGGGGATTCAAGTTTGTTCAAAT
>WFKH01011801.1:34982970-35049932 GCA_016163765.1 Magallana hongkongensis
GGGGGGGGGGGGTATATAGGAATAGATAAAAATCTTCTTACAGATACAACAAAAGGGGCTTGGTATTTACCATAAAAATATGTGGATAAAAATCGGCAGATATTTTAAATTTTTTTAGCAAGATCTACCGTACTTAGTTGTCAAGATATTTTGATTTTGTTACTGTTATGATAATTTGATCAGAGTTAAGGCTATTGTTGCTCAGGTGAGCGATGTGGCCCCCGGGCCTCTTGTTTTTCATAATATTTCATAGTACGTAGTTACACACCAAGTTGGGTTTTTTTTTTACATCTTGTATACACAAGGAAGTTTGGCTTAATGTTCTGTTTAATTAAACAGGACTTTTTTAAAAACTGAAAATAAATGCAACTAAAGTGTATCTTTGATAAACGAATATATTTAACAATGATACCTGTAAAACTAATTTAAGTCTTATAAAATATAGCGTCTCTACTTATACTTTACTTTGAAAATTTAAATTTAAATTTATCTTCTCCCTCCACAGGTATACATATTGCCGGAAGGCTACCCCTACAGTTTCTCGCATTGACCACCGATATGGACACGATATTGGCTTTCTCGTAAGTACCTTATCGCGGGTAGGAGAGATATGAAATAGGGATTAAAACTTGATACACGGATATTACTCTCAATTGTCCATCCAGGAATGCCAGTTATGCATGGAGATTAAGGGGGAATTTCGTTTCTTGACAGCCTTGACCTTTTAAGTGTACGCAGGAGACAACGTACTAATTGTTAACGATTAAGGTGATTTGCCTTTCTATCAGAGAAAAATGGGGGGGGGGGGGGGGGATATAAAAAAAGCTCATCATTCTCTGACAGGGGGGCAAAGCTAAGCTGTATTGACTTTAGTCACGAGTCCCAGCTCATGGTCATTTCTTTCGTTGTCCAAAATATCCCCCACCGAGACCTTGAAATAATCTCCAGTCTCGGACCCGTAAACAATATGTCCTCAGTGTATCCTCCAAACGACCCCCGACAAAAAGGGGGACTCAAATACAAGGCAAATCCTGAAATATCCGGGACAGATCAATTTTGTTTTTGAAATTGGGTACTAAATAAGACTGTGGGGTTCAAGATTTAAAGAGAGGGGAAATTGCTCCCTCAGCAAAATCTAGAACTCTGAGAAAATTTATCATCAAATCCACGGATAACTAGATAGAGATTTGAGTAGAATGCATAACAAACGCGCATAAGTTGTCTGTAGAAGAACATAAGAAATCTGAGCACAAAGCAGCAGATCTGATACCTCTTTTTAAATTGCATTTTGATTAAATTAAAGGTATTCAAATCTTGGAGAAATGACAGAACAAACACGTTTTAAATGGGAAAGGCACATTTACCGCGTTTTGCTTACTACTGTCTACAAGATTATATAACTTTAAAAAATTTCGATGATTAGAAATAAATGTAAATTTATTTATCTTGGATGAGGATGCACCGGCTATACATTTATATTTTTGGCATCATATTGTGAATTTTTTTTTTACATTACCATTGTAAATACAAAATAGTTTTTTTTTTTAATGCCACAAAATATGGAAACATTTCATGCGTACTTTAAATCGAATCTAATCATAACGCTTTTAAATATTTGAATTTTCAAACACTTTCATATGGACCATACCTTTTCGTATTCTTACAGAAATTGTCTATATCCCCTCCGAATGACATTGTATTGTCTTGGCTTTGTTATTAAACTCATTAAGTAGAAATATTTTTTTATATTTCATTTCTTACGCATTTACGCATTTCTTACTATTGTAAATATTGGCACAAGAAAACGAAATGAAGCTGTATGGCAATAGTTATATTTTCTAAACAATTTTATGATTCAATATTTACAACAGTTAATTTAAGAAACTGAATGAATGAACGTATGAATGAAAGAAAGTGAATCATTAAACTTCCGTTGGTTTGTTTGGGGTGTGAATTGAAAGTCACCTCTGTTAAACGTTGTGAAAAAAGCTAAAAAATCACAGGAAATACTGCTATAAATACAATGTATAACGATAATATTTTATTGCAAAGCGCATCTGCAAAATGTCCAGACCTACTCCCAGAAACAGAAATAATTCCATAGCCTTGTCAACCCTTAGATTCAATAAGAAATTCGAGACAGAAAAGCAGCGCCCTTGGAATAGACGATCTCCTGTTTCTAACAGTTGAACTTGTAAAAAGGCGTCACTTTCACTCCGAACCCCGTTTTTTTTAAAGATGAGAGACAGATTGAACTTTTTTTCTTGCAGAGTGATGACAAATTTGCTTGATTTTCATCACGGAAGGCAATAAAAACCTAGAGGATGCGGAAACTAAAGAAGTAAAAAACGCATAGTCAACTTTGACGTTTATTAAATTAATCACAGCAGACGAAAGATTTTGATGCAATCGTCTTCATTTGAGAAATTTATGTACCTATGCATACAGTTATATAGCGCATGTAGTGTTTACATAATGCGGCTATCTCTTATAAAAACCGACTGCGATCCGGATCAGCGGGGATCATATCATTGTAGTATATAAACAGGTGGCCTTACGGTAGATTTCATTACTTTTGATTTACACCAGTTGACAACGGAAGCCAACTAAGCTGTTTAAAACTTTTTTGTGTACTTTATTAAGCCAACTTCGAGACATTTCACCGTATGGTAAAGGAAGTTGGATTTTCATATTAGCTATTGAGTTCCGCGTAAGTTTTCGCAATACTCGAGTAGAATTACTGGAATTGCCGGAGTGCATAGTGTCAAAAATCGACTGTAATCGACTTAATCTGTAGATATCTTTGAAAGAATCTTCCCCTGGTGTCCGTTATCTAAGTACAAGCGATAAATGCGGTATGTCTGCCTCCCGCCGAGGTGTTTGTACAACCCCTAGCCAACCGGTTATAAATGTACCCCGCATGTGATGTCCGGACCAAAGCTCCCGTAGACTTCAACGAGGAAACATACACCGCAATATCAGCAGCCTTAGTGTTAGCACCTCCTAGGATTTTATAACTATCTTCAGCATTGTAATTATATATCTTAAGGTATGTTGCTTTTTTCCTCTTTTAGACAATTATTTATTTATCTATTTATTTATTTATTTATTTATTTATTTATTTATTTATTTATTTATTTGTTTATTTATTTTCAGTAGAAGTTAAAAATAGGTGAAAATTTATTTCATGAAAAGAATACAATAAAATTAATTCAAGAATAAAATGTTTTAAAGTCTGCATTGAATGGATTATTTTAATGCACAATAGACATAAAATAAACATAACGAATTAATTCAGGAGGGTAAAATACTTATATAAGTAATGTAAAGATATGAGAAAGCTGTTTGTTCAAGTACTCGAAACAATAGTTTATCACGAGCAAAGAGGGATGTAATAAAGTGTTTTGTTTTGAAGACAGTCCTTTTGAAGAAGGGAAATGTAATTCAATGAATTATCGGCGGTTTCCACACAAATTGTGGTACAGACAACAATCTAAGATAAAATTTCAATGTAATGACCGGAACTTAAAAGCGCTTTCTCCTCCCCTAATTAACTTATAAATACTAGAAAATCGTGTGAAAACCGCATCATACACTTAGTCTTTAATTGCTCGTTGAGCGATGTAGGTAGGCAACTATTTCTATGACATATTTGGCATGATGCTTTAGCCACTTATAGTAATTTTACGGTTAGTTGTTGTTGCTTTATTTCAAACCATGTAATTTTTTTGCCTGGAATAATTTTTTAAATTTATTTTTAATTTATTTCTTTCCAGAATGGTTGAGTTTATTTACTTTTTATGCCTCCTTGGAGTGACAAGCAGAATCTATGCTCTACCACTGTCGTCTGCAAACATTGGAGAACAAAATGGAGTATCCGCTGACGTCGTAGACGTCGAGATTCCTGGACAATTTCTCATGAATTACGAAAACTTGTTGAATTCTGATGAAGACTTAAGCTACCCAATTTTGCCTCTACCCAGAAACCCCCCGCAATGGCTGATGACGCTTATTCATCAAACCGAGATCAAGTCATCAGACTTTACTAACAGACAGAAGCGCGCATATCCAGACTATTCCAATCCTCGTCTTCAAGCCATTCTACGCGCCTTCTACTCCACATACGGATACGACAACATGAATCTTCGATACGGACGTTCAGTTCGCTCCGTAGAAAGCTTCGTTCCTGTTCAACACAGAATTTTCCACAATTCATTTTTAAAACAAATGAAAGCAGACACTCAGTCCAGAGGTCGTATTCAGAGATCAATATACAGGAGACCCGAAATCCAAAAATTGTTAAGAATGTTATATTCTAGTGGAAAGCTTTTTGGAAACCATGGGCTAAGATATGGCTAAAGAGGCGAAAGTGTGCTATACCTTCAGTGATAAGGTATAAGATTGACCTCAAAGGCAGCATGCTTTAGACAGTTCGCATTGGTTTGGAATTTTCAAGGCACTTTGCGAACCTTGCAATAAAACCTTGGCGTTGAATCTCTGATTTGTATATAATATACATAGTACTTTTATTTATAATATTGTTGTTTATATTGTATAAAAAGTGTTGTATTAATGTTGAGAAAGAAATCTGCTCAGGTAAATTCGTTTTACCTTGATTAAACATGTTTAATATTGTTTTCCCTGTACAGTCTTTCATGAGTTTCGTTATGTTATGATGTTATGCTTTATTATTTTTTTCATAGGTAAAAGTTTATGTGTTTGGTAGTGTTTTATATAATTTAAGCAAAATAGATAAGAAAAAACACACAATTCTTTTTACTGCATCAAAGTTTAACAACTTTACGCATATGTAAATTATAGAATGTTCTGTATCAAATTGGAAAAAAAAATCAAAAAAGAAGTATCAAATTTGATAACTTCTCATGATGCGCTTTTTGTAAATTTTTGTAAATAACGATGAAGTATGTTTCAGTATTATAATTTGATTTTTGGAACATTGTAAGAAATCAAAGTTTTAAAGTATTTGTTGTTTTTAATTTAGGAAAATTAAAATTAAATAAATTAATATTAACTGCATCCTTGTTTTGTTTTCTATCCTTTCTTTAGAATGCTTACTTAAGTTTGGCAAGAACTTAAAATGAGTTCAAAAAGGGACATTTAATAACTCTCAGCGATAAATCAAGAGTCGGGGTAAATGTTGTCCTCACACACGCGATGTATTTAGTTAATTTTCGATTCAATACTGTAAATCATATTTGCACGCCATCCACTGATTTTATAACGAATTAAAATCGAACCAAATGAACAAGTATACATTGTATGAAGGATCGGATGCGTTAATAATGAAGCACACAGGGCGTGACGATCAATGCATATAAAATATTTGAACAAGGAACTTTGCATGCAAGAAACATCTCACGGCAAAGCTATTGGTGTCTAATTGTCACTATTAACGCAATACCAGGCACACATGTGATAGAATATCATTCAAAAAGTGAATTTAAGTGCTCTGCATCCTCTCTCGCTATCGTTAGCAGGGTGCTTCCGACCGTTCATATTAAAGTCATATTTTAGATTGACGCCCTCCAAGTGGTTAAACGTAATGATACCATTAAAGAAATTAAGAGTATTGACTTGAGGTCTTTAAGTTCAGAGTAAATAGAGCTAAATGCAGAAGTTGCGTTTCGATTTGAAATTTACAACACATCTTTTAAATTAAAGCGATGCTTCTGCTAGTTCGGTTTTCAATGGGGCTGTGTATCTCTGTACTATCAGAAAGAGAAGTTGTAATTAAATATCTTCTCCTAATTATTAATAAGTCTGATGAGTTTTGTGCTTGGTGTTATTTGTACACATCTAGGACATAGATAAGAAAGCTTTGAGTCATTTACGCTATAAAAATGTCAAAAGCGGACACACTGTACTAACCATACTAGTCTTATGAAAAATTGTTTAACAGATAATTTGTTTTTGAAGTATTTTGAAATTATTGCTGTCAAATATTTTTCTACTTTCTTCATTTTTCTTTTTTTCTTTTTATATGTTGAAGAGAATGTATTTTTTTTAATGTTTTTTGTTTCCAATTCGTCGTGCAATAAACGCAAAGATTTTAAATGAAAGATATATATATATCACTATCTCTGATAGTTTAGAGATACACATCCCCATTTGTAAACCGAACAAGCAGAAGCATAACATTGCGGTTTATGATAGATTTGATCACACCCAACAGTATTTGATCACCTCATAATACTAAAAGAATGATTCCTTATTCCTTGAATAAAAGCGGTGCTTCGCAAGAAAGAGAAATGATTGAAAACATTGTAATTTAAATATCTTTCATTTAAAATCTTTGCGTTTATTGCACGATGAATTGAAAGCAAAAACATTAAAAAAAAATACATTCTAATCAACATCTTAAAAAAAGAAGAAAAACAAAGGAAGCAAACAAATATTTAACAGCAATCGTTTCAAAATACTTCAAAAACAAATTATCTTTAAACAATTTTCATAAGTATAGATAGTTACAGTGTGTCCGCTTTTGACATTTTTATAGCGTAAATGACTCAAAACTTTCTTATCTATGTCCTAGATATGTACAAATAACACCAAGCACAAAATTCATCAGAATTATCAATAATTAGGTAAAGAAAAATGAAACACATACACATTTCAATCTCAGCCGTGTTAGACAACGTGACGACGTATTGAGTTAGGCCAAGGATATTATGGTCATGTTTATGAATGATTTCCTGCTTCATCCAATATGATTATATGGAGAAATCATTACAACCTAACCTTCTTAAAAACAAATACAACAGCAATACACCTAGATTCTTCTCAGATAGCGCGAGGATAAACAGTATATCGGAACATTCGGAAAAAATTACTGTTTGTTGGGGATATTTTTTTTATTTCAACATCTACTAGTACCTTATTGTAAGGATTTCAAAATTGTTTCAGTTTGGGTTATTTTCCCTTTGATTTAGTTTTATAACGAATTCATTGATGCGGTAAAATACCTAGTATACTCGATCATTGAAGCTTATTTTTCACAAATATTGAATATATATAGATAATATATATATATATATAAATTTACTGATCACTTGTAAAACTATATTATGTTAAATTTTTTCCCGACCCTTTGCAATCCAAAGTCTTATTTAAAAAATCACAGTTTGCAATAATTCAAGAAACCTAATCTAGATCTGCACTTGTTAAGACATACAGACTGAATCTTAAACTTCATTTTATTGTGTTTTTAAGAATTCTAAAAACAAAGAAAAATATCATTTCTAAGACGTATCTTTATCTTCAGAAATTCAATTTGCGTAAAAAAATCTTTTCCAAATAAAAATCTCGATGTATGGTTAATGTATTTGAACGTCTCAAGCTTAAACTGCCAAACTAACACAATTGATTATCAGGAGACATGTACTGATACTTGAACAGATGGATTTGCTATATTGTCTAGGTCTTATCTTTTGTCTTGTCTTACTGTAGTTTTATTGAACGTTGTCACAACAGCAAATTCAGGAGAATTATTGCATTATAGGAAAGGGGTGTATATCGTATCTTCTACTATGCCCATCCCCCATTTAATGTTTTTTTGACACACAAAGTTATAAAAACTGGAATATAATTTGGTTATGCAATTCCTTACTAATTACGTTTGTTTGTGTTCTTAAGATGTAAGCAATTTTTCTATGCTGTATAGAACAATGCTCAATAAGTAAGAATAACGATAGTTGTTTTATATTTAAAAAAACCAAAAAAAAACCAAACATAATTCAAACAGATTTTCATTTTGATGTAGCCATGATATCAGAGCATTCACATTTAAAAAAGTTTTTATACTGAGATGCACTCAATTCCGACTTAGAATTAGTTTTGTTTTTACCTATTGGTTACAAAAACCCAGTAAATTGTAATTACATTACCCCTTTTTTGTATTAAAACAAACTTAAAACTCTTTCTTATAGGGATTTTAGTTTCATATATGATAACCCCTTCCTGCTGTACTTTTTATGTTAAAATGACGACATTACTACGTTTTCTAACATACAAATTGCCCATTTTCTCGGTCATTGTTTGATGTAGTATCGGGAAATTTATATTACTTCTTATACTCAGTAGGGCTATTTCGTGCAACCTTGATAAAAGAGATAATACGATAATCCGTGTTATCTGTCTGCGAATGGAGACATAAAAAAGTAAAAAGCTGCTGTGTTTATCGATTCTTTTAATTTCTAGCTTCATAATCTTTGAGAAAGATAATTGGAAAATTGAAAAATCATATACTGCGGTTGTACCTCTGTGCGAAAAAAAACTTGGACGATTCTCAGTGTGGCATGATATCATTGTTGATCATAGAACCAATTTTCCATCTGGTCTTTGTAATGTTCCACGCCCGAAATCAGACAAAACTATACTTCTTGGTAAACAGAGAAAGTGCAAAAAATGAGAAATGCATGTTCAAAGAAATATGTACTTGTTATAACCGCTCTTTGTATAATGACCTTGACATTTTATCACAACATCAATGGTTTATAATCTTAGTGCAGCTAACCTATATTTTCTTACTACAGAGATTTTGTAAAGTAGCATAATTGGTTTGGAAACTTTATAGATGTTTATCAAATTTGCGTAAATCGCATTGAAACATTACATTCTTCGTTGCAACCCCCTTCTTTTTTAATTACCAAAAGATCTCATTTTATTGTGGAGGAGTAATGAAGCAATTATAAATTATTCCATCACAGAAGAAATTGCAAATTAGCAGTCGAACACGCACAGCGGTATGGCGCATGACGTCACTATGGAGCAGAAACAAAAGGTGTTTTGAGTTAGGATTTGTGAAGAAACAAGATAGGCAACAAAGGTGGCAGGGAGTTGACTAGAAAGATTACTGGAAGAAAATAAAACCAGAAAGTCATCGACTAGATTTGAAAAAGTACATCGATCCGTGTATGAGCTGTTACAAAGCGGCACTACACTGAAACAGAATATTCCCTGGAGGTTTTTGTTCTTACTTGTTTACATATTGTTTTTTTAACCCATAATCAATATAGAAATTGTCATTGTCATTTCAGAAGCTTGATTAATTGCATACACCAATTCCTTACTTTGTATGATTTGTGCGGATATAACACAATTTCATTAGCGTTTGATCTGCGCACTTGGTTTCACTAGAAGTCTTGGTAGTTCCTGGTGCACACATTCATCGGTATCTACTAGAAACGAATCTAAATTCAAATCAAATTAATTCTAAATAAATCGATCAACATTTTGATTTACATCATTTGATCTAACTAACGAAAAACAACAAAGGCCTGACTATGGTCTATAGATAACACTTATCAGTTAATGTGTTCGCTTCTCTAGATCTTTTAACACAGACTATCTTTATGATGGGATACAACGTCACGCGACACCTTTTCTATGCTTGTAAACACAACGAATCGTCAAATAAAAAAAAAACTGAAAAAAAACTTACTCACATGACATAAGCATCATTATTTTTAAAAAATGTAATACAAATGAAATATATTGCATTATAACAACTCGTCTATATTTTTATATAAATTAAAAAAAAATGTTGCAAATACATGATATAAAACTACTTATATAGAATAAATTTGAAATGGGTTATGATTTGTTTCATCCAGATAGAATTATTTTTATATTTGACAAAATACAAAAAAATACAAGAAAATAAAATAGAATTAATATGTTCTTACATCTTGTAAAATGGATTAAATATTGTTCATATATCCGTTCATTGTTGTAACTGCCTTTTCTCTGTTTATCATATAAACTACAAAATTAAAGATAGTTGTAAGTCTTAAAACAAAGATATGAAATGTTGATGACACGAACGCCTACAGTCGTCCAAGACCTTGTTGTTATACTTAATAGCACTCACCTCACGCATTTCAGAAACCTACCTAGCAGTGATAAGCAGTCGATGAGTGACCTAGAAAACCCCCTCCACCCTCACCAGTTGAGAACTGTACACAATGGCGTCGCTGGTAGTTTTGTTATGTGTTCTGGGGACCGTTGCAGCTCAATCTTGCCAGATCCACTCTGATAGTAAGTAGACGACGGTAGGTCTGGAGGATGTCTAGCAATACTTCAAATCGGCCAGTGACATGATAAAATGTAACGCAAAACAAATAGTTTTAACCCCCCACAAGGCTGCAGACAAAAGTTATAATTGTTTTGGGGTTTTTTTTTTCAGAAAAGAACCTGCATTTCATTCATGACAAAATAGGTCAATTGTTCATATGGTATTTTTTTTTCAGACGAGAAAGTTAAATTCCGAAAAGTTTTGAATATTACTTAAGACGTAACCAAAAATATGTCGGGCATCATATTATCTTTATAAGTAATGAAGAAACATCATGTGATTTTAAATTAAATATTCTTAAAATTATGAGTAATTAGTGATGCACAAGTCGGTTAATCATAATCGGACAGCACAAGAATTCAATGTTCCATGCAAGTTGAAGACATCATTTTTATATTCTTTTTTTTCTATGTTAAATGCAAAAGAAGCAAGTAAAATGTTTTTAATTTACCAACGATATTTTCCAATTGACATTTCTTGATTTTGCTATAATTTTAAAACAATCGTTCATTTGGTTTTCCATGCAATATATAATTATTTTGATAAACAACATCAGTTTAGGACAATGAATTGTTTTGAAACTTTGTTTTCATGATATCATAAATTAACAGTACATTTATAATAATGTATTATTTTCAATTAATTATATTCTCAAAATTTTGTCATGATATAACAATATATACACTTGCAATCATTAAAATGAATCACTTTTTGGATTAATATCCCGGTTTGATATATAACCATGATACATGTATAACATTATGAGCATAATTTTCAATCTATGGATTGGTAAAATAATAACCTGGATTGATCAGGCCATTAAATAGAAAGTCAAATTAATTTAAGACCTATTATAATCATTGCATTCTTTGATAAAATATCAACAGATACTATTCACATATACATATTTTAGTATAATATACACCTTAGACAATCATGCCATCACTATTTATGTCGATTTAATGTTTCGTAAGGTTATGACTATAAAACTTTTCCGATACATACTTATCTCTAGGATGAGTGATTTATGATAAGTTGTATACACTTGACACACGACCCTTATAGAGAGTTTCGCCACTGTCAGTTTTTCACTTATGCAAAGACAGCTATATGTTATACATGTATTTGTTTTCCTGATTTTTAAGGATAGAGGATGTATTTTTGCATAGAAGGACCTAAACACGATTTGAGCTCAAAATTTCAAATTTTATTTTCCCGTTTTTAATGTCAAGAATGGTTAATATTGGAATTTTTAATGCTTTGTCAAAATTTGAAAGAAAAATATCGAGGTACAAGCAAGACACAGAGTTCACAATTCCTTGTTTGTAAACAAAGCTCGAGTCTTCTTATTGTTTACATATTGTGTTGTATTGGTATAAGTTTAAATGGAGTGGTGCGTTCTTTTGTTGATATTATTATTAATGAACACGTTGAATCAGTTGATCTTGTTTGCCACGAGTTATTTTGTCAAAAAATGGTAATTACCTTACTTTACATCATTTGTAAACAAATATAAGACTCGAGCTTTGTTTACATAACAATGAATTTTTGCCTCTGTATCTCGCTTGTAACTTGACTTCTAACATTTAAATTTTGATTAATCATTCAGAATGCGCAAGTTAACCATTTTATAAACAAAAAATAAAATTTTGATCTCAAATCGTGTCTAGGTCCCTCTAAAAGCTGATTTGAATGTTTAAGATGAAACGTAAATTGGCGATCCTTTATCATTTAACAATGCATTTTTGCTATCATTGCCAAAATATAATTCTTGTTTTGGTTTCGAATATGATATAATCTAGTATTAAAAAACGAAAAAAAATAATTTGTGTATTAATTTTTGTAGCTTTTGAGACAGATTTCTGTCAGATGAAAGCCACAGTGGATGTGTTAAAGTCCGATACACAGCGAGTTTCCAACAGCGAGGTTGAAATCTCTAAACTATGGCATACAATCCACACCGAAACCAAGAGTATCTATGACAACCGTCAGCTGATTGATGACCTCAAACACAACCTTACTGTAAAGGTAACTGTCATAAATCAACTGTTTCAGAGAGAGAGAGAGAGAGAGAGAGAGACAGAGAGAGACAGAGAGAGAGACAGAGAGATCACACCAAATTGAAAATAGGAAAGTAGTAACGTTTATCAAAAGAAGTATATATTTACTTAAGTTTTAATATGTATTGATATTCGTCTGACCAAAATCTTTGTTTGCACTTTTAATTTATTCAAAGCAATCGTATTTTGAAAATAGAAAAGTAGTAACGTTTATCAAAAGAAGTATAAATTTACTTAAGTTTAAAAATATGTATTGATATTCGTCTGACCAAAATCTTGCTTTGCATTTTTAATTTATTCAAAGCAATCGTGTTTAAAAAGCTAATAAAGAAACTTACGATTCGTTTAAAAACTAGATTTTTTTATCTACACAATCTAGGTTTTCTACAAATGTTTTGATGATGATATGTCAAGGTCGTTCGAAGGGTTCTGTAAGCCTGCAGTTTTATATGTAGGGTAATCCTTTATTTCGTTTAATCAGCATTATTCAATTATCGTAAATGTGGTGTCTATCATTAAACAGCAGGAGATCAATCAGTAACAAGTGTAATGATTGTCTGCTTCTGAAGTGTAACTTAATGAATTGATTAAACGAGAGAGAGAGAGAGAGAGAGAGAGAGAGAGAGAGAGAGAGAGAGGGGATAGAATGAAAAAGAGAGATAGATAGATAAAATGTATTGCTGCACGATTTAGAGTTGAATGTTGTAGTTGCATCAGGAAAAGGAAATTGTTATTAGTACTAAGCAAATTCGTTACACCTCCGTTTCAAATTCATTTGATACACGCAGGAAACGAAAACCCTTTAGATCTTTTTCAATGCATTTTAGAGAGAAAATTAGATACATTTATGTGAAAAGTACCCAATTTTGGCTTGGTATTGCATCATTTAATTTATTTATCTATTGGTTTTGTTGATAGTCAAAACAATTCAAAAATTTTACCATATCAGAATTTTAACACGAGAATACGATTATTCGATGTTGAATTTCTTTTATGCACAATTTTTAAAGAAATTTTATTCGTGATGTAAAATTATTTTTTAATAAGAAAAACACATTACATAGAATAACAAAGACTGCTTCAAAATTAGAATGCAACAATTTTTTGTGTTAAAAGATGCGAACGACCGTTTATCCAACCAGTTACGAACATTTTTCCAAAACTATAATTTATATCTGAAAGATAACTTTCAAATCTGTAACATTCAAGAAATACGTGTAAGAAAATTACTGTGATATAATTTATTTTCATTTACTGAGTTACATAATCAAAGTGTTCATGTAAGATACTCTGTCAAGTAAATCTGGCATGGTTAAAAATGAGGTTAATCACGTGGTCGGAGATGTGTTTACTGATAACACATAAATAAACCACTTTAAACCTAAAAATAACTTGCATATTCTTGTCCTTTTTGTCTCGTATTCTATTATCCAAATTATTGAGTTCAAGTGAATATTATATAAATCGAAACAATCTGAAACTTCATTTTCTGTCGTATTTAGTTTTATAAAACGAAATAATTTCTTTTTGACATGGATTCAAGTAACAACAAATTACATTATGAGAAATTCTTATAGCTGTTATTTTATATTTAATCATAAGTAAAGAAATGGATGTTACTGTATAAATCAAATATCCCTGTTGGTCCTTTAAGCCGACAATTAAAACAAAGCTTTAGATACAGATATTAAATATTCATGTTTATAATACTCTACAAATATATTTAAAATGTCAAATCATAAAAAGCCTTCTTTCTCATCTCTCTCATCTACAATATCATCAATATCTGCAAGTTCAAAATTAATGTGTAGATGAACTCAAATATCATCTTAACTGATAATATAAAACTTAATATCAGAATAAATGATAGACACGAAGCAATATATTCAACAAATCTTTAGTCACATAAAATTCACATAACACATTCCTTCAACATTAGTGTAGTCGTTTAGGTCAACCACATTAAAGGTATTTTGTTAGTAATATCAAGGAAAAACGACAGATTTCTCCAGATGCCAAGATCTATTTTCAATGCAATTATTTTTTAAGTCTTTGAAGGTGTATTATTTATTGCAAACAAATATCTGAAAATGTCATTTCACAGAGTACAGCACCTAATAGCAGCAGCCAACATATAGTGGAAACATTACATAATCTGACATCGACGATGGACGATAAAATGAAAAACCTAACCGACACTGTGACAGCTCTCGAATCCCGGATGAGGCAATTAGAAAGTACTTAACGAAACCAATAACAGCAAAAAACAAATCATTAATATCCAAACAGTAATTAATATTAATTCTCAATCAGTAAGTTCAGATTTATTTCATTATTTAATGATTCACATGCTTGTTTGTCAGATCATAGGCACCATGGCAAGTGGGTGATTTTAATATTATTTTTGTTTTTCATCATTAAATCAGTAAAGTGCAGCAGCTGTGGTACAGGGGGTCACCCTTGCTCGCTTCATCCTTGTGAACATGGAGGTAACAATACCCAAATATGTATTTTGATCAAAACAAAAAAAAAAAAAAAAAAAAAAAAAATACCGAAGTACACTTTTTGCGGTGTTTTGTCATTTTACGCTATGATAAGATATTTACACTGTGTGAGATTTTTTTTTTTTTAAGAAATACAAAACATAATGAAAAGAAATAATTTTCAAAAGACATCCAAACAAAAATATGGAAATGTAGGTAATTCAAAACACCTTTGATGCTCAAATTACTTTTTCAATTGTTTATGGTAATATTTTATTGAATTTTAGGAAAATGTGTCGAATTAGGCAAAGATTTTTACTGCGCATGCCCCGCTGGATTTGCAGGAAAACTATGTGACGTCACGGATCACTGTGCTACTTCACCTTGTAAAAACAATGGAACATGTATAAATAACGTTGTCTCCCACACCTGTATATGTTCTTTGCCTCATACCGGTCCGAACTGCACAATAGAGCTAACAGTCTGTGATACTAACCCATGTGCAAGGGGCATGTGTGTCCCAGATGGAAAGAACTTTAAATGCCTTTGTGATCCTGGTTTTTATGGTGACCTATGTAATAGCATAGTTGACCCAAGCCTCATAACTACTGTTTCCTCCCATCCTTCCCCTTCGAGTACCTCAAAAACATCAACTGGCTCATCAGCATCCTCGAGTAATCCAAATTCGGCAATTTCTACATTACCAGCAAAATCTACGACAATTACCACATCATCAATTAAATCAACGGCTATTACCACACCAATTTCCTCAACATCCAAGACAACGACAAGTTCAACGCTACCCAGTGCCTCTACTTCCGCAGCATCTACTACACAACCAATCTCAACAACTTCACCCGCTTCCACAACACAAAACTCAAAAGCTACACACGTTTCGTTGTCGACCACGGCATCAACATTGACCGGAAGTTCTTTAACAACTCAAACCCAGCCTTCGGGTTCTACTCAGGCAACTACAATGGTCGATCCTTGCGCTCAGCCTGGTATATGTAACGCTCCGTCTATTTGTGTTACCCGCGGTATTGGCTACGAATGTCTGTGCCCTCCGACAAGCAAAACCATGAACGATCCATGTCTTGAACCAATTCTGGTAAAACCTTTCGACATTTGTTGCGTTCAAGACACCTGTCAACCCATTGCAACGCCGATTTGCTAACTAAGGTTCGCAGTGTAATCATTTAGTAATCTCAGGAAAATACATAGCTAATAAAAAAACCCACCTTCAATATTTTGAAGTTATGTTTTTTTTGTTTTTGTTTTTATTTCTTTTTTGTTTCGAGATTTAACTAATACTTTTAAGGATGTTGTCTTGTTAATGTTTGTGTTTTGTGTTCCTCCTCAGTTTAATGTAGGTGATGCTGTGTTATCTGTTTGGTTTGTTCTACATTTACGCACTGTAATAAAATATAGCAATCCAAATGCATTTTCAATTTTCATTAAAGTCATTTTGAAGACACATATATAACTGTAGCAAGAAGAGCCTTCTTTGTTGGTTCTCTTAGTATTAAAATTTGTGTTTGTCGTAATCCAATAATCAACACTATATTAATTATATGTCGTGTTTGACTGCCTTTTTTTCTACATGTTACTTACAGGTTAACAAGAATTGAGTAGTTGGTATCAAGAGTCGTGTAATCTCGTTGGCAAGCGAGGTGTCTTCTGTACAAACACCATATCCTTTGTACTTGTACATATATACACTTTGGTTCAGTTTGGTATGTTAATTCATTTTCATATTCAAATTCATACATATGTGCTATGGGTAAAGATTTGAATAATCAAATGCTTCTAAGCATCAGATATACTAACTGCAAAAAATGTATGGAATTTTATTGAAGCGTTGAATTATCCAATCCCTCTTTACTTGAAGTAAGATTGTAAATTATATTAATTCAGTGCTTAGATCTGAAAGAGACCCTCTCTCATGAAATAAATGAAAGTAAAAGACGACTTGATATTTAAGTAAATTATTTTCATGTTGTTTTCTTTTTTGTCGAAAATGTATAGACATTGTAACCCGATGGGTCCATAGCTATAATAAGGTTACTGTGACAAGAGAGATAACTCGAGAGAAAAAAACCCCACAACAAAACAAAACGGAACAATTTCCGCTACACCAAAATTTTATTTTTTAATGATCGTTTAAGTATCACTTGTAAAACATGATTTCGTTGGTCAAAAAAGGATGTACGAATATTTGTATTTTTCATGAGAAAATTGGAAAAACGTGAGGCACTGTAGAATTTAAAAATCGCTGTTCATAGATACAATATATTAATATATTAAATATTTAATAACACATTTCCAGTGAAGTCAATAAGACATTCTATATTTCTGAATGGAAATTGTTAATGATAATTTAAAAAAAAACAACTTTTGTTCATTTTTTCAAACCTATGGATAAAACCTTCAAAAGAGATGTGTCTTTTAGGCAATCATTCTGAAGCAAGAGAGCTGAATTTTAGAAAATATTTTAGAAATGATACTTTATCGATTAAAAAATATTCTTTTTTTGTGTAGCATTCAACCTTAAATGACAAAAGATAAATCTAAACCACGATGCTTTCTAATCCTTACAAATACATGTACTCGGCAATGTATATGAGTTTGTTCCCGTTAAACATTCGTTTAGGTTAATAGCGTATCTTTAAGTATTTTAAAAGGAATCTCGATGCTCCAATATGCTGTCGTCGACATCATTTCTTTCTCTTAAGGCGACTAAACAGCGATCAGTCTTAAAAATCTGTCGATATGTGACTTGTCTTATTAATAGATTCAGTGCTAATCGATACCCATGTGTCATCTAACTGCCCGCGTACTAAATTAGTGAGAAGCTAGGAAAACGGCTACTATAATAGTATTCATTAAGAAACACACACACACACACACACACACACACACACACACACACACACAGAGAGAGAGAGAGAGAGAGAGAGAGAGAGGATCGATATTATTATCAATGATTATTAAGTCTAAAACACAGTCAATTAACAATGATTTAATTGTTCTAGATGCCCTGTTGCTTAACCCTTTAATCACGGTTTGTTGTTTTTACTTACTAAATCTAACCAAAGTTTACGCATGATTTTACGTAAAAAGCATCATGGATGTGATTTTGAATTTAATGCAAGAAAATAAGAATTAAAAATGGCGTCAATTTCAAAATCACTTATTGATTTGGGAAGGCAAGCAAACTTCCCGTCTGTATTTATTTTCTCTGTCTCTCTATGTGATAAGTACTAAATTTGTAGCAATCGAAATATAGAACAAATCTGCTTAACAATGAAAATTCGACCCTTAACCTTTGGATCGCTGCAGAACAGATATTATTAAACCTCAATATTGAACTAAACATCTGTCAAGGATCAAAATCGACATCCTCATCAATTTATTATCCTCATACATCGCTTTGAATGATGCATTGCTTTGCCTTGATTTAAAATGCTCTTCTTGAAACGGAAACACGATCCTTTATTTCTGCTAGTTCTTAATGTTGTAAAACATGTTTAAAACGCTTCCCGATAATAAGATAAATTATAAACACCGAAAGGAGGCTGTCGGCTATTTGATATGAAGATTTTAAGTAGCTTTATGTTTCCGGGAATTATGTTATACATGTATTAAAAAGATGGAATAATTCTAAAATCTATTAGACTAAGTATGATTTAAGGTAGATGTTTCTTACAAAATTACACTTTCAAAAATATTTTCAAAAACAAATAGAAGTAAACACAATCTGATTAAAATCAGCCGTTCTGATACGCTACCGCTCTCGAACATCTGAAACAAGCCGCTTAGAGGTCACATCCGAAAGACCTTTCGATAAGCCAATCAAATTGTGGCTAGCAAAACTCTGCCAGCAGATAATTTCCCATAAATCTGTGCGGTTATATTTACCTTGCTGTTATTTCACCCGATAGTCTTTAAGAGACAGGGATTCTCATTGGTCAAAAATGTCACGACCTTATATTTAAATATTTAGATTGTCGGGTCGTTCGGACGTGACCTCTAAGCGGCTTGTTTCAGATGTTCGAGAGCGGTAGCGTATCAGAACAGCTGATTTTAATCAGATTGAAGTAAACAAAGAGCAATGAAAAATGTTTTATACGTGGCGAATGCGTCATTATTATGTTGGTATTTGGCATCATTTGAAACAATGCACATTTATCTGTTAATGCATGTCTTCAAAACAAACGTTTAATTTCTTTGTTTCCATAAGGATTTGCTCTAAGTGTCAATAAATAAGATATATATTCTTTTTTATGGACATCATTTCCAAATCTTGTTCAACCACACTATTTTAACACAGTGAACGTCACGATATCTCCTATTCAGCAGACAAGGATACTGTGTGTTCTATCTGACGTCATGTAGCTTCCCTTCACATATTAGTCAGAAAAAATATTCCGTGTTTTTCACTAGAATTAAGGTTTTCTCAATCTTTCGCTTTTGCTAAATGCATTGGAATTGACCTGTTTGACCACACGAGGAAAACACGTAAGGTGTTCTGGTTGTGACGTATTTTTGTATGTTTTTAAAAAAAAAACAATTGTAAAGCAATATTACATAAACTTCTAAAGTTTTATCCCTGCAAGTTTACCAAATTGAATCTTTAATATTTTATACACTTATAGATCACATGCACATGTATATATAAAGATGTTTGGGAGACACCACTTTGTCAATATGTTTTGTTTTATTGCATTCGATCGGTCAGCGATTTTTTTTACCATGACATGATGAAAAGAATATGGTCTACTTAGCAAATTGAAAACTTTAAGGTTAAAATCAAATCTAATCGTTACTTTTTCTTCTGTTTATTATAAACACAGGTAAATGGCATCGTCAAGGATTTTGTTCCCGTTAAGCATTTGCTTCAGTAAATATCACCTCAAGCTTATGATTAAATCCTTTCCTAGTATTGTCGTCGGCATTTTTGCATTATCTAAAGACAACCCAACAGCGATCACTTTTAAATTTTGTCGATATATGACTGGTCTAATTAATAGAGTCAGTGCTAATCAATACATATTAACCTTCAATTTGCCAAAGTAATAATTCATAGTCAAACTAAGAAAATCGATTATTCTTATAATTCATTTTGAAATTAGGTCATAACTGTTCGTGATATTTACATTCTGGAAAATTATGTAATTTGTAACTGGAACAATTATGTAAAAGTACAAAGTATCAACTATGGTAATACTTGCAAGTGCAATAATTCTTGATTTACCTGCTGTTTTAAACTTTGTTTCAAATCTGTTTTAAAGCAAACTAAATTACTAAATTGTTTTCATGTACAATTATGCAAATGATTTAAATTTTAAACCCACCAAATCTAAAAATAACGTCAATTAATTGTGTTAGAAATTCACAAACTGATTTAAGAAATCTAATACACCTCCCAAAGTTTCTTCATTCGGTACTTATTCTTATCGACCAGAAGAAAAAACAAATCTCTTTAACGATGACCTTTCGTCCCATAACCTTTAGATCACTACAAGACAGATAACCATTTATACTCAACATCTGTCTATGATTAAAATCGATATGAATATACATTTATAATGAAACGAACGTTTTACAAGTGAAACGAGCACATTTTTAGACATTACTTGTTATATCTTGTTAAATTCTTAAATGTTTTTATTCACAAAAAAAGAGATTATTTTTGCTGTCGGTTCTTTTTTCTTCTGTCCTACCACTTCGCTTGGACTGATTCACTGCTTTGAGTTGATGCAGTTGTATTTTCTGGAAAATAAACACAATTTTGTTAGTTCTTAACACGGTGAGTTAAAAGAGACACTTGCCTTGCAAAACTACTATAATTACCTTCTTTATAGATAACATTAATTATACTAAAATATGAAGTTCATTTTTACAACATACGATTCTTAAGACTGTATATAACCTGCGCAATTATCACTTACATCTTCGACCCGATATATAAATTTTCGGCCAAGACACGTGCTGCTGTAGTGAGAAATTTTACTTATCAACATGTCATTAATAACAACAGGTCCAGGGGCCACATCGCTCACCTGAGCAACTTGCTAGGTGGAAGCCGAAATGAGTTCAGTATTGAAGTGAGTGCAGGGGAGGGAGGGTTTGTACAAACTTTAATCTATACTTCCTACCGATGCTTTTAACTTAACAATATCTATGTATTTCTATGTACCGTAAAAGGTAGATCACCCATAGTAGCCCCATTCCATCCCCGGGGATCATGATTCAAATTTTACTAGACAAAATGGTATCTGCACTACTTAAAGTAGCTGCTTGCATATTGATTCAATTGTAATTGGGTAGGAGAAAAATGCAGCTGACCAGACTGGGATTTTAACCTAGGATCTTTGAATCTGCAGTCAGCTGGTCTATAGAGCTATCTGGCCACCGGTGAGTGAACTTAGCAGAGTGCCACATTACTCTGTTCTTAAAGGTCCTTGATCCGTCAATCCAGATGCTATTCCAATGTACCTGACCATTGGCCATCCAACCCAGTTGACCAGTATGCAACTAATCACAGATGTGCTGCTTAAATGCAGCAGATTTTAACGACTTTTTCATGTATATACCAAGGTTAAAATCTCTCTCTCAATGAGAATGTGGTTCCTGACTTGGGCAATATATTCTTGATAATGAACACCTCATGCTCCTTATAAATCAAATAGCCGGTAGTTGAATGATAATTGTTGTAATGTAATCAAAATTTTGATGTAAACCTAAACTTGTAGCCTGTTAGCAATTTAATGGCAATTTCAGTTAAGTGTGAAGTTTTGCATTATGTCACAATCTTTTTCATGCAATTCAGCCGCAACTGTGCTATTGGTCAACTCATATTATCAACATTGACACTGAAATAGTCTGTTGCACGAGCAACCAATCAGGGATTAGAAGAAACTTCCATTTATAACCTTACCAACTTTATAGGTCAGTATCTTAGTAATAAAATCTGTATGAATATGTTCATAATTTACATGTTACCCCATACTCTGGCAATACAGGTACAGATCGAAATTGTCCGATAACGTTTACGTTTGAAGATTAAAAATATTAACAAGTAACTTACAAAGGACAGAGACAGTGGGAAAAGGAGCGTTACGCTGACAACGGGAGATAACTATTAGAAATGTAAAATTCGTCTATCTTTATATTGTGCAATGACAAACTATTACGCTTCCTTCTACTAAGTAAATTTTAAAAACAGATCATCTTCTCAATCTTCTTTAACACTAGTAAAATGTAGCAGTATCTAAATGGACTTGTTTTTCTCCGTGTGACTTTTCTCCGAGAGACTTCAACTGCGCAGTATGATCGCGCCTAAACACTGCATAATAACAAATTAATGCTGCATGAACAAATATACGCAAGGTTGTAATTATTCAGCTAAATCCTTTACTCTTCAAACCTTACAGAATGAAAACAACAATCAGCAATGAATACTTTTGTTTCAGATCCGTGTAAACACTAAACTTCAGTTACTTCTTCACCGTCCACATCAAAAATGGCTGAAGTGAGCCTCGTTTTCATTTATTTGGTACACCGCGCCCGATCGAAAAAAAATAAACAAAGGTAAATCTAATCTGTTGATATCATTTCGTACGGCCACAAAGTAGACAAAATTGAATGCGCACTACATAAAGTTGCTTGCATATAAATGTAAATAATCACAGCTCTGTTGCTTATGGGATCTGGAGAAGAAGACTTTATAATTTTAAAGGTTTTCTGATGTATTCTTATGTAAAATTTACCCATCCATTACAGCCCCACCCTTGCCCCAGGGGTCATGATTTGAACAAATTTGAATCTACACCACCTGAGGATACTTCACTATGAGTTTCATCTTTCCTGGCCAAGTGGTTCTCGAGAAGAAGATTTTTAAAATACATCATTACTTTTTCACTAATTCCTAATTATCTCCCCTTGAAAGAGGGCGTGGCTCTTCATTTGAACAAACCTGAATCCCCTTCACCTAAGGATACTTTATGGCAAGTTTGGTTGAAATTGGCCCAGTGGTTCTTGAGAAGAAGATGAAAATGTGAAAAGTTTACAACAACGACGACGACAACGACGACAACGACAGACAACGGACAAATTGTGATCAGAAAAGCTCACTTGAGCCTTTGGCTCAGGTGATCTAAAAAGGACGTCATTTGAAACACATTCTTTATTGTGCATTTATAACCAACGCTCAATTTGTCAAAAACTTATGAATGTTTGTGAAAATTGTTGAGTAAAACTTTACATTATTTACATTTATTGTTTGTTATAGATAAATTTTATCAAACTTTTTCAAAGAGAAAATGGTATCATATATTATGGGACGTCTTGTTCATGTATACTACATGTATTTCTTTTATTTCAAAAGGCAAATCAAATGCAAAAATCGTAAAATTAAAATAACATCTAAAAGAAAAAATGAAACAAAAATTATTAAATCTTTGAAATCTGTACAAGGACTGTCTAATCATGTTAACTTATTGAACCCGCAGCATTGCGATTTTCTCGTCGATCTGAAAGTGTGTTTCTGGCTGTGATAATTATGTCGTACAATTCATATAAAATTAAAATAAAACATATTTATATATTTTAATGTCTAAAAATGAACATTCTTGTTGGATTCTTTATGTTAACGTTGTTTTTAAAAGGAAGGTATTTCCATATTGGGAATTCTGATATAGAACCAGCTGCTACATAAAGGGCGTCTAAAACATTAAGAACCTAGTTAAATGAAGATTATCATAAAATATTTATATTTTCGTATGTGTTTTGATATACATGTCATTTAAATAAGACATGTAAAGCAACCTAAATTAATTTTGTCTAACTTTATTAAACTATGAAATAGAAAAACTAGCATATGTATACAACACTTAATTTTTTAAAAAACTGACATCGAGTTAATCTAAGGCATGGCATCTGAAGTATTATACTATGTATCAAAAGCTCATAATGTTCATGGCTGTTCATTTCAAGATTTTCGGGTGTTTTTTTAAGGGAAATTTCCATATGTTAAAAAAAGGAATTGTGTATATCTATATGTATATATCATATATAATGAATCTATTTACCGAGAAGCCTCTCATTCCATTCATATCCTAGAATAAATAGTGTTCTTAGCATGGTGAGATTTTTAATAAATAATTACAAAAAAATATTATTCTCACGCTTTGCTGTTTCTGAATTTGACTCAATGCAAATAAAACACAATTGTTTTTGAAATATTGTCAACTGTTCTTTTAAGTCAAGGCTTATTTGCAGTCTGCACTAACCTGAGAAAAATGAAAATGGCGTTGGATCTCCCATTTTTGGTCTCGATAGGCCTCTTGTTGAGTTCACATTGATGTCCAGAGCTTTTCTAAATCTGGAAGGGCTCGGTGTGTTTACCGGTGTAAGCTCGTTACCAGTACTGGAGTGTGTATAAGACATTCGAGTGTGATACGATGGAGGACGAATGTCGGTCAAAGATCTGTCGTCTGCGTAAAAGGTGTTGTTATTGGAGGCGAGAATCATCGGTGCTGGGCAAGGATCAACGTCGGGAAGCGCAACGTTGCTCAGGATGCTGGTTCTACGAGCTGACGGCTCTATCGATGCATTTTCTCTAAAATCAGACACACTGCTTAGTCTTCGGAACGTTTTTAGTTCCACAACGCCGTTAAAATTGAGATGACTTTGCGCAGGTACACCAACTTCAATTTCCTCTGCTTCATACAAATCATCAAGAGTTATTTCTTCTGGAAGATTTTCCAACAGATCTTTTTGAGATCCATTTTCGGTCCTACAGTAATACATTATATAACATTTTTTAATAAATTTTCTCGTTATGTCACAAATGAGATAATTTTATTCCTATGCCCTGAAAATTGCTGAATCACACCGGAAATAGTTGTATTGCCCTTCCAGAAACAGTTATATTTCACAGGAAATAACTATATTGCCCTCCCGAAATTGTTATATCACCATCGCGTGCAATAATTCTGTATATTAATTACGTCGGGTTCGAAATTTAGCTAAGCAAACGTAAACAGTTCCTTGAAAATCAAAATGTCAGGACAGCTTCTGCTATTCAGAGGAACTTACTTTAATTGTTTAATTTGAAAAGTTATTATTTTTATTGAGAGCACCGATCGACATTTTATAAAACATCTTACATTGATTTGTAAGATATGAAGATGTGTTAATAAAATACACTTGTTAACGAGGTAAATATGTTCCTAAACTGATTATGATTTTTCAAAAATGTTATATAACATATATTACATGTCTTCTTGGGCGACAATACCAGAATATTTGTCCCTCGGTGACAGGAAAGCTCTAAAGTGTTTTATTATACTTTCATGTTAAATACTGAAATCTGATTGGTTTAGACGCAGATAATAATCCGTTCTATTACCCTCAGCGTTAGCAACACACTTGGCAACGGGTAACACAACGAATTGTTACATGCGCGTAAATTATGCGCGTACGGTTCGCCGTAGAATTTCTGTACAAAGCTGTAAAATTTTCTCTAAAATTAAGACATTCAATATAATAAAATAAATAGTGCCTGTTCGGGAGGGTAACAGTTGAATTTGACACCCTCGAAAACCATTGTTAACCTCCGCTTCGCGTCGGTTGACAATGGTTTTCTCGGGGTGTCAATTTCAACTGTTACCCTCCCAAACAGGCACTATTTATATAATGTCGCCCTCTGCCTTCGACATCGGGCGACATAACACTCCAGGGCTTTCCTGTCACCTCTGGGCAAATATTCTGGTATGTCGCCCTCAAATCCATGTAATATATGTATAATATTTACTTGGGGAGGTGTTTTATCTGATACGGTCTATTAAATATTGCAAAAGACGCTTATTCCCAAATATTTATATAACAAAAATAAATTTAAAACGATTCATATAATTATATACTTTTTGTCGACGTGTTTCCTCCAAAAGACTATTCCGGCGACAATACCGACGAGTGCTTCGGCGCCAACCAAAATTAATACAAACTCCCAAATCTCCAACATCTGTCCACAAAAAAAAATTATAAACAGGAATTTGTACGCTTAGTTTGTACATATTTGCTACATTAAAAAATTGTATCTTTTACAGCAATATTGAAATTAAGATAATGATTTTTATAGATTCACATTAGTATCAAAAAGTATCAAAAGATGAAGAGACTACCTTATATATTTCAGGGTGTTGTCATCATAAAATGCCCTGTTCTTCATAAATCCTGCCACGCCAAACGAGACACCCCGTCTAACAAGCCGCACTGATAATTCTTATCGGCTCTAAGTGCTTGTTTGTATCGTAAGCAACTACAATTTATTTAACTTTTAACTTTACTTTGCTTTTAAAACTTCAAGTGAAAGGCATCAAAAGGAATAGGTATAGATTTTATAATCAATCAAATTGGAATTTTTTTCTTGCACCTACGTCGTGAAAACGTTTTTTAAACAAATGAAACTTCATACTCAAAGATCCAAATGCCTAAAATCGAACTATTTTTCAGTGTTTTGCACATAATTACATAATACAAAACAAACTATACTTATTCAACAATTTTCTGTTACAAATAGGATATTATATTCTATTCCCTTTATTAAAACGACTAATCCCCTGCACAATGTACATTGTGACTTATACAGAATTTATAACGTGTTCCAAATTGCTTTTGTATTTTCACCATAAAATACCTTTTACTTTGATATTCCTATCGCTCTATCTACATCCTTATCTACAAAGTGCAAACCAAGGGTAGAGACGATTTTGCAATGACGTTAAGTGATTAGAAATGGAGATTTATTTGTTTGACGGCCAACAGGTTGTGCCAATCTTCGACATTTTACACACGAACCCGGTGCAATACGTTCCAAAACCGACCTCCCGTAATTCCATTCCTTACATCGCTGTTTACTTGAAAATGCTCGTCTGGACCATCAGTACGCTCTTGCTGTACGGCGTGAGTGCGTTCATACCTAACGCATTTACACCGTATATCACTGACAAAGACTTCACTCATCAGGATCTGACAGAACAAGGTATCTTATTAGCGGTGGCTGAGTATTTTGAGAGCAAACCCGCCCCCGGTAAATCCACACCCCCTACAGCTGGATCACTGACCGGAATATCCAATATAACCGCAAGGAAACTATTTGACGCTTATTATGGATGTAAGTAAGAAACTGTATTGAAAATTATCATCAATAATATGCCTAGATGTTAGTGCAATCAGATCATTTATGCTTCTTAAAATGTAGAAAAATCATCTGTTATCAAGATCTTACAATTTTTGTCTGACGCTAAGGACCTTAAAAAAAAAATCAGGGCTCTTTATTAGGGTTGTATGTTGATACCAGTATATTGTAAATACAAAAAACAAGGCATTTTCAATAAAATCCAATCCTGCCTTAAATGATACAATGCAATAATTATACATTCTTGGACGTTTGTTTTAATTCAACTTTATTGCCTGTATTTAATCATTCTTTGCAACACGTTTGCTTTCAATGTGTTGAAAAAGAATATAATGCTTAAGGTGGTATGGGACATCTGTCGATATTAATGTGGATTAAAGTACTTTATAATTGAAATACTTTCACCGGTTTAGAATTTTCAAATTTTACAATATTTAACCAAAAAATAGTTTTTAAAAATAATTGAAAAGGTAAAAATTGTAAAACCCCCCAGCAGGATTCGAACTCATGACTTACAGGTTCGTAGTAAACCCTCTAACCCACTGCGCTACGCTGTTAGGTAACCATATTGGGAAAGAAACTACTTACATAATTACACTTTATTTTATTGTTTATTTCGATAAACAATACATCACAACTTGGAAGTGTCCCATACCACCTTGATGCAAATGGTACATATCCACGTAATAATTGACAAAATAAAAAATTATGAGAGTTATTCGTTGTATAACATTTAATTGAGATGCAAAAAAGGTTTATTTATTTCTTAGTTTGATATGCCTATCTTTGGTTCAACGCTAATTTTAGTGTATATATCTTATTTAAAATGATATGAATGTTTTCTGACTAACACATGCTGTTTTGAAATGCCCAATGAATTTTACTGATCTGTATTGAAAATTTTATTTCAACATTCAGCCCCAATCTATATCAAGTGTCTCAATTGCTGTGTAGATCTAATGGCCACCTTTTAAAGTCAAAATTGATATTAAAAGCGGAATTGAAATTCAAGTAAAAAATTGCAATGAGACTATCGCACACATGCATGGAAAGTTTAACATAACTGTTTTATTTAGCGAACGTTCCATTTGTATAATTAAACTTAATTGTTATGTTTAGCGAACGTTCAATTGGTAAAATTAAAACATAGCTGTTTTTGTTGCATTTGTATAATAAAAACTTGTCTGATTTGATCAGTGAACGTTCTATTGGTACAACTAAAACATAGCTGTTATGTTTAGCGGACGTTTTTAAAATTGACATAATTAAAATATAGCTGTTTCGTTTAGCGTACGTTCCAGAGACGAAATTGCAGTCTGCCATTGACGACATCGTCAACTACAACACAAGGGTGGAGCATGAGAATTCTGCTAAAGCCGCCTGGCACTTCAACGGAGAACAAATCACACAAGGTACACTCATTGTACATGTACTTCTAGAGCCGCACTCGTTTATTGCTATGTATAGAGTAAAAGTAAAATTGTAAGAGGGGACAGAGGGATCATAGCGACCAAGCCCCTTCTTAATCGCTTAAAATTTTATTTAATATGACCTAATACACTTTAAAAAAAATAACGCACTTTTTCGTTAGCTGATCCAAAGTGATCAAATGATTTCTCTCTGTCGTCTTCATTTCTCTAAGCGGTCAATTGAAAATTCGACGTCACTGTAAACATAGAAAATAATAGTATTAAACGACTGCTGATAGGATGAAAGATTGGGTTAATATGTTCTGTCTCTGTTTTATGTAATTGCTATTACATGATATAAAAAGTGAAACATGATGTTTAGGCAACGACATTTTGCTGAGGCTGCGGTCGGAGGCATTTGATGCTTTGAACGTCTCTCAACCAAACTATGCCACTGCTCGCCACGTGATTGGTCAATATTTGCATGTCCTACAAGACTTTTATAGCAACACGAATTGGAACAAAATTAATCCTTCAAGTTATTACAGTGACTTGGGTAATGTATTTTCTGATTCATCATTTCTCTTGAAAAGGACGTGAGTATGAATTTATCTAAATTTTTCTCGTCGTGTATTTATTTCTACCAGGAATTCCTGGAAAAACTTTGCTTCAAATGTCTGGTCCCAGTGAAGATACATGTAAAAATTGCGGGTTTGTAGTATTGTACATGTTTATTTCGAATTTTTTCTTTATGATGTAGCATCGAAACATTTTTCATGACTTCCTTTCTATTCTGAATGCATAATTTCAATAACCCTTGCCCAAACAACAGAAGGAATTAAAGCTTTGCACATATCATCAAATCTTACAGACTGACTCTTCCCTGCTTATTTCTTCCTCCATTGTTAAACACTACCAAGATAACAAGTGGATACAGAAGTGGACAAGACATTGTTAAACCATCAAGTAACTGAAGTTACCAAGATTTTTTTTTTAATTGAAATTCTCTGAAACTAATTATATCGCTAATTAACATGATTTCTTTAGAGCCGACAACTGATCCACAGGGAAAATGTAGTCATGGCGGGAAATTTGACACCAGCGCCACAACATCTGCGGCGGTTGGGGGAATCAACAAAGAGACAGGAACTGCTGATTATTCCCCATTATTTCAAGAACACGAAGCAGTTGCTGATATGGCAATTAAGCATACAGCATATTTTTTTGATGGACAAAGTAATTTTTTTCAATATCGCTTGCTCTTGTCTTATTTTCCTTTTTTTAAAATGTCCAGTATATATATATATATATATATATATATATATATATATTTAGTTAAAAAAGTTAAGAAATTAATATAATAAATTTTTTAACAGATCTTAAAATTATAAAATTTAATAGAATCTTCAAATTGAATTTTCACTTTTTATCTTTATAAGCCAATGGTTTGAGAACAGTATTTGGAGATAGTAAATTTGAAGGTTTGCTCCAACTTCATGCCGGAGTATCATTGTGTTTCGTCATTGATACCAGTGTTTCAACTGAAAGAGATGCCATTAAACAGGAAATTCAGAAACTGATATCCTCCGGAAGCAATCCATATAACTTCATACTTGTTTATACCAATGATGGTAAAGATCTTTACATTCACCAGTATGTATGGTTAGGTAGGCAATGCCACATTTTAATCGTAGCGCCCTCTAGACTCTTCAATTAAAAATAGATTATTGTGTGTTTTTGATTGCAGTTATTTTATGAAAACGTTACCTCTACCCTTGACCTAATTATTTTGATATCTAATTACACCTGTCTTAATAAAAAAAAAGCAATGGTAAACATATCAAACATATAATTTTTACAATAAAATTCTCCAAAAATACGGGTATAGTCATGACAATGTTAAGAATATTTTAACTTTCTTCCTCAAAAAGTAGAGCTCGGTATAAATATGAGAGCAAAATATAAAACTATTAGAATTACACACCAAATACTGACATTTATATTTGAAGGTTGTTTATAATTGCATTTTAGGGAAAATGTGAAAGCTGTCTTTTTATGTGTTTTCTTTATTTTTTTTTTTGGTGAGCTTTTAAAAATCGCATATTCAAGGTTAAAAATCATTTTTTTCCTTCCTACAACTTAAGGTCAAACAAGTCCGACTGTAATAACTAAAACAAATGGTAATGATATTTTGAATGCATTTGGGTCCATCAACATAGCCAGCAACCACTCATGTACTTTCTCTATCTCGGGAACCGAAGCAGGTATACTATAAGAACTTCTGTAGCAGCTGAACGCATTTTACAGAGCACAATTTTTCTACT
This sequence comes from Magallana hongkongensis, assembly GCA_016163765.1. Classification (NCBI taxonomy): domain Eukaryota; kingdom Metazoa; phylum Mollusca; class Bivalvia; order Ostreida; family Ostreidae; genus Magallana; species Magallana hongkongensis. Next base: position 35,013,548 of record WFKH01011801.1, read on the forward strand.
CAATCTCAGCATTTGCTTCCGAATGACAAAAATGTTAAAACGTTTGAAATTGTACATAACCATTATAAAATATTTCTTTTATTAGCTGCCACAGTGGCGGAATATGGTTCAAAAATTTATGTGTTCAGCGATGCAGTACCTAGAAACGACGTCACAATACGATATATACAAGCAATGCAGAGTGAGAAAGACCTTACAATTTCCCTTCTGTTAACAGGCCAATGTAAACAAAAGCGATCGATGGGTAAATATATGTCAAAAGAAGCAATCCGTATCATCCACATTGTACATTAACGTAAAAACAAAATAAAAATAATTCTCGTGGATGTTCCGCACATAAGTTTGTATTGGATAACCGCATTTCAAACATTACTAAATTAAAACAATCAACGTTGATTTATGTCATACAATTTTACTAGTTATCAATTTAAACATGACCTTATTTACAATTTAAAACATGGAAACAATAGATAAAATATGATTCACATGTATTTGTTTTTTGTTACAGGTTATTGGTCAATTATATCTCAGACAAAACATGCGAAAGCTAAACCGTTCGACATTTACCATCAGTTCCTGGTTCAAAAAGGGACAAACTGGATCCGAACCTCACGTCCACATAAAGGTGCGGCTTATTAGTAATCACAGCATTTCACGAGTGTGATTGATATCTTAATTCCCAAACAGTATATACGCAGTGTCATTGTTTACAGTAATCAAGAAGATTTTTTTAACAAATATTTTAGGACAAAAGGTTGTGTTGTCTGTAAGGATAAGCGATCCTTCAGCTGTATTAGGATTACATTTGATCGAAATTGCGAATTTCAAGAAAGCACTAAGAAAACTTACTCGAAGTCGAATTCCCGGATTTTTTTTTACTTTAATAGACAGTTTTCCAGATGTAAGTAACTTATTTTTACTAATATTGCGTAGAATTCATCTCTGCAAATAATCATCAATGTAAACTACTCCAGGAAATATCTCAACAATAATATTCAGCTTGTGGTTTACAGGTCGAGAATTTTGTTATTTTTGCTGAGGGCTTGGAGAAGGATGGGAAAACATTTCGCATGAAAACACAAGAGATTTGAGGAAGATGAGTTTGCAGTAAACATTTTTAAAATTTTACGTGACACGTAAGACATTTAACAATGCTGTGCTTAATTATTTCAAACCATATATCTTCTACTTTATGAAAATACATTTACAATAAAAGACATATCTATATTTGTGTGAGCATGAATATTGTCAAGTGTTGAAATTAAAGCATCGACTGCAACAATGGATTGCTATATTGACATTTCACTACAGAACGTTCGACACGTAATGTGATTATTGATTTGCTTAAGTTCTTTACTTTGTATACAAATAGTGTGTAAAAAGTTGCATACATCATATGAATAAAAAAAATCGTCGTCGTTACATAACTTTTAAATGGATGAGTTTTCATGTGAGGTCGTTTCAAGTCAAGGATTTTTATCGTGAACGTATATACACATTCGTAAAACTTCGTGCATCAGTAGCTGTTGACAAACATTCATCATCAGAGTTAATTTGCATTTCACAACACACATACATACACCTTAAGTCATCGAATTCCTAGCCTCGTCATTTTAAGTGGAGAGTTGGACTGGAGCAGACATCACACTAGGTATGTATAATCTTTACATAAGCTTATAAGAGGGAGTTGCAAATACCATCCTTATCACAGCTGGTCAAATTATTGGGACAAAATTATCAGATTTTAACAAATTTCTGGCTGCTACGTTATATTTTTTTTAATCAGATTCGTGTCATGATGATGCCGGGCTCGGTTTATATTTTTCTTTTATCATCTTACTTCCTGTGCAAATATGTAAGTGTAACACCGTTGCCTGAGGTAAGCTCCACCACTAAAGCTCCAGATGGAAACGTTAAGAAGCTCATTGAGGCCATAGTCGCCATTTTGAGCATAGGGCAACCAGAAAATAAAATCGTGAAAATACGTATAGATGTCGAAAAAAAAGTCAGAGAGAGAAACCTCACAGATCTTTCACAAGTATTTACGAAAGCCGAATACGACCGCTTCTGCTCAATTAACCCAGGTGGGTAAGTATTGTTGAGATTGTATCAAAAATTAAACTTCAGCTTTTCGTCCAAAAGAATATATTCAACTTTTCTTTAAACAAATAATATAAGGCTCTTTTATTCCATTTGACTATTTTCATACAACTATTTACATATTTTTCCAACTTCGATGATTAGACACAGTCATTTATCATTTATTTCAGATGTACAGGCACACAATATAGGCATTGGGATGGAAGGAAATAAACAACAGTGTTTACTTTACTTTTGACTGATTTTTAAAATAAATTTGTGAAAACAGTTTTCAATAATTGCAAACGAAAAAAAATCCGGCAATTTTAAAAACCTCAGGTTTTAGCGCAGGGGGCACTTATTGACTAAATATTTGACATTTAAGCATTATTGCTATCGGCTGAATAATGAACAGAACAACAGATGACACTGTATATTTATACCATAATGAATTCCCAACATTTTGTACAATCTTATAAGTTTGGACAGTGTAAATTACATAATGAAAAAAATAAAAATAAATTATGAATATCTGCACCAATTACGTTTCATTCTTTCTGGCACTAATTGGTTTTGCAGGCCAAAAATAAAAATAAATTATGAATATCTGCACCAATTACGTTTCATTCTTTCTGGCACTAATTGGTTTTGCAGGCCATAATATCAGTGCATGATTTGTATTAATGTGAACGAAAAGATTTAAGACGAAAACCCCGTGAGTTAAATAATGGCATGTAACATTACAAAAACACAGAAAAATGCACTCTCAATAGGTTAAATACCGTGTTACTTCAGGGCTTAATTGACCCTTTTTGATACAGGGTCCTGTACCCTTTCAATTGGGAATTTTTCGTCAAAAAATTGCTCTTTTGGGGAAAATAGTTTAACAAATATGATTCAATGCAAGTTAGCAAAAACAAAAATTCTATACAGTTTTCTTGGTTTTCATTTGCAAATTACACATATAATCATTATATCAATGTTTTCATCATTAATAACCACACTTAACAGAACATTCAGATATTTTAATTGACATATTTATGTAAATAGGGATGTCTCATTCACCATGTAGTTACAAATTCAGCATCCTATCTTTTATAACACAATACGAAACAGTTATTTTAGGAATTTTTCAATTAGATTTTGGGAAAAAACAGTCAATTTTCAATTGGGAATGGGTCCATTTACAGGACCCGCATGCAAGGGATATTATTCCCTGTACTTGTCTCAGCTATGAATTAAATTTGTCGTATCTTTAATAATGAAATAAAGGTTTTCTATTTTTTTTTATTTGCAAGCATATGTCAACCACAGAATCGTCATTCGTTAGAACTACTATTACAATAAATGTTCTCATTTATTTAACTGGTTAACAACAAAGACAAATCAAACTAGCCTATCATTTTCAATGATATTGTTCTCAAGCAAATAAATAAAAAACTAGACTCTTGTTGCTATAGCAACAAAAAGGCCTTCTGTTCCTCATTTATTAATATGTAAAAAAATTGAATTTCTCTTGTAAAAAGACAATGGATATAATATATACTGTGAAAGAATTTTCTAGTAATTATTTCTATGAAAAACAAAACAAAAAGACAAAAAGTTAATTTGAGTACTTCCCGTGACGACCGGAAGTTATGCCGGATCAAACAGAACATGGTCAACATATCTTCATACATTGTTTTGTCTTTCCTCAAAGTTTGGTTGTTTAGCTTTTGTCAGTTTTGAGATATCGTTGAGAAAAGATTTTTTTGTGTCGGGACCGGAAACGGACAAACGGAAGTGTTTAAAGAAATTAAAAGTATGTATTTTTAGTACATTTACCTACGATACATAACTGTTCATCAGAATGAGTAAAATATTCAAGGAAAAACTTAACAAAAACTTCATTTGCTTGAACGCTTCCGGTGAGAACCAGAAGTAACGGAAGACAAAATAAAGCCCGTTAAACACATCTTTAATTAAATGTCTATCATCCATATAAGTTTTGTATCTTGATCTCTTACAGTTTCTGAGATCTCGCTGGTACATAATTTGTATAAAAGAAAGCTACCTGAGATATTTGAAATGTCTCACCGGAAGTAGAATTTTTTCGTTTATTTAACCATTTGTAGATGACCTATTGTATTTCTATTACGAAAATGTTACTTCCATGCTAAATTACCCCCCCCCCCCAAAAAAAAAATTAATTAAAAAATCAAATTTTGGAATACTTCCTGTGACGACCGGAAGTTACGCCGGATAATACAAAATAGTGTAAACACATGTACATACATCGGTCTATCATTCCACAAAGTTTGATTGTTCAAGTCTTTATCGTTTTTGAGATCTCATGGACACAAGGTTTATTTGTCACGGTACAGGAAACGGACAACGGAAGTGCTCAATGAAAAATCAAAGTTAGTTTTTCTTTTAAATTTGCCTAACGTACATCATGTTTTATCAAGCTAAATAAAACTGTCAAAGAATAGCAGTTAAACTCATAAACAACTTGATTAGTTTGAACTCTTCCAGTAAGGACCGGAAGTGACGGTCGACAAAATAAAACCGGTTAAACACATCTTCATACAAATGTCTATCATCCATTAAAGTTTCGTGTCTTAATCACTTATAATGTTTGAGATCTCTTGGGAACAAAATTTGTTTAAAAAAAGTTACCTGAGATCATTGAGATATCTCACCGGAAGAAGAACGTTTTTGTTTATTTTACATCGCATAGATGACACATGTAAGGATTTATACTTTCAGATTCATTCTATGTAAAATAAATTAAATACGTAAATAAAATAATTTTTGAAGTACTTCCGGTGACGACCGGAAGTTACGACGAACAAAACAAAATAGTGTAAACACATCTACAATTATAGGTATCTCATCCCACAAAGTCTGGATGTTCAAATGTTTGCCAATTCTGATATCTCGAGGGAACAAGGTTTTTTGACGCGGGACAGGAAACGGACGACCGGAAATGAATTTTGAAAAAATGAAAACAACACTTCGAGATATTATCATTTTCTATCATCTCTGAAAATTTCAGGAAAATATATTCAGCCATCTCTGAGACATTCTGCCGACAAAAAAGGGGGGAAAAATAACTAGACTCTTGTTGCTATAGCAACAAAAAGGTCTTCCGTTCTAATATTAATGTATTATTCAGTTTAAAAAAATGCTTCTTTCAATTTGAAAATATAATGGATATAATATTTACTTTGAAGAAAACTTCCAGAACTTACTTCCATGTCAAACAACGAAATGTACTTCCTGTGACGACAGGAAGTTACGCCAATTCAATCAAACCATGTTTAACATATCTATATGCAAAAGTTTATCATCCCACGAAGTTTTTTTTGTGTAAGTCTTTAATTACCATTTTTGAGATATTGTGGAGACAAGGTTTATTGTCGCGGGACAGGAAACGGACGAACGGAATTGCTCAGTTTAATTAAAAGCTAGTATTTCTTGAACATTTTTCTCTCACACATTAATGTTTATCAAGCTGAATAAAACAGTGTTAGAAAAACAGATAAACTTATAAACAATGCCATTTGTTTAAACCCTTCCGGTGAGGACCGTAAGTGACGGCCGATAAAATGAAACACGTTAAACACTTCTTCCATCAAATATCTATCATCAATGTAAGTTTTGTGTTTTAATGACTTACAGTAACTAAAATCTGACAGGTACAAAATTTAGTTTAAAAAAGCTACTTGAGATATTTGATATATCTCACCGGAAGTAGATCTTTTTTGTTTATTTAACATCGCATAGATGATGTATGTAATGATTTATACTTATATAATCATTCTATGTAAAATAATTAAAATAGGTAAAAAAAAATATTTTTGAAGTGCTTCTGGTGACGACCGGAAGTTACGCCGAACAAAACAAAATAGTGTAAACACATCTACATAAATAGGGCTATCATCCTACAAAGTTTGATTGTTTAAGTCATTGCCGTTTTTGAGATCTCGAGGAGTCAATGTTTTTAGTCTAGGGACAGGAAACGGACAAAAGAAAGTGCTAAATGAAAATGAAGGTTAGTATTTGTTAAACATTAGACGATAAGACTTTATTGCCTATCAATAAATCTAAAATTGTCAAAGAAAAACAGTTAAACTTATAAGCAACATGATTTGTTTGAACTCTTCCGGTGTGGACCGGAAGTGACGGTCGACAAAATGAAAGCAGTTAAACACATCTTCTATCAAATGTCTATCATCCATGAAAGTTTCGTGTCTTAATCACTTATAGTTTTTGAGATCTCGTGGGAACAAAATATTTTTAGAAAGCTACCTGAGATCATTGAGATATCTCACCGGAAGAAGAGTTTTTTTGTTTATTCAACATTGCATAGATTAAATATGTAGGGATTTATACTTATATATTTATTATGTGGAAAATAATTAAATAAGTAGAAAAAAATAATTTTTGAAGTACTTCCGGTGACAACCGGAAGTTACGACGAACAAAACAAAATAGTTTAAACACATCTACAACTATAGGTCTATCATCCCATAAAGGCTGGATGTTCAAGTGTTTGCCGATTCTGAGATCTCGAGGGAACAAGGTTTTTTGACGCGGGACAGGAAACGGACGACCGGAAATGAATTTTAAAAAAATGAAAACAACAACTCGAGATATTATCATTCTCTATCATCTCTGAAAATTTCAGGAAAATCTATCAAGCCATCTCTGAGAAATTTTGCCGACAAAACAGGGGGGAAAAATAAGAAGAGAGAAACAAAGAAAGAAAAAACACTACAATCACTATAAGGTCTTCCGTTGGAAACAGAAGACCTTTATAATAAGAAAGAAAGAAAGAAAGAAAGAAAGAAAGAAAGAAAGAAAAAACACGACAATCACTATAAGGTCTTCCGTTGGAAACGGAAGACCTTAATAATAGAGGAAAAGAAATAAAGCAATAACAATAAGGTCTTCCGTTGAAACGGAAGACCTTAAAAAATTAGTACACATAGTAACATAATGACGTATCTATGAACTCTTGGTTATTTTAATGCTTTCTATAATTGCATGAAACTCCAGATAGTACATATAAATTTTATATGCTTTCTGTAGATGACCAATTAATAACATGTACTTATCTAATCATAAAAGTTGTTAAACGGGTCCGGGGTATACTCCCCCCCCCCCCCTTCCCGGGAAAGGGGAAAGATGGGCTTAGCATAGCATTTCCCCCTAAGAAGAATTAACCTAGGCCCAACTTTCCCTCCTAGGTAAAACCACCCCACTATAGATTTTCTCCCTAAAAGACAGTACTATTTTACCTCCTTTCTCCCAATTTAGCTATATATCCTTTATATCCATATCCGTTTTTGGTTGAATACTAGAATGGTCTTATGCCTGCTGGGTTCATTCACCCAAATTTGATCAGAACCATGTGAATCACAATTATCATTATTTCTTAAAAGGGAAATTTTCAGTGTAGTTTTATTACAATTCATCAGAAAGTTTTTGTCGTTATTTATTTATAAGAATAAAGTTGGAAACAAGTAAATTTTGTAATTCAATTCGATTTCTAAGTGAAAGATTTTCCTTAACAATCATAAACAATGAGTTTATTTTTAATTAAAAACGGTGTATATTTCATTTTTCAGAAAGTTAGAGTGGACATTTTATCATTTTTTAAAAAGAAAGTACGGGTTATTTGTTTTAAACTCTACAACTTCAAAACTGAACTGCTGCAAGAAGGTTATTTATGCCAGCATCAAAATTAAATTTACTCTATACTTTATAATAATGTGAGCAAATTCTCTTGATGGTTTTCTATCTTTGAGTTTGGTTCATTCTATATTTAACTGTGCAAGTTCGTCACAATATTTTTATGAGGCCTTGGCTCTAGGTAAGGTTTACGGCATTTTAGTCCATGATTATTAGACTTGCTGTTCACTTGAAATTTAGATATTGTAGCGCAATTTTTATTTTTGTGTTTTTTGCTTATAAAACGAAAACGTGAAATAATAATAAGCAAACCCCCCCCCCCCCCCCAAAAAAAAAAACACTGTCGGTAAATATATGACAAATTTCAATATAAGATTCAACGAACGAATAAATGTGCTCAAATATTATTACTTGTATAGAAATATTTTTGAAAATTGATCAATTTAGATAAATATTGATTCATAAAAATAGTTTTATTACCTTTCATTTTGTAAAATTATTTTAGTTAAACAAGACAGAATATGCATAACGTTAACATATGAAAAGAATATTCCGGTAATGTAATCCGTAAACAGGTGAGGGAATTCTATACCGGGGCGGTTTTCCGCCCAGGTGAAACTCTATACTTATTCTGTGCGGAGGGGGGGGGGGGTATAATATGCTTAGGCGCTTTTTCCGCCAAAAGGGGGAAAATCAAACCCGGGCCCATTTTTTTCCGGAAGGAACAACTATGCTGGGTAAGTCTATGCTACAACACGGATAATAGAAATAATGTTTTTTTAACTTTCACATATTACACATGACCAACAGATTATAATTATCGTTTTAGATTGGTGTATTTGTCTTTAACCTTTAAAGCATTGTAACTTTGAGAAAACTTTTGATGTGTTTTTGTCACCAGAGGATCTTTCTTTATCTGGGCTTCCAACTGTAGAAATACCCATTTGTATTTGGTTAACTTTTTTTGCAGACCGTTCTCATATAAATCCTCAAACATTGAAGGATATCGTGAATTATTTTTTAACCGTTTTTTTAACATTTGAACTTATTACAGTAAGACTGAAAACACCTCACTACATTTTATTTAGGCCCTGCATAAGTGTTATATAATAATATGTTTATGCGTTATGAGAATGCAACAAAAACTATTTAAAAATAAATTCAAAAGAACATATAAACTGTATATAATTATTAATTTTGTACGCAGGCATACTGTAATCATGCAATTAATCAATATCAAAACTAAAGCAAGATCTGCACCAATCAATGGTTGAAATGAAAGGTTTCACTGCAGACCAAACGTAATGATTCTAGATAGCATCGTTTATTTGCTTACATTACTTGTTTAGAATGTCCTTTTATACCAGATGTACGTATATGGTCATTATATAATCTGCAGTGGTATTTAAAGGTTCTGTTGGACAGGTTTAAGAGAAGAATTTAATTATACGCGTTGGTAATGCTTCGTGCACCAGTAACCGTTGACAGACATTCATCATCAGAGTTAATTTGCATTTCACAACATACACACGCCCTAAGTCATCGATTTCCAAGTCTCGTCGTTTATAGAGGAGGATTTGACTGCCCTATGTAGTTACATGTACTTAGCTAGTGTAAACACATCATACTAGGTATGTATTATCTATTTTATTCTTACCAACGTAAATTCAAACAAAAAAGTTCAAAAAAATCTTTATTACAGTAAACACAATGTTGTATCTTTCCAGATTAACCCTACATTGTCAAAATGATACCGGTCTCGATTTTTGGTTTTCTATTATCTTCGTACGTCCTGAGCAATTATGTAACAACTATGTCCGTTGTAAGCACTGCTACTCAAAGTACTGTGTCCGTTGTAAACACTACTACTCCAGCTCTAGACAGCAATCAACAAAGGATCGCAGATATCTTAGTGAAGATACGTATGATAGGTAATCCAAAGGAAGCTGAGGAAGATATACGAATGGATGTCGAGAATAAAATCAGAGAAGGAAATATAACAGAGCTATCGCAAGTGTTTACCAGGAATGAATATAACACCTTCTGTTCTCTTTGGCCAAATGCGTAAGTAAATTAAGGTTTAAATTTTGATAAAAGCAAACTTTAATCTTTTTTCTTTCTTAAGAGATAAATCATGCCAAAATAATATAAATAAAGTGTTAATTTTATCACTCGATCGTAGTCATTGTACAAATATAAACTGCTTGTATTCTTCGAATGGATTGATTCGACACAACCAATTATTTATTATTTTCAGATGTTCAGGCACGCAGTATAGCAATTGGAAATGAAAGAGAAAAATTAAAAAGTGTTTGATTTCGTTCAGATTGTGTTAAAAAATCAATAATAATTATAATTCAATTATGAATAATTCTCCGAGTTATGTTCTTTACACAATGTGAAGTTTTTACAAGTTGTTACGCTCTCGGCGCAATTGCTATGAGCTTAATAAATTCTATAGTCACAGATGATATTTGCTTCATTCCATAATGAATTGCTGAACATTTTGTTAAATGTTATACGTTGGATTATTTTCATTTGCATTGTGAGATTTAAATTATCATGAAATTTTCTATTAAAATATGTAACTACTAATTTTTTCTATGTCGCCTTTATTAAAGAGATATGATTATAGAAAAAGAGTGAGTTAATGTGTTGTCAACTGCAATGAGGTTTACTATATTATATTAAATGTTACTAACAAAATATTTCAACGCATCCTTCGAGGTGTAGTAGTATGTGTCACAATACAGGGTTGAGCTTAACAAGTAATAGCTTAAGCGGCAGCTGCTAAACTATTACTTTACAAATAAACATAAATAGTGTAAAAATCACGATAAATCATTGCACCGACAAGATTTTGTGTCTTTGTTAATTACAATATACGTATACATACTTTATTAAACAAACTGGTCATATAAACATGATTCTCTAGGCTTGTCAAATCATGCCAGCGAATTAAAATGACAAAAATGTATATTCATTGTACATTGTACTTAAAAGGCGAGAAAGCAAAAAACCAGCGTGTTAGATAATTTTAAATCATACGACAAGAGCACTGAAAAAACTGTTGTAATTATGCATCAACGATTATGCTATTCATCCCCGGACAATAAAATCCCCAAGTTATTTCCATTTAATACATACTTAATGTTATGTAGAAGTCTGAAGCCACAGTTAACCATGTCATTCGGCATACTATTTTCCTTTTTTTTTCTTTTTTAAGTACTAAATTCATCATCAAAGATATTTTTATTTGAAAGGAATAAGTATATTTGTCGAAAAATCTCGGTTTTTAGGTTTGAATAATTAAACACACAGAACGAAAGAAAACGCTTACAAGAAACACAAATGATAATAGTTTTTTGAACTGATGATCAATGTGTTTTATCTGTATTTGTTTTTAATTTGGACAGATTATGAGATCTAGAAAGCTCAATATTCGGAAACACGCCTCGAATAAATTAATTAGTGTGAGCTTGCGTGCATTCGTTTGTGTGTGTGTGTGTTTTGATGACATCCAAAATTTTTGGAGATTATTGCAATATCATTTAACAAGTAATTATATGAATAATTAATGCATGCTTTACATTAAAACGTATCCATAACATATTTTCTCTAACTCATACAAATCACATACATGTATTGTCTTCATCTGAGTTTTAATGATAAGATTATTGCAATGATTGGGATAGGAATCGTATAAAAGCCTGCCTGGTTTTCTTTTGTTTCTTTCTGGATTAAAAGCATTCACAGTGTATGTTAATTTTTGTGATTTATTCATTCGACAAGACTTTTCCCAAACAAATTCCTTTACCTTCGCATATAATATCAACAGCTAGCTAAATAAAATTTATAAACAGACCTGTCTCTTCTCACTTCAATGTAAATATGGCCATTTCTATGTCCAGTTTTGAAACTTAAATAATATTATGTGGCTATTCATTCACATTTTTATCGCAACTAAAATGTCTATTCTTAAGATTCACTACACTTCTTTTAATCTTTAATCATCAATCGGTAAAGGCTAAATATTAAAGGCACTCTTAAGTAATTGGATCGAGAAACATGGTTATGTTGTTATGTGTTCGTAATTTACCACTAAACGTTTTTAATTCATTAACATAACTTAAATACACATATATAGAATTTAATACATACATGATGTAATTAATTTTAATAAAACGTGACAAGATGCACAAATATAACAATAATTAATAGTTTAAAGATCGACAAAAGTGTTATACACTGTTTAAGGATCATATGAAAAAACGAGAATAATACATTAATACTTGTAATTTAACGATGTCCTTTTATTTCCCATAATCAACGTTATTACTTTAGTAGTCTTAATTTTTATCAGGAAAACGCTCTTCCAATGCGTTGCAAGCTACATAAAGAAGATTTTTGCACTTTTATGATATTGAATAAAACCACTCCCGTATATGCCATACACGATGATTTCGTGATATCCCCCTTTTTTAAACTTTAAAACATTTGACCGATAAAACGAACAATAGCAAAAACGCTGACGATATGAGAGTCAAATATCAAAGATTATAAAGAAACACACAAGAGATGTAAAAGCATATATCAGATTGCAAAATAAAGAAAATGTCAACAATAAATAAATAAAATTCAACTGGATGTAAAAATCAGTTAGGAGACACGGAGGTGAATTTTTTCCTCAATAGAATCCCTCCCGTAAACAGGGCCGCCACAGAGATGGCCGTGGCGGACGTTGCTATGACAATTTTCCAGGTTGTGCTCAAACCACTTTCGCTTCCATTGGAATTCGAACTGGAAGAAACCTACAGTAAAATTATTATCAGATATATTTTTAATATTACTTTTTCAACAAAAAAAATTGATTAATAAAAGTACATATATTTAGATTTCGGCATGGTTTGAAGTTTGGATTAAAAAAAATCTTTTAATTTATTTTGATATGCGACTATATAATTTTGTGTATATTAGTATACCGATGTAACCGCTGCAGAACTCTGAGAGGCAGCGGCATTGGATCCTGTCTGTGTTACTGATAATGTCGACGTCACGCTTCCACCCCCTGTCTGTCCATTAGTAGACCCGAAGCTCGTAGTTGCTGTATTAGACGTGGAAGAATCTGTTGTCACAGAGTCGGTTGTCGAGGAGTCTGTTGTTGTTGGACCAGTGGTTGTAGTCGGGGGAGGGGTCGTTGTGCATGGTCCAGGGGTCCATGACGGATTCACTGGGACAGTGCAGGTACTTGTGGACGTCCAGTCAGTCAAACTAATGTCCTCCGAAGCCCGGCAACAATCTGCACTGGAGAAATTCAAATCAAATTTAAAACTGCATAAAAAAATTAGGAGGTCTGTCAGAGACTCGTTAAGCATTAGTATTGAAATAATACATATCTATTTTGAAATATTTTATACTATATCCTGACCTCAGGAAAGAAAATAAGGGTGTTACAGCACTTAAGAATTAAATTAGATAAAATCAATTAATGTGTAAATGTGCAATAGGGTGCAGTATAGGAGTTCAGAAGATGTAGAATTGTAATTTTTGAAGAAGAAATTAAGTTTTACAAAAATTGTCTTATAAAATCCTATATTCAACTTAAAAACCTCCTTTCATTAGTTGTAGAACTGAAGTTGTTGAGAAGATTATCAATTTCAATTTTTTACACTGCATATTTAAATGAAAAACATTTAACAGTAATAGGTCATAGTTTAACATTGAAAATCTGCACCATATCAGAATGTTTGCAAAGAAGAACACAAATTTCTGAGAAGAAAATCTACCTATTGATATTTTATTTTTCTACATATCCCTATGTTAAACTAAATGTTTAACCCATCCTTAAGTTGCAATATTGTTCGGGGGCTTCTGGTTTTAACAATATATAAATTGCATCATGTTTACCGGTATTCCTTTATATTCATATGTAGTTTTTTAAATTTGTTCCTTCATTATGGCCCCAAACTATCTCCTGAACAATATTGAATCTACGCTAGCCGGAAATGCTTCAACACAAGATTCATCTTTTGTGATGAAATGGTTTCTTAAGAAGAGGTTTGTATGGATACATTGATTCTATATGATCCTCCCCTTAAAAGAGGACGTGGCCCTTCATTTGAAAACCTGGAATTTCCTTAACTTGTGGATAATTTGTTGGATGAGTTAAAAACCGAGCAGAATAAAAAGTACATTGTGCGTTACATTAATATTAAGTGCATTGATGATAATGGTCTTTCACCATATCATTTATCTAAACGTACATCTTGATTGCTAGATGACAGGTTCGGTAACAATGATTTTACGATTGATCAGCTCTAAGGCTGTGCAAAGTTAACTCTATGTTTAACGTAACCCGCGCGCGTAGGTTTAGGAAATATTGTGTTTAAAAAAAACCAAACAAACCCCAATTTCATTTGATCTTTTCAAGTTTCATTTTACTAAAAAAACTGCAATCTGTAGATATTGTTGTGTTTAGAACACAATAAGGACTATAAATCAGATACTCAATGGGATTGTTAAAAAAGATCATTATTAAAGAGGTAGCCTACATGTAACTTGAATACTCACTGTATTTGTATTAATGAAAATGCATAAAATTATTTGTTTAAAAATTGTGTTTGTTTAAAATTGATCGCCCTCCCTCGTAGGTTTGGTATTTTGAAGTGACGTTAAACGTAGAATTAACTTTGGACGGCCTAATATTGATTTGGACACATGTACTAGTGCATGCACTTGTATTAGACTCATTAACGACAAGAATTCCCCCTCATATTGATATTAGCGTGGTTGAACATAGATACTATAGATACCAGCTGTACTGTAACATGAATTTAAATAAACGGAAGATAATTTCTTACACTAGTTTTGCTGCAACAGTTCCTTGGCTTAATTCAAGTCCTGCAATAAATGGTTTGTGTGTAAAATTGACACTATTTCCTCCCGACCCTCCGTACGAAATTGTCTTGATGCCCTCTCCAATGTCAAAGATCTCTAATTTTGTTGTGACCACTGTCGTGTTGCAGTCGCATTGTGTGACACCACTGCAGCTTCCGATGACCTTTGTAATGTTGCAGTCCGGTGGAGTGGTATCGGGAGTCTAGAATGGTATTGAATTATAAAAGAATTAAGGTGGTATGGGGCACCTCCATATTGTGACATATTTCCTAACGAAATAAACAAAAAAATCAAGTATAATTTTAAAATTGTTTTTTTCTTTCCCAAACTTGTTACCTAACAGCGTAGCGCAATGGGTTAGAAGTTAACTACGAATCTGTAAGATATGAGTTCGAATCCTGCTTGGGCTTTTATAATTACCTTTCCCAAAAAAAATTAAACATAATTTTGGGTCAAATATTGTATTTAAAAATTCTAAACCGGTAAAAGTATTATTTTCATTAATATCGACAGGTGTCCCATACCACCTTAAGGAAAACAAAATCTATATTATATCAAGTTATTGCGAAGGATTTTTCATTCTTTCCACTTACCATTTAAAGTTTCAATCTTGTTTATGTCTCTTAAAAGATGGAAAATTAAAAACATGCTGTTTTGTTTTGTGTTTTCAGTTTCAGGTTTGTTTGTCTTGGCCATGTTTTATTATAGCCTATAATACTATATAATTTGGTCACAATTTGTGAACCGTAGATGTAACACTCTTTATCTCTAGTTTGTATTTTTTTAATTCCTTGATAAAGATGATTGTACAACTATTAGTATTTGCACAGATGATGATTTTTTTAAGTAATGAAAACTGATTGTTCAAAAACTGGGTTTTTTCTAGGTTTCGTCTAATAAAAATAAAAGTTGTCTTGTTCTTGTTACTTTTTTTTAACGGATTTACTTATAATTGAACATTATATTTAATAAAAATTATCATAGTTTCACTTGAAAACGTATAAATGAAAATCGTGAAGTTGATTTTTGTTTAATTAGAGATTTGCGTATTACCACATCCCTTTGACAATATGCCTTATTATATAAGCCTTTTATAAAATTCATAAAATAATTAGTTTGATTCCTCTTGAATTAACAAAAATGTCAATATATAGAGAAAGAAAATGTGTACATCATTATTTTTTAACTCTATAAAATATTATTATACTTTCATGTTAACTGCTGAAATCTGATTGGTTTAGACGCAGTTGATAATCCGCTCTATTACCCTCAGCGTTAGCAACACACTTGGCAACCGGTAACACAACGAATTGTTACATGCGCGTAAATTATGCGCGTACGGTTCGCCGTAGAATTCACGTCATTTCTATATAAAAGCAGTAAAATTTTCTCTAAAACTAAGACATTCAGTATAATAAATTCAATAGTGCCTGTTTGGGAGGGTAACAGTTGAAATTGACACCCCAAGAAAACCACTGTCAACCGACGCGAAGCGTCAAACAGGCACTATTTATATAATGTTAAACTACTACTAACAAACATAAACATTCACCTTGTTACTCGGATCTTCTGTTGTAAGAGAGAATATCGAGTATTGGAAGTTTGAATTCCCTGACGTCAGTGGCTCAGCTGTGATAGTCACCGATCTACAATCACAATTCAAGTTGCTCAATGAAGTAAGTTGAGTTTAAGACATATGTATTATTTAATTTTTTATTTCACTTCAATAAATCAGATACACACGTAGTGATCCCTGGGGTCGCTCCCCCGTGGAGCACAAACATGTCTGTTATGTTGGCCCCTGCCGCCAGCTGGTGTGTCTTATTGAAGGGACTAACGGCAAACTGTTGGCTGTCCCTAATGCTTGTCAGTATTTCAGTCAGACCGGCCCCCAAGTTTGTGACTGTGTATTGAATTATGAAATTTCTTCCTGTGTACAAAGGATCTGCAATAAAGGTCAATAAATACCAAAACAGGAACCTATAACCGTTAAAATACAGTAACTTATGAAAGGAGGCTAATTTTCGATTTTTGATATTGAAATGAATTATGCTATTACATGTATTATATGCATTTACTTATTCTTGATCCTACTTATGAAGAGAAATATAAAATTTTGGAAGATCTGCACAGTAACGAAGGGTACATGTTTTCTCGTTTAGTTACTTTGATAACATTTTCTTATTCAAAAACATATAATTACATTTTCAAGTGTCTTTGACTGTGATAACACTACGACTCGATTTTGTAATGTATACTCCAATACAGTTCATCAATGATTGTTCTAATATTTAATCGTACTATTGCTGAAAATTACATAAATATAAGTAATAAGGATTCATTTTTTGAATATTATGAGGTGATTAAATACGGTCGGTCGTGATCAGATGTATCATTATGCCCTTTGGGCTAATACTCAAAAAATGATTCCTTCTTCCTTAATTAAAACTCACTTGGAAATGGATGGATGTCTAGTTTTATCAGCACAGGGGAAAAAAGTTTAGTATGAAGTCGTCTAAATTGTGTCGCTTTCCCATCCTCTCCATCGATAGCAATTTGAAAATCCTGAGTGAAATCAAAATTCAAAATTGTTCCAGTTACTTCCATTTGATGAAAAACGATATAAAATAAAATTGTTTAATGAAGAATTTTGATTTATCTTAGTCAAAATCGTAATAGCTTAATGAAATTGTCTTGAAGAAAAACGGCTCAGAATAAAACTGATGTTCAACCCTTAATTGTAATATTGTCCTTTCTGACATATTTTATTTTTAAATAAATAGGCAATTTGACTACTCCAAAGTAGTCATATTGCATAGTTTATTTCTCTTAAGTTTTCAAATTGCGTATTTTATTTCTCAATAATAGTCATAATAAGTATTTTATTTTTAAGAAAATACAATATGTCAGAAAGTACAATATTTCTGTTGTCTCCAACTAAAAAATTACAAGTAAAAAGGTATTCACAGATGATTAATATATTGATTTTGATATTTTTTTTCATGAATCTGGGCAGGGATTTTATGTGCTTTGGTACACACAAAAGTTTTAAAAATATTTGTAGAGACGTACTTCTGGCGGGATTATGACGTTGCAGTAGTACACTCCCTGTCTGTGTCCAGCATACTTCTGTAATTTACTGTTGGTCATTGTGGTTCCTTTGCTATTCAAGAGCACCAGGTCTGACACGCTTGTGACATTTTCAGGTAAACTCACAGTCACAATAACAGTGATGTTTTCCCCTAATAAAACGTAAGTCTTAATGATATGTTTATGTTATATGTATAAGATTTACATAAATATAATATTTTGTTTTGATATGATTGTTCTTTGCCAATTTTATATATACATATATCATGTTTTATGACAATTGTAAATTATTTGTATTAGGGTGAGAACCTAGTAAGTTGCAAGAACTTGTGTTCGAACCCTTTGTATATTATATATACAATAAAATATGTTCAAACCAACAAACCAATGATATGTTTGAGCAAAAGAAAACAATAACGTTGTGTCTAATTCATAGGTAGTTTTACGGAAACGATTGATCGTCAAACATAAGTTGACTTAGTTGAAGACATCTTTGACAGTTTTAATACTCATTTCTTTTTTAATTTTTAATTAAGAAATTTGCCCATTTGTTGTCTATAAAACATATCGATGTACAGGCTTTTTGTTTCTTCTTTTTTATTAATGAAATGCAAATAAGGAATTCAGAACTCCGTATACAAGAATTGGTATACATTAATATGAAAATGTTTGATGTTTACATTTTTTTAAATTGAGAAATCATTACCAATGAATAATCTATCTAAACCCCTATTACTTTTTCTTGAAATGACTGGGCAATTCAGTAGTAGAGGTTGATGAAACATATACATATATACATGTACCTACCCACAGTTGGTCTCCCCTCGATTTCCGTTAAGGCATAGGTGGTGGCGTCCGACGTCATAAGTTGAGCGCTAAAATCGAGTTCACTCACAGCTCGTACTTCCACTTTCCAGTAGGTATTTACTATTTTTTCAATGAAATAAAGGCCCGGTGTAGGATTCTGTAATTACATTAAGTTGTAACTTTGAATATCAAAATTGAAACAAAACCATTCATATGAAAAGTCAGCAAAAATGAAATGATATTTTAACAATGATGCGTACAACTATTTCCATAAGTGTTACGGTCCCAAAATCGGATTCAGTAATGTTTGTTTGTCCACTGGCACCGACGTACAAAAGGTTACCTGAAACATCACAAAACTCAGTAATCGTAAAAATGTTCACCGATATCATAGTTTACACAGCAAATAACTTATCTTACATTAAGCTGACTTGCCGTTTCTTTACCATTTTGGTCTTTTATTCTGGATGTAGGTAAAGCCGATATTCCATCAATTTTAATGATAAGTTTTGTAATTGTTGAATCAGCCGGTACAGATAAAGTACTAAAGCCGCCGAAGCCACCGGGAAAATCCAGCTTCACTATTGTCACCTCTGGGTCCAAAGAGGAACCCTTAAAGGATAAATTAATATGCTTAATTTTTGAACAGTTATTACGCAAGAAGAACGATGTATTTATCTTTTCTTAAATTTGTGATCTTTCCAACAAAGAATTCGCAAAACAGTAACTCTTTTAATCAAGTGAGGCAAAATTGGGTATCACTGAAATCTACGGCTATACATGTAGCTTAAGTTTTTATTTTCAGCATCCTATGATATACATGTTTTGACATATCATTATTCAGTGACTTACAATATTAAGCAAATTTAGCGATGATATGTCTGTGTATATCTGACCCCCTGAGCTGCTGGCGATTTGTGAAAAGCTAAGAGGGATTGAAAAGGCACTCCGACGTTGACGAGATACTATAAAAAAATTACAATACTCAAAATTTAAGATTTCGACTTACTACAGCATGTCAAATGTACAAATCGGACGTAAAATCAGTATTATTACATTTACCTCTCTTAATGTTATGAGATATTTTCTGTCTAAAAGTCTTGATTAAAGGAACATTGCATGTCTCCTTCAGATAGAAATTCATAACAAGTTTTTTGGCTTCCAAATCGGGACTTTCTTCGATCTTCGCTGATGGTACCGAATCCGTAAATATGTAGACATTGGAGAGTTTCGGAACTACTTTGGATACTTTTAAAAGAAACAAAGTTGGATTATACAGTTGCAAAAATGTATCGGTTCTCAGCAAAACTTATTTCATTATTATGCAAATTATGGACCAATACTTACCTATGTTAATTGCCTCTAAAATCGGCTTATCGCAGTTTGGTTGATTATCAAACAATATCTTAGATACTGCTTTCCGTAGTTCAAATACCGTTGAAAAAAACCTCACATCAATGTTTTCAACTGTAGAAAAGCAGAAATAGATTATATATTATTACAAGTAAATATGTTTAGAAGATTTTGCACAAGAAAAAGGTTGATATAAAGAAATTGAGTCAGTAAAGTGTGTATTTTAGTATTAATGTATGTAAACATTAATTATGTTATGTTGTAAACATTGTTTTGTGTGTGTATGTATGTATGTGTGTGTGTGTGTGTGAGAGAGAGAGAGAGAGACAGAGAGAGAGAGAGGTGGCGAGTGTTATAGGTATGTGTCTGATCTTTATTATTAAACTTTAAACGCATTGTCATTCTCATTTAATGTATATTATGAACAATTTGATAAAGTTTGATACAAATTGGTTATCTTTTATCTACTACAATATATAGGCAAAGAATTTTGTTTGTTTATTCAGGATTGTTACCGTCTTTTCCTACAGTCGCCAACACAAACTTGTAACTGGTAGGGTTTGAGGATCTCGCTACAGACTGTATGAACTTGTCTAAGACCTCTACTTCTGTTAATATTCCCGGAGAAGTGTCTATGATGAAAACCAACGTTTCCTCTTTTATAAGTCCAAGTAGTAATTCAAGTTTCCGCTGTCCAATATCCTTTATAATGCCGTTTTCTGCATATTGAAAACAAATTATTATAATTCAAAGCCCGATAGCTGTAACAACACTTATAACAATGATCGAAAACATTTTTCAAAAAAACAAAACCTTTGCCCTACGTTTGTCACAGAGAAAGAATGAAGTATGGTCAATTGCGGCTGAGGCAGCAATGTTGTGAAGATGGAAGTGTGGCGACAATTGGGGATTTGTTGTCTCTTTGTTGATACCGCCATTGACCACCGTAAGTTTTTCTGTCGTACGAAATGAGCTTTCACCGTGTCCACATTTTCCGTAGCGAGGTAAAATTTGACTTCCTATAACATTGTGAATAAAATAAAACATGTAAGCATAAGAGTGTGTTTAATGAAAAAAAATCATATTTTTATAGAATTATACCAAAATTATGTGAGAGAAAATAAAAAATTAAAATTGAAAAATTAACTACTCAATAATCACTTGGCAATTACATTTCGCCGATGTTTATTCAACACAATATTTGATGAGTTGCTAACACAAGCCATACCTGTATATTCACTTAATATAAAAGTTTGTTACCTGTTTGATCATTGCTGTCTATGTCTGAGCGATAGCCACTAGTGAGAAGATCTCCGTTATCTATCAAATTGTTAGCACACCCATCGATGTCCTCTTCAATGCTGATGGTATGAAAAACTGACGTCATCTATACTTGAACTGACTGGTGTTGCTTTACACCGTACTCAAGCGTGAACAATATGTAGTCAAATTCATGTGTATATTTGATTAGCTCTTGAAAGAATACGACTTTGTTTGAAAAAGACCAAAGAATAAAAGGACGTGGATCTTTAAGATATGCATCTTTGAGGGTTTTCATTTTGACTTCTAAGAAATAGTCAAGAGGAAAAATTTCTTCAATAAAAGGTCCTCTTTTTATGTGTTAACCTTACCTACAAGCTTTACAGGTGTTCATCTCTGCTGGAGAAATGGAAAGAAGTTGTTTTCCTGGTAACCCTATGACAAGATATGTTTGAACCATTCATTTAATGTAATTACATCTACCGAGTATTTTCTCCTCTATTTCTTAAGAACATCGATTTTGATTCATAGCTCTTTAGAAACTGACAAGGCTGAAATCTACAAGATCCAGTTCTAACCAGTTTATCGATCGGTCGAAACCTTCAGCAACCTAAGAAAATTCACGGACTGCACGAAATCTGACTCAAATTTCCATATAAGACGATTTGGCTATTTTGTTTATCTAAAGTACTGATGTACATCAACAATAATTTAGTTACTTTTACTTACCCTTTACGAATTATTCATTATTTTGTTAAAAGAAAGATGTAAATATAAACAATAAAATGCTTTCTCTGATGATTCATGCGGGTTATGAAGGTAGCGATCATTGCAGACAAAAATTAAGCTAACGCGGGTTATTTTTTTTTCCGGCAATGTCGCTACCTTCATATTCCGCATGAATCACCAAAGAAAGCATTTTACTGTTTAAAAATTGACAATTAAAAAAATGACGTTAGCTTTACATCTTTTAAAACAATGAATCTTCTCTATGCAAGTATTTACAATTCGTTTTTTCATTCACCTAAGGAGATGGAAAAAGACGAGCCGTAGTGAATATGTCAGACAGCTTTGGGGGATATTGAAAACACGTCTACATGTATATTGAAAGACATTAAAATACAGTCAAGTTTGTTATCTTAATCCCTGTATGTATAATACCTACCCAAATCTCTGTAAAGGGCCTGACCATTTAGCTCTACCCAGTTCGTGTTGCTGTAGAAAGATTGTAACAGGTGCAGGCAAAACCCCAAATATTTCCTCGCCTCAGAGAAGTCCGGACTAGGAGATTGCAATACATCTAAGACAATGCGACGATAGTGCTTCAGTTTTTTGTTGGCTGAAATGTAGCAACATTGATAATTCAATGCTATTTTCCTAATCTTGATTTGATCCTTTGGTTACGATTTTCAAGATAGATATTTTGTTTTGACCAGAAAAAAATGTTAACTGGTTTAGAAATAATGCCAGGTGCAAAAAATTGTCATATGAGAGATATTAGAGTTGTTCAATTGAGCATTTTTCATATTTCATGAAATATTTTTGAAGAATTTCATATCCCCTTTAATTTCCGATATAAGATGTTATTAATTCATTAATTTTACATAGAACACCCAAGAATTAAACTCGTATATGATAAATTTCTATCTATTTCTACATCGGTATCAATTGATAAAATAGTCTTACCCTCTACAATCTTTTCATTATTGAAATGCCACATGGGGTCATTCATATAGTTTTTATGGACATTGTTTATCGACATCATGATTTCATCCAACGAAAACTTCGGTACAAATCCTGAAAGCAAAGGTAAAATGACTGGTATTATCTATCATTTAACAAAAATATTTATTGTCGGTTAAGTTCGATTCGTTTTCTACCTTTTTATTAGATGTAGTTTATTTTATTTTCATTTAATTGAATGAAACACGAAGAAATTCTACCGAAAAAATGTTTTCTGGGAAAAAACATTTTAAAAGAAGTGAAAATAACATGAGGCATACTCCCCAAGTCCAGTTATTGCAGTGGAATGTGAAGTATTCTTGTTTATCAAGATTTATGAAGGAAGAACAGATATAGATATATATTATATAAACTGACGTACAAAATAGGCCTAATTCTGATTTATAGTTAGTTCTCATTATTATTTTCTTCAAACAAAAATGCACTTTAAATTAACGAAAATGTGTATGTTATGCAGTTTACAATTTTTGATAATAAAAAAAATGGATATAAATTCAACTAAAATTATGTTGGTCAAGGTATTATTCTTTCGACATGTTATTCTTAGGTTATCTGACTACATTTCGATGATAAATTCACAAGTTTTGCACAATTCACCTTTCTAAAACACATTGGGAAGTAACACCAAAATAAACAATCTAAACTTATATTGACTAACCGATTCGTTAAAAGATTTCCGGGGATCTTTACGTTAGTGGTTCCTCGAAAAACCACAATTGCTTTAAAAATCCGGCGAATATATATTTTTGTAATAAATAAAACTGCCCGTTCTTTGGTTTTGACATTTTCATTCAAAATTGGTCTTGGAGTATTTAAGTCCTTTTTTTTCGATTACACTTGAAATATTGTGTAACTTAAGAAACCGTACTGTGCAAATTATTTGTCCGATAACGCTCAAAGATACGGAAGTGCATACTATTTATACCTTTTTAATAAAAGAGATACAGACAGACAGTAAAGCCATTTAAAATTCTGATACATATCATAACACACTTGAAATTTTGGTAATACTTAATTGAGGGGGAGAGAGTGTAAAGGGCTTTCTATACTACGTGGGGGAATCAATTTACATCGCAGTAACAATGACACTTGCCGAATGTTGCCTTTTTAATTCAAAATGATTTATGAAACTATTAGAATGTTTATCCCGTCGATATTTTTGTAGTCAAAGACTGAACAACGAACTAGATAACGCGATTTAGTTCCTCAGCTGACTCGTTTTACGTTTGAATTTCTTCCGAAAATTGTCATCCCTCATACAAATATTAATGACAGTGTTTGCTGAAACGTTTGTGCTGGCCATGTACGTTTTATTGAATCTATTCGACATTGTTTTGGTTTCTTGTCTACTTTGTTCTGCTCTCCCGTGTTTATTGATATTGTTTAAAGGAAGAGCTTAATGTTATGTGATAAATTTACTTCATTGCAACAGCCCAAATAGTGGTTGTATTGTTGACTTCATCCTCTCAACAATGTTCTGTAAAAGTTATTAATCCTATATGCGACACAATCTTGATTATTATATTTTGTAGCAAAACGTTTAATAATGCCCAATATATAAAAAGAACATAACCATGAATTAAAGTAAATCTTTTGATATGTTTTATTTCAAATTTTATTTAACTTTAATTTCCTGTATAGTCCTTTACTGCACTATCGAATGTATCAATTTCGGGACAGCGAGGCGAAAACTCCCTCGTTCACAACTGTACTGAACAAATATTGATATGAATTTAATCCAGGTCAAATAGAATTTGTAGTTAAATTTTGTATACCAAAGATTTAAATGATGTTCTACCGTCAAATGAAGAGGTTTTCATTGGTTATTAGGCCTCTTTCGTCTCATGATTTTGAAAGTTCTCGGATAACATTCGAGATTTGGAACGCAGAAATGACCGCAAATTTAATCCACAGAGAGACTGTGAAAATTCTGTTTAAGAAAAAAAAATTTAAAAAGGACCAATTTTGTGTGGCAAATATCTTACCTATATATTATTTTTTTTATATATGACTTAGTAATCACAAAATTGTTGAAAATTTTAATTTATTAGCATATACAGGATAAATGAAACCCAAAATAGGAAAAATGAATACTTGACATTGTTTCATTTGATTAGACAACTTTTTGTAAATTCCTTTTTAAAATCGATTTACTAGCAGCATAGTGGCTTTGAAAATTCCCCGCATAGTTCAGAGCATTATTTGGGAAGGTAACGGGAACAACCGTCTGTTGTCCTTTTTTTTTAAATTTAAGGACGCACTATTTCTTGTTCTAGATCTAGGGGATGGGAATACCTTAATATTGTTACGAAAGAAAAATGCAGGGCAAAAATAAAAACTTCAGAATAATGAATAGATATTATTAATTTTTTTTTATTTTATAATTACGGATACGGATTGAGTATATTTTCCCTATTTTTCTGAAGATATGTCGATTCTGAACGTTCATCCCGGTACCTTAATGCACTCTTTCTGTTTACATGTTAAAATTAGCCTGCGAGACCGCACTGGGCTCTTGCTTTGGACCACGAGTTTTCGAAATAGTTTGGTCGTCAAATTGTAAAATCTGGGTAATTGTGGATTAACAGAAAAAGCAGAAATTCAAGTGCAAATTTGTTTATCTATATTTGTGCGATTTGGTATTCGGTTTAGAAATATGTAAATTCTTTAGTCTTACAGAATGGGGTGATGAAACATTTTAGTTATACCGATTTGTGATTTTTAAAACAACTTGGAACAACCTTACCTCGGTTATGAGGTACCGGAAAGCTTCTCGCTGACTGGTTCCTTAGTTTCTGTATAACTCGCGATATTCCAAACTCTGTAATACTTTCGTGTGTATAATCTCCATCGGACAAAAATGGCACAAGAGAGTTTGGGTAAAAAGCATTCGTTTCCATGATAAAAATCATTATCCATTGCAGAAGTCTTACGTGGAATCTCATTTTGATATATCTTCTGTTTTTATGTAACAGTTGAAAAAAAATCGAACTTTCAAAATCCTCGTCAGAATTGCTTCAAAATTTTCTTTATATGACGACTGTTCCCTTTTTTCTTTTCGTCTATGTAAGCTGCTGTAAAAAGTATTATGTAATAAGTCGAACTGTCACTCACATAATAAAAAACTATGACTTCTTCATTCAATTTTTTTTCATTGGTGTCAAATATATAACCGAATCATTGATTCCCCAAAACCGCTCCAAAACTTAAGGTTCCCTTCCAGTGGACCGCCCATATCTACATCACGTGACATATGTTAATGGGTTTCTCTGGTCCCAAATGCAGATTTATTATAAAACAAACACAGAAGTGACCGTAATCAGATAATCATCATCTATCATTTCTTTATAGAGACACCTACGTCAGATTCAGAACTTTCGATAAAGAACATTTAGGCAAATAAAACGTAAAATATTTGGTGAGAGAATTTCTGTTTCTGATAAACTCGTATAAGTTTTGATAACACCAGGAACCAAACTTGCGATGTTTGTTCACTGATTTGTTTTTGAAATAACCATTCAGACAAATAATTGAGATAAACGTTTGATCATTCAATTTATAAAAAAACACACAATTTACCTGTACTAAAAGACGTATTTTATATACTTTTTAAAATTTTCTCTCAGGAAGATAACGAAATTTTATACAATCCTTCAAATATAAAGGATAAAAGAAACAAAAATAGGGGAAATGAAAACAAACAATGAAAGAGTAATTATAAATTACAAAAACCCCCAAATTATTTTGAAAAAAAAACAACTTTTAAAACGCACACGCATACACATTTTTGTTTTCCTATAAATGTTATTTTTAGTATAATGATTACATGTATCTTCATTACAATACACTCATTTTCTTCTTTTTTTATTTTGAATCGAAAACACGATTTTTTTTCAGTTTGACCATCCAACTTAACAAGATTCTAATGAAATATAAAAAAAAAATGATCTAAAGCTTGCTTTTGTAAAATCATGTTTAAAATTGACATTGTTTAATAAATGTATATCTCAATAACAAAACGTCTGTCAATACAAATAACATGCCTGCACCTTTGAAACTTCCTTTTATTATTTCAGAGAGTATTAAAATATCGTTTTGCGAAGAAACTGTCTTTTTACACAGAAGTGATCAAACGTAAAACTACCAAACTAACGTCTGATTTTTTATTTTATTTTAGGCATGTTAATTCAAACTGTATCAGTTATGACGAGACATAAAAGTAAAATGTTTACATTAAACGAGACAAAATCCTCTTGACTCGCTGGTATCTTGAGTTAAAGAAGCCATCAACAAGTACGTTTTGAATCATTCTGTATAACTGTTTGATAGAAATTTATAGGGGTAGTCAGGCAGAATTATAATACATGAATATTCATTTTTGCAGAAAACTGATTGTCCATTTTTTTGGCATAAAGTTACAGTAGCTTTTACGTGGTTTTTTATTTATTCAATATTTATCTATTTATTTATTTTTTTTACAATTTTTTGCTATACCCAATAACATATGTAACTTCTTTTTTAGACGGAAGATTTCACAGAAGTACAAATTATTTCATTGCCAAAACTTTACTAAAACATTGATTCAAAAAACAATTCATAACTTTACGTAATTGTATGTTTATAATATGTGTGTATAGATTGGGAAAGAAAACCCATTAAAATTATCTTCTTCTTCTTTTTGAAAACTAAAATCAAAAGAATCCTAATTAACGGCCAATAAAACAATTTTAGTATTTTAAATTCTTCTTGACATGGAAGTAATCAACCTGAATCATCAGCCTGAGATCAAATTGATAAACGAATGTTCTTCTTTTTCTTAATTGTCAGATCAAACACCTTAGAAATATAACTACTTTTCTCTTATCATATCTCGACATCACAGCCTATTTTTTACATCCTCGACCAAATGACACATTTAAAAGAGCAAATCGTCAAATGGCCCGGTATCTTTTATAAATGAGCCTAGTTCTCTCGGCTTTATAAGGCTTGTAAGTGTTTCTTGTACATTTGTCGCGTTTCAGTGTTGATGATGTCGAACATGAAAGTGTTATTATCTCCATTGCTGTCCGATAGAATGTTATGGCTACCGCCACTTGGAAATCTTCCTCAAAAGTATATTTCGCACTAAAAGCTGCGAAAAAAGGCAAGGGAGAGGTTACGAGATGTAGCCCGCTTTCACTTACTGATAAATGACTTACAGACAGTTTCAATTATGGCATCTCAAGAGCCGCACACGAAACCTTCAACTCCACTTAATTTTGAAATAAATAGGCCTCCCGTGTCGCATTTAGTCAAATATTTCGGACCAATGTCGGGAGATTGCGGGTATGTAAAACATCGTTGTTTAAACATTCTTCTCGCGGTGCCGACTTTTCCTCGTCCTCAAGAGCGAACCAGTAAGAGCGCACTTGACTCGCATTACGAACAGTCTTCAGAAGTCTCTATCAGCAGAGCACAGTCCACAGAAATCAAAGCGTCCACACTGCGGGGATGTATAATAGTACATGCATATTGCATTTCTTTTTCTTTATCTTTCACCTGTTCATTGCCCTTGGTATTACAGTTAATGCTTAGAGACAAAATCGGTTACCGAAAATGAGCATTAATAAATATATAATATTTTCTTATTCTCTTATTTCATTAAAGTTAATGGCAAAATTTAAGGGGAGTTTGTTCAAAATCCACCGGTACATCGTTGATTACTTATAACAGGTTATCTGTGTTTTAAACTTGCCAGATGAATGACTGTGTGACTAAGTCGTTTGCCTATGGTGGGCATATATCAATCATTTTTTAATTATGTACCTGCGTGTGTAAAGTTCCACGGCCACTCCATATATAATTGATGTGCATGTTTGCGTATTTGCAGCTGAATGGTACTCTAATTAAAGCTATTAACAGTGTAATACAATAAAAATCACACATTTTGCCATTAATCCGATCCTCAAACAAATGATTCAGAAATCCCATGAGACAGCAAATTTTAGAGTTGCTACATGTACATTACAATGAGCACGTGGATGTGTGATCCAAAGTGAAAACACAGTATTGTAGCGAAAACAAGGCTGGACGGTTAGGCGGGTGGAAGGAGAAAGTGGTCGACTTTAAACCAAACTGTTAAAGATGAAGGAGGAAGGCACGTCTGTATGTTTATACACGTAGTAAAAAGTTGAAACTACTTTTAATATTAGCATTAAGTTATTAAGGCTAAATTATAGGTACATTTAGTTGATACAATAGCTTTTGGTACACTCTAAAAGATAAATCCAAGTAGTGTTTCATCCTCTTACCGATATATTGCGAATTCCGATTTTCTAACAAACTACTAAAATATATATGCAATGTAAAACTATTCTTGAGGGGTCTCAAATGTAGTTTGATAATTTAATATATACATCCACTAAGTATTTTTTCCTTTATTTTTACGAGAATCGACTGTAATTCATACATGCATGACAAGACAGAAATCAACACAATGCAGTGAACATGATCTATAGTGTCGGCGTAAGAATATACGCATTCTAAACTGCATTTAGATGCTGTGTTTAGCTTTTTAATGACAACTTTAATTCAATAGTTTTAATAAATATTTTTTACGTCGTTCATTCATGTCTTCTTTGTACTTTGGCTGTTGACTTTGCGTGGATTATTTCTTGATCGATCAAAACTAAAACTTCACTGAGAGCACCAACTCCACGGACTTGCATGGACTGACCTCAGATTTTCAAGTAGCTGTAGTTACTCTAGTAACCTTCACGTGTATGGACAATTGGCTGTTTCTTTTGTGTAACGTTTTTATTGACAATAATAATAACGAACTTTTACTAACTTTTTATGGATAATTGATAATTAAATGCTTTAAAGATAGATGTAAATGTAAAAGGAACCATGATTTCTTTGGTGCTTTGTTTGGGCTAGGAAGGAAGCTAGCGTTTCCGGAAAAAAAAATAACATTTAATATCCGGCTTACGCGAGTTATGCATTTTGCCTGCAATGCTAGCTACCTTTAAACCCGCATGGAGCACAAAAGAAAGCATTCGGTTGTTTAAATATCTAAAAAAAATAAAAATTTAAAATTGATAATAATACCTCACATTTTTATATTTTTTATCTATATTCCTTAAAATTAATCTAGATTTGTTGGAAATCTGGTGAATAGGTTACATTTGATTAAAAAAAAACCCACACCAAATCAATCGAAAATTTTGAATGAATCCATTCGCAAAAACTACTCCAGGACATGGACGTAAGCGAGCAAGAACATAACATTGCTTCGTTTGAACATCAAAGAATTCCATTGTGGTAAATTAAATTGACATCGGTAAGACCTACACGAGGTGTTTCCTTGCGTCGATCCATTGTCTACCATCAACAAATGTGCTGATTAACATTAAGAATATTGTTGTTTCTGTTCAGGGGATTGCTACCTGTTGTGGTTTGTTTTCTACACTCAAATGGATATGGATGGAAATGTTTTTCCAATATTTGTAAACTTTGTCAAATATCAGATTAATTTCATGTCGAGCTGTGACGTAATCTTCATATTATAATAAGAACTTAGTTACCTGGTTTGTAATGGGATCTACCATAGAGTACCAGTCTTAAGTCACATCACCGAATCTTGACTTAAAAAAAACCCAGTCAAGCTTGTATAGGAAATCGGTAACAATTAATTTGTAACGACTTTCCGGTAGAATACATATAAAAGACTTCTTTCACAAAAACTAGCTATCTTAGGTGTCAAAAAAAATCGCAGTTTGGTCCATGTTAATTTGGAACATTGAGTTTGATATATATTAAAGGCATTAATCTCTAGACCCATCTTTTTGCTGGGTAGTAGAACACTCTCTCATTCATTGATACACATTTACTTCAACAGAATATTTTCTTGCTTACTAGCCTGGTATTTCTACCAGGAAACCGGTCGTGGTTTTATTACCACTCAAGGCCCTGTCACACCAAGTTGCGTTCCCACGGCGTGTTCACGGCGTTGTAAAATTCCCGGAATCGCGGTAGGATCGCAGAAAAAACTCAGAAAAAACGTACAATTTTATTTGAATTTTTTACAAGTGTATATGACACGGCGTCCTGACGGCGATCGAGGCGTTTCTACGGAGCTCCCGCGGCGTGTAACTGCGTTTCAACAGAGTTCTACTTGGCGATTGACTGCGCTCTCGCTGAGTATCCGTCGAGCTCTCATGACGTGCTAAGAGTTTCTACCTCGCGTCCACGGCGTGCTCTGCGCGCTGACTGCGTGCACAAGACGTTCTTTACTTATTGGTAGGTAAATTTTAATTTGTACAATTCTATGGGAAACAAACAAGAATTTTGAATTTTACAACTAGTAAATAAATGATAAAAACATTGTTTTTGTTTTGATGAAATAAGGAACGTAACTAATTTCTAATATTTGTGAAAGACAAAAATCTTAGTAGACAGGTCTGCAAAAAAGAACCGTTGTTAGTTGCTAGAAAACATAGAAAACATATGTGAAAACATCAGAACAAAATGGTACGAATTCCATTTACGTCCTTTAATAGGCCCTGGAATATTCGCAAACGCTACTTTTTACATAGTCATCCACATCAAGTTTGAGAATATTATATCGCTTGCTATTGTACATGTACATGTACAACAGCCATTGTTTAAGTTTTTGTGGTCTAGCTGACAACGCACTAGAAACGCCGTGGAAGCGGGGTATAAATGCTAATGAACGCAGAAGAAACGTCAAGAGAGCGCGGTGATCGCAGCAACAGCTTTTTGGGGTCGCTGTGTGAACGCAGCAAAATGAAAAACAACTCGTTCAAATGCTGTGGATGCGCAGTGCGAGCGCGATAGAGACGCAGTGACGTCACCAAGGACTCCGAGAGGTCTCTGTGCAAGCGCAATCGACGTTTCACTGCGTCTAAACTGCGATTAGGTGCGTTCCTTGGGCGCGCCAACGGAGCTCTCGTGGCGCTGTTGGAGACCTTACGGCGCTGTCACTGCGACCTCACTCCGTTTCTACTGCGTGTTTATCAGAGTGCAGAGCCACTGCGTGTACTTTGTGCATGCTCAAAGTGCGCGCGGTCGCATGGCGTTCTACAATGTTCTAGGCGATCCCACCGCGACAACTGAAGATGCCGCTGTGTTTTTACGGAGCTGTAGGAGATTCTACTGCGTGTACCTTGGCGTTTTACATTATTTAAGGACGCAGTGGGATCGCCTTGAGGAAGCAGCCCCGGTGTGACAGGGGTTTAAACGACGAATTATAAATCTATTTCTTAGCTTAAGAATATACGCATTGCTTAAACCCTTTTAACCTGCCTTCAAATGCCTTTATTATAGTAGTGTTGAGGTTTACATAAAAATGATTTTTTTTTTCAAATACCAAAAAATGTTCGAATTGTTGAATGGTGTCTTTTATCATAATTTTTGGCGTTATAATGCAAAGATTATTTTGAAAGTGATCGCAATATTACTTTTGCTTCTTTTTGTCCAAACCAAGGACTTCATGTGAAAGCAGAAGCAGCGATAAGAGAGAAAGTGGCGAAACTAGAGAGATACAGAGAGAGAGAGAGAGAGAGAGAGAGAGAGAGAGAGAGAGAGAGAAAGAAAGAGAGAAAGAGCACTTTGAAAAGATACTTTAAATATTAGATCCATTGATACCTCCTCGCATTGATGAAGCGATGATGTACTTTGAGAGAGGAAATCTTAGAAGAACACGAAGATATCCAGCAGAAGGCAGAACACTTCAGTGTCGTAGAAAACAGAGTCGGACTTGATGTTAATTTTAAAAAGACACAAGTCTTACAAATTAACAGCACCAACAGCAACCGCGTACTGATCAACAACAAACCATTAGAAGACATTAAGGGTCCTCCACACCCCTGAGAAAAATTTTGCATACAAACCAGAACTTCTAAATTACTTAAAGATATAGATTTCTTGCATGTATTCGACTTGAAAATGACAGAAAAAACTTTGTTTTTTGGAGAAAAAACAACTTTTAAAATTCTATCGCTATTCATGAAAACAAAATTCCCTCAGTATTTGATCTCGTGACCTGCGGGTCAGTAGATCAAAGCTACAACCGTTGCAATACAGAGATAGACAACATGAATTGGCGATATAAACAGTTTCATAGTGGGTTAAAATCGCCATTTTGTGACGTACCGTCATAAGAAGTAGAAGTCATGGGGTGTCGAGGATCCTTAAGGAGTTTACATACACAGGAAGCAAAGCCACCACAACGGGCGACCGCGACATGGAAACAACACCAAGATCAGAAAGGCAATCCAAGCTTTTGCAATTTCGAAACCGGTATGAAGATCCTCGGGACTTTGTAACATCTGCACTAAGACCAGGAACGGCAAAGTCTAACTTCAGTGTCCTCCTGTATGGATAAGAATGCCGGAAGACCTTTTTGTCAATTAAAAATAAACAAAGTCTTCCTTAACAAATCAATAACACGGATTCGTGAACTATACTAACTAAACACCATCTATAATGAAGAACTGCCTAATTTGAATGGGATATTAACATAACAGACTACCCAAAGAATACGCTTGCGATAGCTTGGTCATGTTCAACCTATGCCTCTAAACTTGTTGCTCACGGGTACTCCTCATTGGACACCTAGGGAAAGGAATTATCGACCGGCCAAAGTAGTTTTATAAGCGAACAGTCCTTAAAGACCTGAAAATCAGAGGTCTGACCATGGAGACAGGGCCTGTAGTAGCTGCAGACCGAGCCAGGTGGAAATCCCTTGCAGTCGTCTCATGCACCAAACGGTGCAGAGAAGTTTGAGTGAGTGCTTGAGTGTGAAAGAGTGAGTAAGTGAGTGAATGAGTGAAAAGTAAGTGAGTGAGCAAGCCGACGAGTGTGTGAGTGAGTGAAAGAGTGAGTGGGGGCAAGACATTGATCCACAATAGTTAACTTTGTTTTACTCTCTTGGAAAATTTAAGAGTCCAGTACCTTTCATTAAGGTTATAGCATATGTAAGTAAAGACTTCATTACACTGCATTATACTTCAAAATTAGAAAAATAGTTTCTTTCTCAATTTGTTTGTTTGTTGTTTTTTTTTTTTGGGGTGGGGGGGGGGGGGGGGGGGGGTTGAGATGATTAAATGTTTCAAAAAGTTACTTTTTACAAATTCAACTCATTCACAGGTACAAAATCTACATCAATAAGTAAGAATTTTAAACAAGTTTGAATCTAATAACAGCCGAATTCGAAAATGAATACTAGACACAAAAAAGCACGTGATGCTACAAAGACTGTTTTAATTGCATTTAATGAATGTCGAAAAGTCAGATGAAAAACACTGAATGACACAAAAGCTGCATGCATTGACGGACCAGATATAAATATCTTCTTTTACTTATTTATGTACGTAACAGTATCGAATTTCAGAAATTTATTACACCGTGTAAACAGAGTGCGTCGATTTAGTGGTTGGAAACACTATTCTTTTGAATAAAATATTTAAAATATTGTTTCTATAAGGCGTTTTAGACACTAATCTTTACTTGACACATTATGTTTAAGCCAACAAACAAAAATTATATAGATATTTCGTTCGTCTTTATTAAGTTAGTTTTGGATGCAATGAAAATTTCTATGACTTTATTGTTTTATAACGCGTAAGTAGAATATGTGTTGAACATTTAAAAGAAACTTTTATTAGTTAGATAATTCATTTATTTGTTATATTTTCAGTTTTATTCAGTAGTTAGAACATACAATCAATTGTTCAACATTCAAATTATCACACCCAACATAACATTGATATATGTCATTGTGTTTCAAATTACATCATTTCTTAAAATATTTAATTTAATTTCTTCAGCAAATGTACGTTAGTATATTAAGGCATATTTATAAATGATGTGCATGCTCAAACAAAAAATGAAGATTGTAATACTCGTAGTTATAAAAAATGGCTCTCCAGTAAATACTAGTAAACATTTCTTTTGAATTTATGTACAACTAAACAATATAAGCACACAAAAATAAAGTATCTTGTCAACATGAAAATATGAATTGGGCTAATCGAAATTTATACATTCCCTATCTAGTTTCTCCTTTACCTTTTTTTTTTTTTGGGGGGGGGGTTATATCTCTTCTGTGTTTATCAGAAGGAATAATGATTTTATTTAGATTGTGTGCTTCTGGGCTCATTAAACAGAACTAGATATTGATGAAAATGAAGATGGTTTTCCACACTAGGTGGTTGAGTTTTGAAGTTGTTTTGAATGCTGTTGTCAAGACCTACCCCTCACTTCTATCTGTTTTCTGCTAAAGATCTTAGCGTCTACAAACCTCTCGCTTGCTACAATTTTCTGTATTGTGTCCATATCTTGTCTGATGTCTTTAAATAGCTGTGTTTCCTTTGTAAACAGTTTCATAGATCTGATATCGACTTCTTCTCTGTCAATCTGTCAATCCTCTTCTCAATTCTTGAGAGGTTAAGGGTTTCTAAAGATGACACTGTCCCGTTCTCTTTCCTACAGCAAGCTCCCTCTTCTCCATCTGTAGACTCTTTTGGACTCTGTACTTTTGATTCCAAATGCCACATTACTAGAGATAGTTCAAAGCAGAGGTCTGAGGCTGTTTCAGCATGTGGTAAGTTTGTTTCAAGTGTGATTGATAGCTTAAAGGATAGGTTTGTTAGTGAAGGGGATGGTAAGGTCAGCGTTGTGCTCTTTCTTTGATCATTCTTTCATTTCTTCTTTAGCCTTTCATTCTCATTCTCAGAAGACTTTAGCTACTCTTACTGATTTACTTCATAGGTGATCTTTTTCAAATTCAGAGGATTTCAATTAGGGATGTAGCGGAGTTCAGTTTTTGGCATTGCATTACCCAGTGGTAGGATACTTAGGTAGGAGACTGTTGGTACTACACGTACCTGTGTCGACCGTGGATTGTGAGAGAGGCTTCTCCAGACAGAACCTAATCAAGACCAACTTGAGAAACTCTTTGAAGACAGAGTCCCTCTCCAACCTTATGAAGTTCTCCATAGAAAGATTCACATCAGAATCTGTCCCATATGAGAATGCCTTCAACAAGTGGTCCACTATGAAGACAAGGAGGATCTTGTGAAATTGTGAACAGTGAAATGTTACTGTGAAGTGTATTTACTATTGTGAAATGTGTGACTGTGACTGTGATTATTTATTGGACTTTCATAGACTTTGTTTCTTGAGCAGTGAAATGTGTTACTGTTACTGTGACTATTCATTGGACTATCATAGATGTTTTGTTCACATTATTTATTAAGTGATATTATGGACACTGTAGTAGTTACTTTTCTGTGCTATGAATGTGGTATGAGATTGGTAAATAGATATCCTGATTTGGTCTTTTTTTATAATGATAAGAGATGATTAAATATGCTGCTATCCAAAATCAAAAGCTGCGCAACTTTGAAAAATTGTGGCTTTCATGGGAAAATATTTTAGATTAGTTTATGATACTATTATTATTATTATTATT
>WFKH01011801.1:35054838-35067840 GCA_016163765.1 Magallana hongkongensis
TTTTAAGTATACTTACGAGAAGAAATATCACAAAAGTCTAAATATGAAGACTACAATTTTACCCTTCAAAATCTCTAGAATCCAGGAGCTTCCGGGGGCTTCGCCCCCTGGACCCCCACCAGGGCTATGCCCTGGACCCACTGGGGGCCCCAAGGCGCCCCCCAGACCCCCTTCCTAAAACTGGCGCCCCCTCTAACTTTATATCCTGGATCCGCCCCTGCACGATAATCGTAAGATGGAATTACGGTTCCTACGGGCATCGCTAGTTGCAAGTGGCAACCCGTCTTTAAACAAAATTGTACGAGACACCTACGACTGGCACGCCAAACGTCAGTTTGTGATACATTGCACTCTCAATCACTTCAATACGATTTTAACGCTACGAACAGCCATGGGAGCCACGACTGGCAAAACCCATAGCACACGCACGATCACCAAACACGTACAGCCGGACCTTAAATGTTAACATTTACGCCAGTTGTGACTGAGACTTTAAGCTTTAAGTAGAAATATTTACATTTTCCAGTGTCTTTGCCTGTGATAACACTACGTATCGATTTTGTATTATATAACCCATAACTTCAAATGACGTCAAATTGAGGCGCCAGCGGGGTTTGGTTATTTATATTTAAATATTTAATCGTAGGATGGCTTAAAATTATATAAATATAAGTAATTAGGAATCATTCTTTGAATATTATGAGGTGATAATTTCGGTCGGGGCGTGATCAAATCTATCATAAAGCCCTTCGGGCTTTATTCGATTTGATCTATCATAAAGCCCTTCGGGCTTTATTGGATTTGATCTATCATAAAGCCCTTCGGGCTTTATTGGATTTGATCACGCCCCGACCGAAATTATCACCTCATAATACTCAAAGAATGATTCCTTATTCCTTAAAAGAAAACGACGAACACAGGAATGCAATCTATATGGTAAAAATAATGACAAATAAATTTAATTTTGAAGCCGAAATAGACATTTTAAAGAGAAGAAGGATGAAAATAGTAAATTGTACTAACAAAGAAAAATAGGTCGACACAGTATAATGATGTACATTGTACAAATTGATATGACTCACTGTTTTCATTGATAGGACGAGTCAGTAAAATGCACATTATTTATTATACAGTACATTTAAGGAGGTTGGCACCTGAATTACTAGTAATGTCAATCATCCAATGACCACTTGGATATAAAGATGGGGACCTAAACTATTCATTTGTTTTATTTGTGACCCATGTCACATGCCATTTTTTGGAAATATAGAGCCCCAAACAGAAATGATAATTTTCCTGAAATTTTTGCTAAAATTTGGCATGGAAATTGATTATTTGAAGAAATCAAACAAATATTTATAGTTTGAACTATTATTTAATCATGATTTTAATACAGTATGAAGTTAAACACATGTAGTGACTATAAAAGTAATATCTAAGTCAAAGTTTAAAAAATCTTGCTTTACTGGTGGATTTAAATGCCAGTACATAATGAACACAACAACAGATGTTAAGATTGTTACAAAATTTTGGAGTAATCAAATTATAACGCAAATAAAAAAAAATAGTAATGTCATCTTTCCAAAACTATGCATACAAATAGGCGTACATTTAATGTCTCATGTAAAAGTAAAAAAAATAGGGGTCACATCCCAAAAAATTGAGATATAGCATGAAATAAGCTAATTTTGGGCCAAAATTGGAGTTAATGTTTTCTTAACTTCTATGAAATATAAGCTACATATGCCAAAATATATCGATAAAATATCAAAATATTGTTTTAATATGTTTTTTAGAACATCATTAATATATCGTAATACACAAACTATCTAGAAGTTTGGTCTGCGCTGAAAATTATGAAGCTAAAGTAACAGTACTCTAAAACTATTGAGTTATGAAAATTGTTCATTTTCTTCTTGAAAACCTTCCGCCACAAAATATAGTCCCTTTTTAAACTCTGTAAAAATGTAATTTATTAAAAACAATTTTATTCAATAAAGTTTATTTGGCATTGTAAAATTAAAATATACTACTGGAATTAATATGTGATGCAGAATTTTCAGACTAGAGGTGACTCAAAAATGGCTACCCAAAACCTGAGGAGCGAACCTCTTTAACATAGAACACAACGTGAGTTAACAAATCTCTTCTTGTTTAAAGCTTGTTGTTGTATAAATTGTATTTGTTTAGTTAAGACTTCCACGGATCAAAATAAATGTTCTATAAAAGAGTTGTTTTTCTGAGGAAACAAAAATGCTCAAGTAGAAGTATGTCCATCTCCAGATTATATACATGTTCCGCTTAAAACTTCCAGAAAACTGGCGTCATAATGATAACAGAGACACTACAGTTACTGTTTATTAGCTGCAGGTCTGTAGCTCCCGGTCTGAAAAAATTCGGATGGACGACCTGGGAGCTACAGGGCCACCCATTGAAAAAATTGTATATTTATTTATTGCGCAGAAAAACGTGCGCTAGTTTTCGACTAATTAACCTTATTTATACGCAAATTCTGTGAAAACCATTATATTCTTCATGCAATTTACTACTGATATCGTCTCTTCACTTGCCTCAGACTTTCTCCGAAACATACTACCGACCTCGAAAAATCAAGTATGTTGAATTTTCATCGAGATCGGGAGTCGCCATTTTTACATGTAAACAAAGTGGACCACGAATTTACGGGACTGGTGATGGTGTTGAAAAGACTATCCGAGGCAAGTGAAGAGACGATATCAGTAGTAAATTGCATGAAGAATTTAATGGTACTAATTATTTTCACAGAATTTGCGTATAAATAAGGTTAATTAGTCGAAAACTAGCGCAAATTTTTCTGCGCAATAAATATACAATTTTTTCAATGGGTGGCCCTGTAGCTCCCAGGTCGTCCATCCGATTTTTTTCAGACCGGGAGCTACAGAACTGCAGCTGTTTATCAACTAAATATGTGATGTTCATAAGATTCAGAGCTCGTATCACAATACATTTTCACTGATGGTTATACATGTTCGTCTTCTATCCAATTTTTTATTTCCTTACGAAACAGAGAATCGAATATCAAGTAAATGAATACATTGCAGGAATGAATCACAACATAGCTTCTTCGTAGAAAAAGGTAAAGATTGAAAGTACTGTAATTCAAATTTTCCCAAACCTTTGGATTGATAGATTCGTAGACCAGAAGCGATCTAGAAGGAGCGTACGAAATGAGTCCTAGCAAAAGAATGGTCATAAACGTGAAGGCTATTGTATGCTCTACTTTTTGAGCTTCAGTACGACCACTGGACGAAGCATCGGCGTGTTGATCACGGGGTAATTCATTTGTTGGATTCTCAGAAGTCGATATAGTTGCTACAGGCAAAGTGCTCGAAGTGGCGCTTTCATTGTTCTCTGCGCGTGCCCTCCGAACGCCTTTCATAGTTTTATAAATTTTTATAAAAACGATTATATAGATGCTGATGATAGCAATAACATTTAACAACGACATTAGCAAACCTATACCTTGGTAAATAAGCAAACCTTTTACATTGGTTTTCGTCTGCTCACAGACGTACACTGTGATGTTATTTTCAGTTATAACTTTTTCATTGATGCCGTAAAAGTAAAGAACTGGTGATAAGAATGCAAATGAAAATCCAGCCAATATTAGAATGCACCATTTTCGCCAATCCCGTTTCATCTGCCATTCAAAAGGTTTGCATATTTTCCGATATCTTTGAATTGCAATTACGGTCCATAGAAATAATGAAGTGTTGATGAACGCGTAGCTGAGAAAATACACACATTTACAAACGATTTGTCCGGGGAAAGTAAACTTCATTAAATTCTGCAGCAAATTCAATACAGAGGTCGAGATTATAGTTCCAAGGTCAGAAACTGCCAGCGGACCAATATAACACCGACCCTCGGAACGTGGGAAACGGTATTCGTACACATAAAGAACCAGAGAGTTTCCGAATATCCCAATTATGAGAAGAAACACAACCACAACTGTATTTGGTAAAGATTTCGTAGAGAAAGCTTCATTAAGTTCAGAAAGGCTATCCATCGTATTAAGGAGCGAGTCTTTCGTAAGTTCAGAAGTAGTAATGTTATCCATCGCATTAAAAATCATCGTTTTAACCTTCAGTCTGTTTAATCTTCTGGGTTTTTTGGATGTTGGTGTATATTACATTTACATATAAAATAAATTGTGATCAACCGGATACAACTGAAAGCGCGTCGATAATTCCCTTCCGTTTTAATCGATAATGTAAGGATTTAAAATAAAAATAGGAAAACCCTTTTGTATATTTTATAAAACCGATTTTTTATAGTCCAAATTGAAAGTTCAATTCCGCTGCATAAAATTGTGACAAAGTTAGTAGCTATTAAATAATATAGAATGATTGCTGTTCTTGAGGTCAGTAGGTTGATTTAGCTAACCGAGAAGTATAACATTCACCGTGCCGAAGGCTGTGTCGTGTTGTAAATTTTGAATTAACCGGGTGGCAGTAAATACAAAATTTACAACATGACAAAGTTGTCATGTCGTAAATTTTGTATTTGCCACCCGATTGTCATGTTGTAAAGTTTGTATTTACTGCTACCCGGTAATTCAAAATTTACAACAAGACAGCTGTTTCTCTGAATTTTATTCTTTTTTTAACCTTCCTTAAATTTTTTATTAAGATGTTATTTGGAATTTCCCTTGTATATTTCTGCATACAATGTATTTGTTTGAGTTGGTTACTCAAAAAGGAAAATCCATAGTCTTGCCCAACAACATGGCCGCCGTTTGGGGGGGGGGGGGTAACTCCTGCAAAATTACATCTATATGACATTACGATCAAAGTTATTGAAAAAGTAATATTGGTGTAAACCATCCATGTACAAATTAATTAATGCAGTTATTAAGTGTAAACGATGTCAACGAATTTAGGAAAATTCATATATAAAGCCTTTGACCGCCTATTTTTGTCTGGTTTGTTCCATTATAATAATCTTGTGATATTGCTTTGATATGTACGTCTTCTGCAGTTAACAAAAAAACTGAAGCATCTAATGTTATCAATTTCCATGACTTATTGAAAAAGTATAACATAATTTATCTATTTTCTTGTTTGGTGCCAAATAAGATGTCAAATCAGATTGAATATCTTTGTCACTTGAATTATTTGAGTGTGTAAAAAATATGCGGCGAAAACGGATGGTTAGAAAGAAAAAAAAAACACTTTAAATAATTGGAGTTTTATCAATTATTAACATAAACTATTAATTTCCCCCCGTTTGTTATCGAGTTATAATTCCCGTATAAAATTAGTAATTAATAATGTGGGTATATGGACTGTGTAGGTTTTGATAAAAATTATTCATAATATACATGTGATTGTGTGTACATGTAATTGTGTGTCTTATGTTTCCAAAAAATAAAAAAAAACTTAAATACTTTACTGTGCCTTTATTGATTTCAAAAATGCATTTGACTCTGTTGATAGGTCTAAACTTTGGATGAAATTGTCAAAAATTGGTATCCAAGGAAAACTTCTACGTGTTATAAAAGGGTTATATAAAAATGTTAAAGTATGTGTGACCTGGTGGATTTTTGAGTGATTTTTTCAACAGCAATCTTGGTTTAATGCAAGGTGAAGTACTTTCACCCATTTTATTCAATTTGTTGTTAATGATTTTGAAATCAATTTTTTAAATATTTGAAATTTCATCACTGAATCTTTTTCTTATGTACGCTGATGACATGGTGATTTTTTTCAGAGACAATTGCTTGTCTTCAATCTCTTTTGGATCAATTAACATATTATTGTAGCAGATGGAAATTTCACATTAATGTTGACAAGTCAAAGATTGTTATTTTTAGAAAAGGTGGAAGGGTAAAAGAATGTGAAAAATGGTATATTTATGGTAAACCACTTGAAATTGTAGATCAATGTGAATATCTAGGCATTATTTTTTACTACAATAATAAATTCTAATAAAAGCAAGGTAGAAAGGCATTATTTGTATTGAAAGAAAATATTAGAAACATCTTTTTTAATCATAATACTTTGCTATCATTAATTGATTGTTTCGGTGTTGGCAGTGTCATTAACTATGCCTCTGAGGTATGGGGTTCACTCAAAGCACGTAATATTGAGAAACTTCATCTTGATTTTATGTATTTAATAGTTTTAAATTATGTGACTATTCTATCTGTCCCCTCACCGATTGCTCATAAGAATGTATATTGTATACTATATATATGTTATTTGTACTCCGATGAGTTGTTATGAGTTGTTTAACACAAGGACAATAAATAGAACTAATTTCACAGACATCCCCCCCTTGAAATTTTCTTAAATTATATAGTAAAACTTCCGAAAATAGGCTTATGAATACCCCCCCCCCCCAATGAATTTTTCTGGATCCGCGCATGTAAACTTTTGTGAAATGACGAGGTATTATTTGAAAATAATAACGAACACAATGGGATATTTTGGTCTTTTCATATATTACAGTCAATTTAAAGTGTAAAGACAATTGAACTACCCGTCAGATTGATTATTCTTCTAATATAAGTAAAGAATACAAAATTTTTTTTCCGATTATCATGAAACAGATTTACGTGAAATATGGATGAGTATTTCGGAAAAATCACATTATTTGACTACTGAGGTTGACACAGAATGTGCTCTCATCTTAAAACCTTAATCTTCATCCTTCGCCATCAGCGTTCATTCGTTAGTGTTTCTGATGAATTATTAATGAGTGACTATGGAAAAAAGCCATTAATTAACTTAATGCACCAAAATATTTCACCAGAACAAAGCTCGGTATTTTTCCGGTGATTGATTCCTTCAATAAAAAATCTGCGTCAGGTCGGTATGTAAAATTTTGATGTCGGAGTGTTATCAAGGTCATACAGCGATATCGTTTTGAAAGGTAAACATACACAACGCAATTTATCTTTCTTGGGATAAAAGCTACAAGGAGAATTATTTACCGTTTGTTTACCTTTTCCGGGTCGGTTATACATTGTTTGAGATAATGGTCAGGCAGTCTTTCGACATTTTGAAAGTGATCTTCTCTTTATTGTTGGCAAAAGGTAAGAAATATTTTGTGTACCTGTGCAGTTTGATTTTGCGTTTTAGCATTTCGTGTCTGATATATGTGCAGGTATAGGTAAATACGCCTCATCCGTGACGAGATGGCACTAATTTCAACAGGCGTATTATGCATTACATAAAATGTTGTCCATTTGTTTTAGGTTTAAAACTGAGTATATCATGTATTTACGTTGTGCAGATAGTCTTCCGGATGCGTTATAACATTCCCCGGGAAAACGTGTGACTATATTTAGGGGAAAAAAACACCGATTTTATCTGTAATTCACCATTAAACACTTTTTGTCAGTTTATGGAGTAGGTAGTATGGAAACTGCCCCTCCCGGGTGTCTTTTCATTTTCCACTGCTATGACCAATATATTAGCTTAAACTGTATAATGTATAGAACTGTTCATTGTTGTCAGAGTGAAGCTGTAGCTTGTGTCTACAACACTTCATCTTGACAACATTTGAAATAAAAATAAAAAACAAAACTAAAATACAAAGCAAATCTGCGTTAAATAAAATCAACAGCCCCTATTGCAGACTGATCACTGATGCAAGTTGGGCGCTAGGTGGCGTGCAAAGGTCCAGGTTGCTTTGTACACATACACGTTTATGTCTTTCTTATCATTATGCTAATTTGCTCGTAATTTGCTGATAAACAAGATGACCATCCTTCCTTCTCCCTCCTATATTGTCACTATATACCGATTTTCAGCAAAAATATAGAAATAATATGCATAAATATTTACATATAAACACATTTTCTCATAAGATGAAAAAGTGTATACTGAGCATTTTTCCGGGGCGATATTTGATGTTCACATTGGTTACTTCTTAATTTTGATTAACGCTTTAAATGTTTGTTGTCTAGCATGTAGGAGAATATAGGAGGTTAAGTAAATTATTGTACAAGCTTCTTACAGACATGTATAATCGATACATACGTACATATACATGCAAAATATACCTTTTGTGGTTGGTCTTTGATGTTGTGACCTATGGTAACAATACAAACCCTGATATTTTTGCAGTGACTATCGTGACGTGTTCTATATTTGTCTCCACCCTCCAGCCTCGCTCTGATTGGCAGAGTGCACGCATCCACTGTAATGACAACTATAGCGGTTCAATACTCGGCAAGGAGGCTCCAAAACTACTACTGAATCACGTGACTTCCTATGAGCCTGGCGAGTACCTTTGGACTAATAAATATCACGGATTGTCACCATGGATTATATACAAAGGTGAAATTTCTTTAGAAAAAGCTGGATGTTTTGTTTCGTT
Source organism: Magallana hongkongensis (assembly GCA_016163765.1). Lineage (NCBI taxonomy): Eukaryota > Metazoa > Mollusca > Bivalvia > Ostreida > Ostreidae > Magallana > Magallana hongkongensis. The sequence continues at coordinate 35,063,206 of WFKH01011801.1, forward strand.
TTTTTTAATAAAAAAACCCCCCTGCTTTAATCTAAATACATTGTATGGAACTGTTCCATGACTGATCTGCAATTATAGTTTGTGCATCAGTGTGTGTGGTTGTGATGTGCGTGCCTGTGTGTTTTTTGATGAATACATGTACTTCTTCTTCCGAAACATTTCGCCTATTTCACCAACACCTAGCACAAATCATATACTTTGGTGAAGGGCTTTTAAATAATCCACTATCATATGGGAGATAATTAAGCAAATGTAGAAATTTAGGATTTTTATAGGATTTTAAAAAAAATTATTCTCAAGATAAAAAGCTTTTTACATAAGCTAGCCAATATTTGTTAGATTTATGCTTGATCCTGGGGTTAGGGAAAGGCCTTTTTGAGGCTTAATAGAAATAAATTGAAAACAATATGTTGGCTGATCCTCGTAATTCACATTCTCATCCACATGTGAATAAACTAATGGTTTGAGACTCTTTCTGCTATGTATAAACAACCGAATGAAAATTTTGATAAATGTCAAAACAATCTATTGCAAGTGGTACGTATACGATCAGGGCATTTAATGAATATTTGCAAAAAACTTTATAGAAAATTGGTACTCATGGAAACCAAGATAGTTAAAAAGCTTTCGAAAGTTTCCTAACGTTTTGGAAATCGCACTTAATAAGTATAAATTTTGAAGAGGCAAATGTTTTCACAACTTTTAGATCTTAAAATAAATGACATATACAAGCAAGAACTGCGTAGCAGAGGTATTAACAAAGGACTTCTCTATAATAGTTGATGTCGCTTTATCACGCGCCGATGGGATTTTTTACATAGATAATTTATAAGCATGTGATGCGATTAAAAAAACATGACGGATATTGATGCTAGAAAATCTATATAAAGAAGACTTTACGAATATAAATAGGAAATATTTGAAGGAAAATTTTGAAAAAAATGAGGTTTTTCCAGTTATACCATATGCCCTAGAAGATGCTAAAAAAGGGGGTCCAATTCTAGAATCTGAAGAAGATGGAATCTATATAAGTAGAAATACATGAACTATTGCGAAGAATTCTTTTTTTAATTCTGAAGCAAAAAGGGGCTATAATTTGTCTGATTGATATAAAAGCATTAGCTAATATCATTATGTTGCATAACATTCATACCACAATAATATGGATTATAATAATATCGTATTTTACCCAAGCATATGATTGGTCGATTGCTGTCACATAGATCGTGTTATAAATTCTGTTATAAACCTTACTATACTGAAATAGAAAATTTATAAATTTCACAAGACTAAAAATAGATTTTCATGACAAGAAACTGGTTGTGACATGTGCGACTTTGTTACGTCACAATAGCGAAATCAACGCCTAATACATTATGAGCCAAATATTTTACTGTTATACTCTTGAAGAGAATTAGTTTTTGATTTATTATGATAAAACAATTATAGCCTTTTGATATTGGTCAATACATGGTTTTATAGACCTGATGAGAGTATATCAACCTCGGACTTCGTTCTCGGTCCATATACTCTCATCAGGTCTTTAAAACGATGTATAACCTCATCAAAAGGCTATAATTGTATACGCAATTTCTAGTAAAATAGGACTTTACTGATATTTAAGGAAAAACAAAATAAAAATATTTTACAATTATAGCTTTAGGACATGATAAAAAAATACTCTCATCGATGATTTGATTCCAGGTTGTTTTGATAATACGAAAATTACACCCTCCCCGCCTTATCAGATAGTACCGAATGAATCCGACCAGGCGGCAACAACGACGGGTTCCTGCTTCCTGTCATGTTCCAAACTCCGGACTCCGTATTTCGGGATTCAGGTTTGATCTGTGACCATATGCTACTGGAAATTACTTATAATACTAATGTTGAATAATCAATGGAAATTAAAATTGAATGACAAAGGATGACAAATGTTAAAAGCATGAAGAAATAGCATCGATCAAAATTTCATAATTTTTTGACAGGGTAAGCTATGTTTTTGTTTAACCTCCCTGCAACATTTCGTGAGAAATAGCAGTCAGTGTACATATACCTGTGCCGAGACTCTAGCCAAATGTGGTGGCCCAGATGCAATCAGCTTGTACAAAAGCTGTAAGTATACATGATTATATGATAGGTATATCGTATAATTTATGAACCACATGATATATCGATGCATTAATTATTTATTTGTTTAATTTCTATTAGGTACCTATACCGTAAACAATTATGAACAAAATCGTTATATATTTATTTATTTAGATCTTCGTTCTAAAGAAGATATGCACGAAAATCGACAGTGTGCAACGGTCACTTGCGATCAGTCGGACAAACACATGTACCGCGCTCATAGATGCTCCAATGAATTCCAGGCCCTGTGTAGTGAGTGCACTTTACAGATTGAAGATAGTGATACTGTATACAGGGAAATTATTTTCGCCCCTTTCGCCCTCGTTGTCAGCGGGCGAAATTAAGACCGTGCGAATTCGAATGTCTCAAATAAACACTCTTTAATACATCTCTGTCTGGGCGAATTCAACACGGGGTAAAACCGTTTGCAAGTGAAGAAGGGCGAAAAAACACGGGGCGAAAATAACCCGGTATACAAATATTGAAAACTTAGTTACTCAGATAAGGTTATTTCGAATTAATGGTTGTCCGTGTCTTTGACTGAAATATATCACGTTGTCTGTATTCTTTACTAGTAAAACGCCAATAAAAATGAATTTAATATTCTAAAAAGTTTTGGTTCTCAAAAAATGTTCATTTAAGTATCAATCAACAGTTAGTATTTGCGTGTAGTAACGTTTATAAATATTATATTTCCTTCCAAAGGCAATGGCGACATAAATCCCGAAAAAGTATCCTTAAAGAAAAGCATACAATTCTGCAGCCAAAGAAAATCGCAGATTGTAAGTGATGACGTAGACCAGGTTTGCCAAAGTGTCGTCATTGACAACGTCACGCAGTACTGGATGGATCTTCACCGGTATCCAATAGGCCCGTTCGAAGCAGAATTCAATGGTAAATATTAGGAAGCAACCATATCACAACATATCTGTTAACTTGAGATAGATTCGAGATTTTTATATAAAATGAATTCTTTTACTTTTAAAGAGAGTGTGGTGCTTCCATTTTCATGCACCAAATACAGCAATGAGACTTATGCTGAGACTTCTTGTGAGGAGGAAAACCCTTTTGTCTGTGTAGTAGGTAATGGTTGGATAACACATTTTTTTTATTTGTTTGTCCTCGATTATATTGGAAAAAAGGTATTCCATCTATTTAGAGCCGTTTTATTAAGGCCTTGGACTTTAGGCAGTACGTGACAAACTTGATGAAGGCGAAATCTAGTTATGGTTAACTGTCCATTCATTGGCTAATATATATGAATACATTGAACGCATGCGCAGTGACACTTGTTCGACCTCATCCAGGGCTGTATTAGTATTATTTCTGTTGAAACAGCGTTAATTTCACACAACACAGCAGATCTTGGGCAAAAATTATCTGATTTTGTATGTCTATGAAAATAATGACCTTCTCTTAGCAAATTAAAAGGAAGGAGGTCAGTATTTGACAACTTGTTATGATGTGCAAACTAGATAATAACATCCCACCGAAAGTCCAAGGTCTTGTTCAAACGGCTATATTTACATTCCACATATTTTTTTGCCTGCAAAGTGTGTTGAAAGCTACGCAGTTATAACAATGTAACACACACAGGGTACTCAAAGGTTAAAATGACGAGTTTTATTATGACGTCACAAACGTTGAACGCTTTAAACGGCAACGTCACAAGCGAAAATCAAAGTTCACGCTTGTGGCTGTTACAGTGGCTCTTCCATTAATATGAACTTACCCTTAGGATAAAATAAGAATTTTAAGGTATAAATCACATTTGCAGACAAGACAAGAAGTTAAAAAAAATGTAAATATAAGCATTGAATCATTATTTTTTGAAAGATACAGTCTCATAACTGCAGCGATGTGTGCATACAAATTTCCATAACGCGCTAACGCGCGTTACTAAATTTGTATGCACACACCGCTACAGTTATGAGACTGTATCTTTCAAAAAATAATGATTCAATGCTTAAGTATCTTTACGTAGCTTTGAAATTCGTTCGATGTGAATTCACAAAATTTATTTCCAAAAACAATTCTTTGTCACAATTATACATAATGAGTTACTGCAATTTTGTCATCAACAGATGTCACTGAAAAAAATGCTGAATTTCTGTGCTCAAGTGAGAAACAGAAAGAAGTACAGGGCTATACAGTGAAAGACTCTCAGATCGTTGCTGTCACCATGAAAACCTTGTGTGATGAAGTTATTCCGCCCGTAATGTATCTAAAATACCTCTCCTACTCAGGTGAGCCGGTTTAAGTTCATATAGTTTCTTCATGTAAATAAAGTATATTTACTTTCAATAGTAATTAACATGATGCAGTAGATAATATATCTTTTATATAACTATTTGTAATGGTTTTTAATATTTCGCATATTCTGAGATTACTAAGTAGTCATACACTAACACATTTATGCTTGTCCACCGCAAACAGATATCATTTAATAATCCACAATGAGGCAAAATACTGAACACATCGCCCTCAATAGTATCTTTTTTT
>WFKH01011801.1:35067850-35082250 GCA_016163765.1 Magallana hongkongensis
ATAAATAAAATACAGTTTAAGACCGACGTTATTGATAAATAAAAAAATAAAATTTGGGTTTTGAGCAACATAAAAAAAGCCCCAAATACATGTATTCCAGTCTGGATTTTCACTATCAATTTTCAAAAAAACTTCCTATTTTTTGTTTAATTTTGACAAAATCTAAATGATGATAAGGTTAAAACATGTAAACTCTGACTATATTTTGACTTTATTCTGCCGGCATTAAAATTATATGGGGTCAATGATCAAATTTTTGTGACATGCTGTCTATAATGCTCTTGATCATTTTTTAATTGCTTTCGTATTGCAGTGCATACAATTAACTGAAGGGATAAGTGGAATAGAAATACCAGAGCATATGTAAAATAATAACGAATAACAGATCAAAACTTAACTATTGTTATTTAAGGGCTGCCAAATTTTTTTTAGCACAAAACGGAATGAGAAAAATTTTAAAATTTCCTCTGCTTGCCACAAGTCACTTTTTGTTTTAACCTAAGTCCATATTATAAAAAAATCAATGATATGTCAATATTAATTCATTTTATAGATACTAAGTGTGTTTGAAACAAATTTTACTCAAATCATTGAACTAAATAACAATCAGACAGGATTCGACAACTCTAAGCCCTGAGTAATATCTTTAAAATATTTGGGGGAAACCGTCACAGAAGATACTATTTTAATACAACGTCAATGCGCCTACGAATTTATCTATATCCATATGCATTGTAAACATTCTTACTCAGATATTAGTGGGCCTACTAAATAATACACATTGTCCATGGTTTGTGATAAATTCAATGTTATCTCGTCTCGAGATTTGTTGTGTCTTTATCAATCAGTTTGAAACAATGAAATCATGATTGCCTCTCGGGATGTACCTGTTTGACAACATTCTCGCTTTGTTTGTGTTTTTTTACTTTCCATACGGTGAGCAATACTCTTTTTTATCATAAGGTCAAAGACCTTTTAAAATTGTGATCTTTTTTTAGTTTTGTATATCATTGAAAAATAAATATTTTAAAGCATAATGTGTGTGAGGTCTTTTTATTCTATTGATATATACACAGAAGCAATAGGCGGAATTGTGGTTTCGAACACACCACTGACTTACAGACAAGCCATACAGACATGTGAAATTGTTTACAACGGCAGACTTGTCAGAGAGTCGGACATCGGCCATCTTGCCCATCGGCTTTCTGAGAACACCAACTATTGGTCAGATAAATACACATCACTTTCCGATTGGATCAACTATGAAGGTTGGTTAACAAAATAATGCAAGTATTATTGCTGATAACGGGCTATAAGTGTCCGGCTCAGCATAGCCGGCGATTTTTAAGGGTCTCGAATTTGGCCAAATTGGGTCTACAAGCTATACCATTAATTTTGACGGATAAATTTTGGTGAAAAAAGAAACAGCTATACGGTAGTTTAGAAAGGTAATTTTTCTTACAAGATTTAAAAAAAAGATTTTTTTATATAATTTGTGTTCAAATCCAACAGAATTTTGAATTCTTATAGGTAATAATTTGATTCCTGTAGGAAAAAATGTTTCTTCCAGAGGAATTAAAATTTTTCTATGAAGTTTTAAATGTAGGAGGTAATCACTTCATTAAAAACCAAAATAAATATAGAATTTTAGGCAAGAGTCTCACAAATGGCATAACTGATATGTTGGAAACCGCACTAAAATGGGTAAAAAATGCCATCTTGGCACTGGCATACTGTATACAGGGAAATATTCGCCCCGTTTTATTTTCGCCCTTTTCGCCCTCGTTGTCAGCGGGCGGATTTAAGACTAAGCGAACTCAAATTTCTCATATTATCTCTTCTTAATACAACTGTGTCTGGGCGAATGTAAGACAGGGCGAAAACGTTTGCAAATGTAGAAGGCGAAAATAACCCTGTATACAGTACATGTAATTATTCTGCAGTGTTTAGTACACCCTTTCCTCAACCTTTCAACGTTTTTATTAAAAAAAAATGCTAGATTTATCCATCTTACGTCTTTCTTTCGTTTTAATGACAGGATGTTTTAATACCAGCGTTTTATCGATGGTAAGCTTTACTGACATCTTTGTGCAGCCTCATACAGTGGCCTCCTGTTACGAAGAATGTCGCTTCTCGACTTTATTTGGTCTACGGGTTTGTAGTTTACTTTATCTATCATCTTTTTTATGAAAAGTAGCTGATGAAAATAAAAATCATCAGTTTTTATTTATTCTCTCCCATACTTCAGAAAGAGAAATGTCTGTGTTTTAATGGAACCATTCCGAATGCAGAAAAAGTAAACTCATCCTTGTGCGGATACAGTTGTGGGATGACAGATCAAACGGAAAGTTGTGGTGGAGAAACAACTTTTAGTGTGTACTCGAAATGTAAGACACTACGTCATGACGGTCATTTGGTCTAATTACTATTGATATCAGATTTTGGAGAGTTTTTAGTATGGATACACATGTATCAGATGTACAAAACAAACCAATCAAAACAGATGCAAATTCATTGGAAATGCCTAACAAATATGTATCCTTCTTAGATTCTTTCTGATTACACATAAAATATATTTTGAGATCTAAGTACTAGTTGTTCTAGTATACATTATGACTTCTTTATTCCTTTTTAGTTGCAAAAGCAAATGATACACAAGTTCATCACAGACGCTGTAGCTATTACAGCTGTGCCGATGGATTTCTACAGCTGGCAGCAGATTATTGCAACAGTAATCATACATTTATATGCGGAGGTCAGAATACATTAATAGAACTATAACATTTATAAATTCATTTTTTTTCCTGTATTTGTTCAAACACACGCCAGTGCATATTTTTTTTTGTTCGAAAATAACAAAAGAACAAAACCTTTAGGTGAAAAGTGCCCAATAAATGCAGAAATGGTATCGTATTTTTCTGCCGTTGAAAGATGCAGTGAGGTTGGAAGCGTTGTCTACAACAATGATACGAAGGAACAGACGTGCGATAACCAGGGACTTCTATGTAAACGAAAGGGGTTCTGGACGTCTATCCACCGTTATGAAAACCTGCGTTATCCGTCAGTTCATGGTATGAGATACCGTTTAATGGGTACTGTTTTTATAATATTGTTTGGTGTAACACTTTCCTATTCTGTATGGTTAAAATTAGTTAATGTTTGTCTTTATTTTAGGTTTCAGCCATGTTGAGGCCTCTTATAGATGCCAAACTCTATTTGTTCAAAATGATACGATTCAATCAAGCTTCATTTCATGTTTTTCAACGAAGAAGCTACCATTCATTTGTAAAACAGGTTTGTAAATATGCCAATCAGTATTGAAAACCTTGATTTTAAGCATTCTATTTAAAGATAAAACGATATTTTCTTCATTATAATATTTGTTTTGCAATAAACAACAACCATTTTCTATGCATCAGAGAATGCAGCTTCTTCGATACCACCTCATGAAGAGGAACCTTCCTCGAAAGGTACACATTTTAATATAGTTCGTATTGTACAAATACCTGAAAAACTGCTTTGCTGAATTTGATGTAATTTTTTTTCTTTTTAACATTCTTTACAGTTTATATTTTATTTAGTCTGTAGTAAATGTAAGGGCGTGCAGGTTTGAATGTTATTCATATTTCCTTAATTTTGTAACAAAATCAGGTTTGTAGCTTTTCCTGACTTGTTCTATGGTAAATGGTTATACAGTCATATATCTTTTATACAGGAGCACATTTTAAAGAAAAACTCTTGACATACTTGTTCTTTAGTTTTTAAAATTTCTGTGAGTTCATCATGTCTTTGATGTGCGTGCAGTTCCCTGAATAAACAAACAAACACAAGCAACAAAGTATGTGACTCTAAAAAACGAACATTTATATTATTCGATCTCTTTGAAAAATTCCAATTCAAGTTTTGGTTATCGGATTTCTCTTCGCGTGATTTTGTATAAGATATAAAGACGATGTTTTATTTATTTTTCACGTTATGCACTTTAATTAAAAAAGAAAGTGGACACAGTTATGATGTCATGATGAATATAGCACTAATCTTTGCCATTCATTTTTTTTTTTTTAAATTTTATCTTGTACTATAATACATGAAGATCTTTTCAATGGATTGCTAAATATTATTTAATCTATGAGATTCAGTTTGTAGATAATTTTTTTCTCCGGAAACCATTAATATGTTATATTTCTTTTACTTGTAAATTAAAAAATTCATTGATGCTTTTCAGTGTCATCAACTTCTGGACTGGTAGTGGGAGTTGTGATAATGTCGCTTATCTCCACAATAAGCATATCTGTTCTCGTTATCCTATTGAAGAAAAGGTTAGTGAACAGCTAATTAGAGGATTTTTTATTCATATTAATCAAGAGTCATTTATTTACTCCAATAACCATATTTCACGAATTTAATTTCTATGAATATTTCTATTTAAACATATACTGGTAACAGATTTACTGTTTAAACAAACACATTGTTTTATTAAGATGTCAGAAAAAAATACAAAAACGGCGAACAACAAAAGTGACATACAATAGCAATATGGTTTCTTTGGAAGACGCAATAGATAACGATGAAATTGAAAGATGCGAAAAGCAATTTCAACAAGAACACAATGAGTATCAACAGCAGAGATTTGCTATCTCTCAGGGCGCAAGTCACGAAAATACATCCCTTGAGTATGACTATGTTAAGAGTCCAAATAGACAATCAGACCATACATCATCTAGTGACAACGCATACGATAACAATGAGGAAAACATGTATTACGAAATGTCCCAAGAAAATGACGAACTTGATGACGTCATGTCAACACCAGAGGAAATGCGTGTTTCGCTTGGGGCAGGGAGTTCGAGCAACCCGGTTCCTGAACATTTAGAAGGGATTTACGATAAAGCAGTGGCCAGTATTGTACACGAGAACACGCTGAAAAGACCAGCCAAGTCTGACGCAGATGATGGACGTCAAAGCATCGATATATTGGATACGAATGACCAATTCAAAGACATTCCTTATGAACCAATGAATCCACCTGATATACAAAAAGATAATTACAAGGAGATGGCAGGGTTTTTACCAACTAAAGGAGATTGATACATTGTTTTTTGTATCCTTTGATATTTTATGATTTCCTGTAGATATTCAATCATTAAATTTTATAAAATGATGATGAGAGACATTGATTTCTAAAAGGTGTGAGATTGGTTTGTCAAGTGTGAGATTCTTCTGTCTTGCACTCTGTATTACAACGCCACTTTAAAACTTTTAAATAAAAATGAGCATCGTCTGCTGTAAGGAAATGATAACTGATGGAATGTGCTAATCCATTTAATAATTGTTTTGCCCAATTGATTGCAATCTATCATATTTTCAAAAAGTGTCGTATGTTCTCTCCTTACATTGACTTGCACTATATGTAAAACGTGGAGGGATATACCGGAAGTAAAGAGGTATTATAGCGCCTTTTCCCATTATTGCTAGCGCTAGGGGATTCTGGGAATACTGTACTACAGTAGATAAACTGTACCATGTGAATTTCATTTTATCATCTTCACATGAAGTTTTTTGTTTTATTGTAAATGTCAAAAAGTAACAGTAGCTTAGCATTCTCTCACCAGAGGTCGTGCTACACAAGCTTCGCTTACACCTCTGTCAACGCCCGATGTACAAGATTCTTGTACAAACTGAAACGATGGGCAAAATGTATTTAAAATCGATGTTTTTGCTTCTTTTATCTATAAATATGATTATATGTATTTCAATTTAAATTTTAAATACTTTTATTCATTTTTATTTCAAAGTAACTGGGAGAACTATTTCGCGGAGGTAAAAATTAAAATCTGATCACATGATCTAGTTTGACAGATGTTTGAATTTTTTGAAAAATCAGATTCTGCACGCTCCCGATTCATCGTTGATTTTACACAAATCAGCAGCAATGTCATCCCCTATGATAGTTTTAAATTTGCCTACAAGTCTTTGCCCGTTAATATCTTCCCTTCAAGCTGATTGTACAGGAGAAACAAATCAACAATGCCATGTCCTCGCGATGCTTGTTTTGATCATGTGACAGACTATTTTTCCGACGTTGACAGAGGTGTAAGCGAAGCTTGTGTAGCACGACCTCTGGTGAGAGAATGGTAGCTTAGGTCTTATAATGCAAAGTTATTTTAAATATTATAATAAATAGCGAGCTTCATCTTAACTACCTTCAAGCTCGAAAACAATCTCGGATATGTTTTCCGAGCTTGCCGGAAAGGCCCGAGAAGATACGATTGCTACAAAACAGTACCAATGGTTCTTGAAAATTTTCACCTCGAAATTTAAATTACAGTAGATACATAATGATTTAGGCACAGTCAATGAGCTATGCCATTGCCGATGTGAAGCACACTCTAGATTCACAATTCTAAATTGAGACCCCACTCCAGCACAATTCCAGTACACGACTGTGCCTTCCATTGTTAATTAATCGATTCAGAAATTTAAACCAATGTTTTAGAAATCTGCTTCTGTGTTTTATGATGGCTACAGCGCTAGCTCACCAATCTTTTTAAATGAAAAGCTTCTTTCGCCTACACTCGTGTTTGAACGGAAACGGAAACGTTTTACTAAAAATAGATACATGCACCTGTCGTGTCATAATTTTCGAAAGCAAGGTACTGTTTTTATATCGTAGTCTGTAACCACTGATTTCTCATTATTTCAAGAAACTAACATCGAAAAATGTGTAACAAGTTAGTCGATTATCTGAACCGTTATTTCTTCCAACAAATTGCAATTAAACAGAGTATAGTGTTATTGCAGAGATTTGTGTACTAGTATATTGGATGTGCTCACACTAAGAATTATACAAAAGGGTTTGAAATAACAGCAGATAAATGTAATTTTAATTTTCTATCTTCATCATGGTTTGAAAAGAATAAAAAAAATAGTTTTACTACTTGGGGGAATCGATTTAGCGACCGCAAATTCAAAACAAAAACACCTACACGTTACGGTGTGTTCCCATTTCGCCTTAACTGTGAAATACAGGTGAAAAAATGTCAAAAAGTAGTAAGGCGAAATGGGAATTTCTTAATAAAACTATTGTAAAAACAGAATTTGTAAATTGGTGAAATGTTTTGATATAAATAATAAATACCGGTATATTAAATAAAACTTTTTACATCTTTTTTTTACATCAGTTCTTTTTCCACTATATTTTTACAAACTTACTCATAGTGAAAACAAACAATGGTAATACCTCTTGTATTGCTATAAAAACAATATTTACACCTAATTAGATGTTTAAATAAGTTCCGTTTCACCTTAATTCACCTCAGAGCTTACTAAGGCGAAATGGGAATACCAAATTTTACAGTTAAGGCGAAATGGGAATAAACCCACGTTACCACTAGGCCACGTTTTCAACACATTTCGTAATATATTTTCAATTTGTGTAGCTAAATACATTAGTGTTTTAGAAAAGTCACTAATTCAAATATTTGTCTAATTTTCAGTACAAAGACCACTTTATAACAAATTAATTCAATGTAAACGTAAACTACAATACCTGTAGAGCATAATTTTAACTGGATTTTTTTGGTATCAAGTGGTTCAAATGCTGAAATAATATTTAACTTTTTATTGCATGCAAACTATTTTCTTATATATCCTTGACAAAACATGAAAATTTTATTGATGTCGTGTAAGATAACCAAAAATCTTTTAACCAAGTAATTATGTTGTTTACGTTTCTTTTAATATATTATAAATAAATATTGTATGATATTGAAAATGTCTGATGTTTGCAAAAGCACTATAATTATTGAAAGCGAAATCGTATACTAAGTGCGCTATACTACTTTTTGAACGTCATAACAAAAAGTTGTCAGACATCATTTGTAATGTAAAATAAGAGAAAAACAATAATTCATTATAAACTCGTGTTAGATAGAATCGGCAGAGCCCCGTCCTAGACCGCGTATCTTATTCCCTCTGTGGAATTTCACCATTCCATATTCTTGTAATAATGAACGAATCTACTAAGTATTCGTCACACATTTTTTAAGTCATATTATATGTATAAAAGCAAAATAACGGGAAAATACAGGAAATGCATAATAGTATATATTTCCATTTAAAGCAGTGAATTGTATTTGTAAAATTTTATTATTTTCCTCAAAAAAAAAATGTTTAATCAATATATTCGAAACATTTATGATAAAAAAAACCACTGAAGAAAGAACATACTGAATAATATGAAAGAATTTTTGCAAGCAACGAGGTCGAGGGGAGCTTATTCTGTAGTATCGGCATCTAAGGTTGATTAAACAATTTTATTTGTTGTTGTATGAACGAGACGTCATCATTGTACTAATCAAGTTTTAATTCTGCATTTTTCATCAATTATTTTAAATTACCGTACAGGTGAAAGTTTTGGAGCAGTTAAATTTTGGAAAGAGTTTCATTTCAAAGCAATTGTAGACTCTATCTTTAATACACCTTCAGGGATGATGCGTCTTAGGATGCATAGTAACAGCAATGATACCGGTGGTGTATATGGCATCTATTTTCAGGATTCTTTAATAGGAGCAAATGGGAGCAGGTCTTATTCCTTAGCATGTAGGAGCAGGTCTTATTCCTTAACATGTATTGGCTGGTCTTATTCCTTAGCATGTATCGGCTGTATTAGAACTTAACTTGCAGGGATTGTGTATCTCGGAATATATAAAACCATGCAACCATCGTATGCTGAATTTTACCAGTTTAACCATTTAAACCTTGTCTTAGTTAAATCATCTCTGAATGCATGATACATGTACCAGTCATGTTTTTTATGTTGTTTTGTACATTTAATTTTTAATAACTACCTTTCTTGCATTGACCAAAAATGAAAGATGTGGTACAAAACCAGTCATGCTGCAGAGTGTTGGTTATCTGTGTATTCGTAGGAAGTGAACAAATTAAAGAGGTAGCTGTTCTCCCAGCTAGCGTTTTACAAAAGTTTAGTAGTTGATAATGACCAAAGAAGGCTTATATGGATGAGTTCAACCAGTGAATCATATTTTGACAGTTTACTTGCCTCACTTTAATCAAAACATCTCTGATCATTGCTAACAAATGATACAAATCTACAGACGCATACTTTCTTCGGTCTTTGAATTTTAAAAGGTAAAAACGAAAATACCAGAAAGCCCGAACGAAGCCATGAACAATGTTTTATTTTCTAAAAAAATCTGTGGATGTGACTTAAATGCATCTTTGAAACGAATGTAATCACTTTTATCTTTTTAGAGAACTTAAAGAGAGAGAGAGAGAGAGAGAGAGAGAGAGAGAGAGAGAGAGAGAGATCACTGAAACAATTAAATACATAGTTGTGGTGAGCTTTATTATCTGTGATTAATCTATGTTTGTACTGTGGAATATTAACATAATCCCAAGATTGCAAAATTTAAAATATATGACGTTTTGCAAAAGAAATGTGCTCTAAAAAACCCCGAGGTTTCAACAGTATGTAAATAATTTAGCATTTGTTAGCCTAATAGTTTATTTTTAATTTATGTTTCAGAATAAACACGGGGTGTAATAAAGCTAAAAGTTTCGTACAGTGCACGATGAAAATTAAACACACTAAACGGCTTGGGCACAAATGCACATTTGGTGCAATTCTAATAATTCCTGTGTAATTATGATATTGAGCATGTCCATTATTAATTCTTCTTTGGATTAGTCAAGCCTTACACCAGCTCGTTATTATCAAGTTGAATTTGACCATCCCATTTTCATCATTTACTAGATTTTTCCATTTCTTGTGTGTCCTTAGATTCATTTTTATTGTCTGTAGACTTGTTTCCCGAGGCAAAAGCACCAAAAAGATGGTTGATAGAACGGAGCTTTGACTTGGGTTGTTTCTTAATCAATCTGTCTTTGTCATTGGTGTCTTTGAGTGATGCAATATTTCCCCTAGAACGAATAAAATAGAAAAGTATATCACAACCAATTTACAAAACGTTCTACTGGTACTCTTCCCCGATTTTTGATCTTGGCCTCCACAGTCCATAAAGTTATAGATGGTTTCAAACAACATTGTACTTACTTGGACTGACCGGCTTTGGAACCCCTTGGACAGTGACGGATAGACACGATGACGATAAAAACAAACAAAGCTGCTAGTAACGCAAACGCAAACTCCAGCCAGACGACCGTCAGCGGGTCTTCCCAGAATTCCTTTGGCCGCTCTGTAGTTGTTGTAGTGGTCGTTGTCGTCTGTTACAGCACAGATGTTGGAAAATAAAGGTTACTTTTGTAGAATTTAGTACAGAAGGTTAAATACAGAAAGGCTTGTTCATGACAGGTATATTTTCTAAATTTTATGTTATAATTGCTAAGAATATAGATAAAAACTTACTCCAGGAAATATAATAGACACGGTAGATGTAGCAGACAGGCCTCCGGAATCTCTAGCAATGATCTTGAAGTCTATGATCTCCAGTCGGGAAAATTTTGGTGATAAATCGTTGTTAACAGTTATATTTCCCTCCCCGTCTACGGCAAAATAATCATTACCTGACAGAAAAATAGAAAGTGGGATATCGGCTATAATTAACAAGTGTCAGGTGAATTCATTTTGATGAGTAGCAAACTCTAAAGCTGTAATTCCAATTTACTATAATTCACATACCAAAAGCTGACATATCAACACTGTATGTCACACTGCTAAAAGAAGCCGAGACGTCATTGTCTGTGGCTGACAAGGTGACGTCACCTACACGAGTTCCTACCGGGTCCAAAGGGTCGAGGTAAAAAGTGAACACAGGGGATTCAAATGTCGGGGTGTTGTCATTGACGTCATCAATGGTAATGGTCAGACTACTGACGTCTGTTAGTCCACCCTTGTCTCGGACCGTCACGTTACACAAGGTTGTTTCTGGATGCCCTGCATCGCGGTCAAAATCTCGACCCAGATACACATCGCCGTTCGATGAATCCATTTCAAAGAAACCGGTGTTGTAACCATTGCAGTCCAGAGTATAGAACTTAGTATCGCCAGCGTCAGGATCAGATACTGTCAAACCAGGAGCCGATAGTTTTGTTCCAGCCTTTAAAAAATCCAAAGATAAATATTGAGATATTATAAAATTTTGTATTAAAGCACACAATGTCTCATAAAGGTCCATTTGGTTCTTATTCGTTTAAAACAATTGTTGATGTATTAATATTTTTCAAATACAGTTTTAAAAAACCCAAGCAAACAAAAAAAAACCCTACCACGTCCTCATCACCGGTGACGCTGTATGACGTCTGATGGAAACTGGGCGGCTCGTTCACGTCAATGACGGTGATAGTGACTGTGGCGATGGCGGTATCTTTGCTATCAGTGACAGAAATAGTGAAACTGAAGCTTTTGGAAGCCATGGTTTCGTAATCTAAGTTAGCCTTGGTCTTGATCACCCCAGCTGTAAATCGTATGAGCTTTTAAAATTGATTACTAGTTAAAAAGGTGAATTTTTTAAATACATGTACACGTTTTTAGTAATGGTAGAACATTTTGATGTCGATAAAACCGTATACCAGTCGGTCCGAGGTTCAGTAAATTTCTAATATAATCCAATGATACAGAAAGATAGAGAGGATACAGATGTTTGTTCCAATATTTTACTTACTATTTGATGCCATATCGAAAAACGAAAGCCCAAGTGTGGGAGAACTGGTCCAAGAGAAGGACAGCGTGTCACCGGCGTCTATGTCTGTGGCACTGACCACGTACAATGTGGTGCCCACTGGACTATTCTCCTCCACACCAAATACACCCAAACTGCCATGCACATTGCTGAATTGGGGTCTGTCGTTAATACCTACGAAGAAGGAAGCTCAATATTTGTAATTATATTAATAACCCATAACAAGTGAACACATCTCTAGAGAAAAAAAATAGTCCTGTAAACACTGCAAATCAAGTATCAATTCAGTAAGGTTTAGGCAGGCAAAAAGTAGTAAACAATAAATGGTCGCAACTAAATTTCAAAACATAAAGTCTGTTCAAATTCGGAAGTTTTTTTTCTGCTCGTCTTTTTACTGCGTAAAAATAAATTGTTATTTAGCATAGAAGGCCTCGACATTCATTGGTCATAAAAATAAACGCGGTAAATTGGCATTATAATATTGGGATACCTTTGACATGAATACTCCACAATTTCCCGCCAACAGTTGTATGCCCATCATTGGCTGCAATTATGACGTCATACCCAGGAGTGAAAACCGTGGGAAATGCCGAGGTGGACGTTATTTTCCCGTCTTTAATCAAAATACAACAAAATATTGAATCAATCAAGTGAATGACAAAATGGCGACTAGTGAATTTTTTAGACAGCATATTAGGTAATTTTACTGCTTGCAATGCTGATTGGACAAGAGGCGGGGTCACAGGTGTAAGTAAAAGTCAGTCCATCCGTGTCGGTGACAGACACCGTGTCCAGAACGACGTTATTCGATGTCGTCTGCTGATCCTTTTCAACGTGCTCTACAAAAAGCATTCTTCACTCTTATCAATTTATTAATTGAGTGTATTTTTTTTTAAATCAAAAAATTCAAAGAAAAATAAGGTCTAAATCAAGTCCAGGGGCTTTGAAGTTTCAAAACCATGAATTCTTTTTCCTACTTCACTTAGGAGTCTTACTTGGCAGGTTAGTAAAGTCTGGGACCGCGTTCTTTTTGACAATAACCACCAGCTGCTCTACATCGTGATCCTTGCCATCACTACACCTAACAAAGACGTCAAATCGTTTGGTCGTGTCGTAATCAAACATCGGATTAGCATTGGTATATATTCCATAATCTGTCGATAATTCAGGAGAAGAAATAAGACTAAGCTTGTGTTGAAGGATATCATTATCAATAAATCCAGATTTTCTGGGAAATCGTTGGTCCAATAGCCCACTAGGCAGACAAATTGTATACCGCGCAATATCGACATCATTCTTACATAAATTTATAATTTATATTAAAATTGTTTTATTATGTATAATTGTCGTTTCTGATATTTATCGGCTTTTATCGCGGATAAAACACAATTGTACATCGTGTTTAACTAATTATGCTCAATTACAATTTATTTTTAACCAAGCTTTGTTATCAAGTGACAGGCTTCAAATGATGCATATCTCAAATTTCATAAACCTGTAGGTTCCTCTCATTCACTAGATCTTAAATTTAAAGTAAATTTAACCATGTGCGGATCTAGGGGGAGGGGGGAGGGTTCGGACCCCCCTGAAAATTCAAATTTTCTTAAATTTACTTAAATAGTAATACATGTATTACCAAAAATATGCCTCCCTCCCCCCCCCCCCCCCCTCCCTCACAACCACCCCCCCCCCCCCCCCCCAACTCCTGGAAAATTTGCTGGATCTGCGCATGTTAACTATTTCAGTCTATTTTTGAAGTTGGAAAACAAAGGGAAATATAAATATTAACAAATGTAAATAAAATTTAGATAAAACAGATAAAAAAAAGTGTACTTACTTCCTGAACCCGTTGTTATCTCTTTGGCGGTAAAGGGGCCTCCAGTGGGTGAAGTGCTCGTGATTGTACAAGTAACAGCTTCCCCGTCTGTTACCCCCAGGGTATGGATGAGAGAGGAAGATGTATGCGTTTCTTGTATTTCATAGGTTGTGGGAAGAGTTGTAATTACCGGAATCTAAAACGGAAAAAATAGCGTTCAAGAATTATGAAAAGATCTCTCTCTCTCTCTCTCTCTCTCTCTCTCTCTCTCTCTCTCTCTCTCTCTCTCTCTCTCTGCGTGTGCATGTACCTGATTCCTAACAATAATCGTTAGAGTTGAGGTCGTAGATTTGCCACACGAGTCCTCCACCTTGACAGACAGAGACTGGGTAGTGCCCGTCAGACTGCTGATCGAGGCAGACGTCTGCAGCTCAGCTAGAACCAGCCACACACAATTATAAATAAATATTTTTTTATTTTTATTTTGCAAAAAAGTGAATAAATATGCTCGCAAGATGAATATGAAATCAATTTTGAAATGTAACATACAGTTTTTTGGCATAGATAAAAGATAGAGTGCTGAAAACAAATATGCATAATCTCACCTGATGCATGAGTTGTGAACATGTAGAAGATAATAACTATTTTTTTAATTTCTCTTTACAATTTATTTATATCAGGTTTAAAGCAAGTAAATCAATGCTACTATCATTGTAGTAACCTGTGGAGAGTGTAAAATAAGAAGATGGCGTCGGAAGTGTTATGGAAATCCCGTCATAGTCAGAGTCCTCGTCCTTGGCAGACACTGCAAAGACTGATGTCCCAGTCGCAATGTGATCGTAGACATGTATAGTCTGCGGGAGATTGTAGAAATACGGTGTGGCACCTACAGCGACAGAGCTTTCAAATCAAACATTGCATACA
>WFKH01011801.1:35082650-35100471 GCA_016163765.1 Magallana hongkongensis
TTAACTATTTCAGTCTATTTTTGAAGTTGGAAAACAAAGGGAAATATAAATATTAACAAATGTAAATAAAATTTAGATAAAACAGATAAAAAAAAAGTGTACTTACTTCCTGAACCCGTTGTTATCTCTTTGGCGGTAAAGGGGCCTCCAGTGGGTGAAGTGCTCGTGATTGTACAAGTAACAGCTTCCCCGTCTGTTACCCCCAGGGTATGGATGAGAGAGGAAGATGTATGCGTTTCTTGTATTTCATAGGTTGTGGGAAGAGTTGTAATTACCGGAATCTAAAACGGAAAAAATAGCGTTCAAGAATTATGAAAAGATCTCTCTCTCTCTCTCTCTCTCTCTCTCTCTCTCTCTCTCTCTGCGTGTGCATGTACCTGATTCCTAACAATAATCGTTAGAGTTGAGGTCGTAGATTTGCCACACGAATCTTCCACCTTGACAGACAGAGACTGGGTAGTGCCCGTCAGACTGCTGATCGAGGCAGACGTCTGCAGCTCAGCTAGAACCAGCCACACACAATTATAAATAAATATTTTTTTATTTTTATTTTGCAAAAAAGTGAATAAATATGCTCGCAAGATGAATATGAAATCAATTTTGAAATGTAACATACAGTTTTTTGGCATAGATAAAAGATAGAGTGCTGAAAACAAATATGCATAATCTCACCTGATGCATGAGTTGTGAACATGTAGAAGATAATAACTATTTTTTTAATTTCTCTTTACAATTTATTTATATCAGGTTTAAAGCAAGTAAATCAATGCTACTATCATTGTAGTAACCTGTGGAGAGTGTAAAATAAGAAGATGGCGTCGGAAGTGTTATGGAAATCCCGTCATAGTCAGAGTCCTCGTCCTTGGCAGACACTGCAAAGACTGATGTCCCAGTCGCAATGTGATCGTAGACATGTATAGTCTGCGGGAGATTGTAGAAATACGGTGTGGCACCTACAGCGACAGAGCTTTCAAATCAAACATTGCATACAGAAATCTTGTAACATCAGTCATAAAAAATAGTTCAGTTAATTAATGTGATTATGTATGGTTTTTGAAGCATCAGTAGAATTCATTTTTGCAACCACATCAAATATGTATTAGCAGACTGAGCTTGTTTCGAGTATAACTTACTGTTTGTGGTCGTAGCTGTGATAGCATAAGCCCTGTTATTTATTTTGTTCCCAATCCCAATTCCCTGAAAATTGAAGGTGTCCCCGACGTTGAACACTTGGTTCCGGATCCGGAATCCCTTTGGATAGAGCCCAGACCCGTCACTATAGGCGATGTAATCCCCTTGCCTGAAAATAGAATAATTACTCATTTCAGAGGATTGACTTTCTGTTCTTTGATCAAATAAATATATAATTATATCTATTACAATCAGGCGCCATGCTTATTTTGATAACATTTTTCAACTTAAATTAATTTTATAAGTATTTTCATTGTGATGACGATTTTTCAAAATTATTCCAAAATACAACGGAAGTGCATACATTTATCACACCATACACTGCAAGTTTGAAAGAAATAGTCTAAAAGTTATATATTTGTCACATAGAATTATCTGTATCATTCTTCAACTTTTAATCATGCTACCGATCATAAAATCTGAGAAATTAACCCCCCCCCCCCCAAAAAAAAAAATAGAAGATTTTAAACAAAGCCTAATGAAGGTAAACCTTACCAACCAAAAACGTCATTTTGTTTCACTGTAATCCTCTCTGACTCCGGGACCTCAAATTCAATAACTTCATTTTCAGCTCCAGCTGAGGAAATATTTTATATCATATATTCATAACAAAAATATTGAAAACACGCTTCTCTCTCTCTCTCTCTCTCTCTCTCTCTCTCTCTCTCTCTCTCTCTCTCTCTCTCTCTCTCTTAAAGGTAAAATGACAGGCATGCATGCCGTGACTTTAAGAACCATCAAATACAGGTATATAACTTTATGATTACACAAGCACAAACTATAGGCAAGTTGTGGCAGGAAACCAGACTATACTTTCATGCTGTATACGATTCGATCAGTGTGGGGTAATGCTTACATGGGACGGTAAATGTGTTTTCCCCCACCACTGTATAGGTGGTGCTGAATCGCCACACCTGGAATTTGACGGTGGCCGCGGTTTTCACCACAAAGGACCACTTCTTGACCACGCCACAGCAGTCAAAGCGGTAGTAGCCGTCCTCGCTGGTTAAGATGGTCGTCACTGTAAAATTAATGTATGTTTGCTGGTAGTTATTCAGTACACACATTTGTGTTATATGATATGTAGTCTCTAACTCACTACTGACCTGCTTCGTTGGACGGTGTTTCGGAAAAGGTGGAAGTACTATATCCCAAGGTGATCGTTCCACAGTCTTCCAATGTAACGAAATTAAAGTGGTTGATTTCAAAATATGTATATAATTAGATGATAACCTGCGCAAGCACGGGAAATCACACTTTACACATTAATAGGCTTTGTATGTTGAACTTTTTAAAACATATTTTTTATATTTTGTCTAAATATTTTCTGGGAAAAAGTGGGAGCCCCCCCCCCCCCCCCCGATGCCCAATGCTACGTCCAGTTTTTTGCGTACATAACATCGTTTATTCAAAAATATTTCATATGTCAAAGTACTGGTATACTCGATTTTAATTATTGATAAAGGAAAAATAGTATACTAATGATAATTTTCCCTTTGAATTTACCATCAAAATTATTACAAGCCAGCTTTCAATGTCAGCATATTGGACATCCAGGTCATTGTTTGGTTCCTGTCATGTTTGTCAATATAATAATAACAAAAAGATAGTTGTTGGTGCACTTGTAATAACAATCTGGTAACAATGTACGTAAAAATAAGAGCAAGTGTGTATGTTTAAAATGAAAGTGAAAAAGATATTTTGAAGAATGGAAAATAAATATACACCCATTTCAGTATACATGTATCCATCAATTGTTGAACTCTCAGTTGTCAGGAAACAAATATTATTAAACTGTTTCAAGTATATTGTTGATTTTTCAACTACCAATCAAATCATATGTTACAAATACCGTGGAGTTGTAAACACATTGACAATCTGTACATGGTTCACAAACTAATATATAAGGCATACGCGGATCCTAAAATTTTATCCGGGGGTGGGGGTGGGGGTCCGAGAGATAATCTGGGGGGGCCTTTTTTCGAAAATTTTATAATGTGAATTTAATAAATTAGTTTTCCGTGGGTGGGGGGGGGGGGGGGGGGGGGGGGGGGGGGGGGGGGGTCCCGGACCTGTCAGTGGTTTGCAAAATGTATGTAATCTAAACACGCGGGTGCATGCATATTTATCTGTATACTTAAAACCAAAGTTGTCCGATCCAAGGTATGTATTCGATTCAAATTACTATAGTTACAAAAAAGGCCCCAAAACGTCTGAGACATATATGTGATGTGTGGGCCCGGGTACATGATGGGATCCTTTAAACAAGAAGCCCATGGGCCACATTGCTCACATGAACAAATAGTTTTTGTACCATTCTATTTCGATAAATATCAAACTCTTTAAAATATTGCAAACTCTCATATATTCCAAGATTTGAAAAATTAAACATTACATAACAAGAAGCCTACTTTTTTGGACATCATATCCTAAGATCTAAGATGCATCAACTGACCAACCTTATTATCCTAGGCTTCAACATATTAAAGATAACAGTATTGTAAAATGGACTATAAAAAATTATAAAACTTAATTAAAAGAAGTTTCAGTGACCTTGATATGGGGATATGAATATATGAGGATGCTTACATAGTAAAATAACTTAACGTAGCATTGTATTTCTTGAGAAGAAGATTTTTAAACATTTTTCCTATATTCTTCTATATTGAACTTTGAACCAATCTTGGGCCCCCAGTATTGGTCTGGAGGTCACGGTTTTAACAATTTAGAATCTACGCTATCTGATGATGCTTGCATAATAATCCCACACATTGTAGCATTGTATTTATTGAGAAGAAGATTTTAAAACATTTTCCCTTTCTATGTTGAACTTTGGACCCCTCCTGGGGCCCCAGTATTGGCCTGGGGGTCACGATTTAATAATTTAGAATCTGCACCATCTGAGAATACTTGCATAGGAATCTCTTGAATTGTAGCATTGTAGTTCTAGATAAGAAGATTTTAAACATTTTCCCTATATATTTCTATCTTGAACTTTGAACCCCTCTTGGGGCCCCAGTAATGGCCCATTGGGGAGGGGGGGGGGTCACAATTTTAACAATTTAGAATTTACACTTTCTGAGGATGCTTGCATAGTAATCTCACAAACAGTAGCATTGTAGTTCTTGAGGAGAAGAATTTTAAACATTTTCCCTATATCGTTCTATGTTAAACTTTGAACCCCCGTTGAAGCCCCAGTCTGAGGGTCATGGTTTTAACAATTTAGAATCTACACTATCTGAGGATGCTTGCATTGTAATCTCACAAATTGTAGCATTGCAGTTCTTGAGAAGAAGATTTTAAAACATTTTCTGTATATATTTCTATGTTAAACTTTGAACCCCTCCTGAGGCCACAGTATTGGTCCGCGGGTCACGATTTTAACAATTTAGAATCGTCACTATATATACAAGCTTTGATATAAATATTGGCATTTCTGGTCCAGTGGTTCTTGAGAAGATTTTTTGAGACACACACCCTATTTTCACTGTTTCATAATTATCTCGTTTTCCCTTCGGTTCAGATGAGCTAAAAAACAATTCTGATAACGTGTAATCCGAAATAACTAAGATGCTCATCAAAGGTATCAAATTAACATTTTTTTTTTTACAAAACATGTATCCATTCTCAGGCACATGGTGGAAGGGGGTCTTCCCAAAATTCTTAACCAGAAGAAAGTTAACGGAATAGAGACTTTGAGGAGGCTGGGTGGTTTACCAATTGCCTATCAGATCTACCTTAAATTCTTTGATATGATTTGTTTAGCTTTAAATTATTATTTTGTAAAGAAACAATTTATATATTTTAGCTTTCAGATTTAAGTATTTTCCTATTTCTTTTTACAGAACTCTTCTTTTAAGGGAAATCAATACAGTCTCAAAATGGCCACGACCATCCCTCTTAATTATCAAGTCGTCAAATCTCAATAAATCATGCTTTATCATCGATAGTATACGTACTAACCCCATTACGATAAAGAAGTAGAAGCCAAAACTTTAACATACCTGCTGATAACGTCTGTCCAATAAAAACAGTGGAAAAAAGAATTGAAAATATTATGCGGACAGGTGCCATTACCATGCTTTAAATCAAAATCTTCAATTTCTGTGGCCCTATGTCTCAGAAAATTGCAAGACAAAGAAAGTGATTGCCTGGATGATTGACTTCGCAAAATACCGGTAAACAATACATGCACTTAGTATCGAAATTAAATGTCAAAAGAGTTTCACCGATTTATATAAAAGAATTATACAATAAAAACAACAACGCAGCCAAGCTTTAAATTTTCGTTTTTTGAATGTATTCAGCTATAGAGAGATGAACAAAGCAAAAAAAAAATAGTGCACGCTAGTGCTATATTCCAGTCAACACACTTCACTGTATACGTTTCAGAATTTTCGTCGAATTGTCTATTGAATTGAATATTTATATTATGCCTTGCATAATTCATTACAAATTGATTTGTAGGGTTTTTTTTTTTTGGTTTTTTTTTTTGGGGGGGGGGGGGTGTTCTGAAGAATTTTACAACGAAATTAGACGCCAAAATCTGACGAGAGTCACTGGATTGCATTATCCCATTGGATATAGATAAACTTTTTTTAATCATTGAATTTATATCACCGTTGAATTGAAATAAGATTTTTTTCTTATCATTTTTAATTACCGGTAATTTTTTTTTTATTATTATTTTGATTTGAAGTGAATTTTAAATATGCAGATTTTTGTGCCATATCTTGGTATGTAAATACCCCCTGTATAAATTTTCCAAAATATAATTCTCTAACACCTATTAAAAAAGGAATATTGTTTCAGGGGGGGGGGGGTTAAAAGTACTTTGCATTATAAATTTCTATTGTTTTATTATTCTATTGATTAAAAAACAAATTACAAAGTTATCTCTCTTTGGCCGAATATTTATACATGTTCCTAATTGCACAAGTTTTTAAAATGACTCTAAGATACAAATGTAGGCGCTGTACAATACTATTGTTTGCAGTCCTTTACAGATAGCATAAACTGTATCTATATACACATATATAGTATTCCCTCACCATACTTGTAATGTATAGCACCTCAGTTCCTCATTTTAAATTTTAGTTATGATGTTATGATGTTTGCACAATACAAGTTGTACAGTATAAATAATACAACTTCATTGTGAACTTTCTGATTTCTTCATTAAACACTGTAGTCTAGCATTCATCCTTTGTGGCCACTGCTAAATGGGCTTATTTAATAGGTATATCTTAATGTGGTCTTGTGTATTTACAAGCAAAAATCCTGGCCTCATGAACGGCATTCACCAATAGATACATGATGTTACTATCTATCTATCTATGTTACTATCTATCTATAAACTCTTCTCTCTCTCTGTTTTTTTTTTCCTATACTTTTCTTTATGGTCATAAAACAATCTAATTAGATCATGGTCAAGAAAAAAAAATACAATATTAAGATATCCTGAAGTAAATGATTGAACACTAAAGGCTATTGATACTTTAATTTACATTTTATTGAATTTGTTTTAATAAAGATGGGTATGAAAAATATTACATTAATGAGTAATGCATAATTATTAGCAACTATTAAGAGCAACATGACCAATGCTAAGCTCATTGTGTTACATTACATGTACAAGAAGGCATTCTCACATCAATTTTCTCTTGGCACACAATACAAAATAAGTGAGAGTAGATGAGAAATTTCATGCATTTTTGTCACATAACAATAAGGGACATACATTTCGTAAAAAGAATAATGAGAATAAAGCAATTTCATAATGAAAATGTCTCCAATTTGCACATCTCTAAATTAGGGACATAGAAATACTATATACATGTATTTAATAAGGTTCCACATTCCTGCTGTAAATGCAAACCCATGACAACAGTTTGACTTTTTCATAAAGAAATATTCCTGTCATATGGAAAAGCGACTAGATTTGATTTACATCTCCATTCTCTTCAAATGGAAATATGCTTCAATTCTAAAATTCAGAACGCATGTATACACTGCAAATATGCAGTGTGATAGCAAATACTACAAAAGTCAAAATCAGCAAAGATAGTACATGTACTTGGTTCCCAAATCCCCCCCCCCCCAAAAAAAAAAAAAAACAAACAAACAAAAAATAGAAAACACATGATATATAAAAAGAAAAAAGAGTAACAGAATTCTGAATTGAATGGATCTACATGATCAAAATGGATAGCAAAATATGCAAATGTCAGATTTAAGTATTCAAATAAATCAGACAATGAGGTAACCAATAATATCCTTCATACAGAAATGTCAAAGTATTACACTGTTAGGCATAAGTGATAATAAATGACCAATTTTATCACAGAGAAAATAAAGTCTGTTTTCTTCAGATTGCAATGCATGCCCTGTGTTAGGAAGCATACTCTGTTCACACACAGACCTTCTCTTGTTAGAGCTGGCACTTTCCAGGCCACAGAGATTACTGGTGGCCCAAAGGCCATCATTCTGGATTTTCTGAACACTGGGTGACACATTATCAGTTCACTGAACCATTGGTGTGGCTGTAGTCCCCTGACGTGCTGATGGCCAGTTTGGTGGTATCTGTGGGACTGACATCAAACACTTCTTGAATGGCTTGTTGGAAGCACATGAAGTTATAATCTATCACTCCTGAGGAAACATATAAAATAACATGTTAAAGGGGCATGGTCACGATTTTGGTCAAATTCTATTTTTCTGTTTTTATTATTTACAACGCTTTAGGAATGCATTTCTAATGATAAAATGAAATTTGAGAGTCAGTCGTAGAGTTATAAGCAAGATACAGAGCTCACAATTCTTTGTCATGTAAACAAGGCTCTTGCCCCGTTTTTGTTTACATAAATTCAATAAAGCAGTAAAAAATCATTTTCAAGCTGATTTTTCTCTCTTCTAATTCATTTTAAGCATAAATTAACAGTTCCTAACGTTTAACACATTCATATTAGGTCTAAAACTGGAATTTTTACTTCAACATTCAAAATGTAAACAAAAGCTTTGTTTACATAGCAAAGAATTGTAAGCTCTGTAACTTGCTTATAACTCAACGACTGACACTCAATTTTGGTTGCCTATTAGAAATGCTTTACCAAGCATTGTATACATTAAAATCGAAAAAATAATTTTTGACCAAAATCGTGACCATGCCCCTTTAAATACATGTACAAAGAAAAACAACTCAACAAAATTATATAATCATATTAAGTCATATAAAAATGCAGTTAATCTATAACCTTTCTAGTATGGTATTTCTGGCAACTAGAATAAAATTTTGAAAGCTTATGAAACTGATAAAATATATCAATAAAAATCACAGGAATATACTGCCAAGAATACATAAAACAACATTAATTTCACACCTGATATAGCTATTAAATTTGTGAACCGAGGTGCATATAAACTCGTTCCTTTCAACAAAGAAACAAGCTCATATACACTGCTTTAATTTGTAGTAGTAAAATTTTATCAATATTTAGAAAATTTGGGAATACCTTGTTTTTCAAAGCTATCCTCACGGAGTATGCAGACTAGCGCTAGGTATTTGTTGACTTCACGTAAGTACAGTATTGTACCGTTGTTTAGTTTTATTGTTGAACGAGTCTTCTCATCAAAAGCTGCATCATCCCTTTGGCTAAAAAAAATAAATGAAAATAACACTAAAACTTGGTATTAAAAAGAAGAGAGCAAAAAATGAAGGGTGCTGAATCATTGTGTCATTTGAAGTGACACATCATTTGTTCTCAATTTTAGTACATTTTATGTACTAACAATATAATGATAAAGTTATATATGGATTTAATCATAATTGACTGTTGCTCCAGAGCTCAAGACTTGCTTTGACTATTCCCCTTTACCAATTTTATGAGTTTTTGCGTCTTCTTCAGCTTTATTTTTTCAACATGTTTGGCATAATTCCTATGATTAAGTCTGCTAAATTTTTTCCAGGTAATTAAAATGTGTGACTTCTACTCTTATCTTGTTTCATCATTCCACTCCCCTCTTTTTTTTTAATTAGAGAAACCCCACCATGGTACTTACCCATATATAGATGAGAGGTCTATGACCACATCAATCATATCACAACAGAGCTCATAGGACTGCATGTCGACTGCTGAGCTGTCTGTAGCCAGGTATATCTTACACACCACATCAAACAGAAATGCCTTCTCAAGACCGGAATTCTTTCGAAAATTGAAAAATTATTAACATATCAAATATCAGGAGAGTAGAAATATTTCACCAGTTATGTATAGTTACAATACAATCAATGTTTTATGGAACAAATGTCTTCAGCAACTACTAGTACTTACAGATATAAGTATATTTAGTAAGTTCTCCATCACTGGTAACTGAGGAATCAGCTTTTGAACCACTTTACTAAATGCCTCAAATATGGAATGATCATATATACTTGTTAATGAAAAGCTGAAAAATAGAACGAAGCACATTTTAAGTCATTTACACTATATGTTATGGCAAATATATTTAAATGAAATGATTTATTCTCAAAAACTTGAATTTTAATAAATT
The DNA here is from genome assembly GCA_016163765.1 of Magallana hongkongensis. Classification (NCBI taxonomy): domain Eukaryota; kingdom Metazoa; phylum Mollusca; class Bivalvia; order Ostreida; family Ostreidae; genus Magallana; species Magallana hongkongensis. Next base: position 35,092,392 of record WFKH01011801.1, read on the forward strand.
TAAAGCAATGCTTTAATAAAGACGCATGTAAAATTTAATATGATACCAATCAATGCATTATTTACCAATGTGTGCAAAATTGAAAACTTATAAAAATATCCCTTTAGGAGGCTGGATGGTCCATAAATTCCCATTACATCTACCTTAAAAACTTTTAAGATATTTTTGGCCATTAACTATCATTAAGTAAAGAGAAATCAAAATATTTTAGCTGCTATAAAATTTGAATATCTGCCTTTATCATTCTTAATACAGTGCTCTTTGTCTCAAGGAGATACCAGTTAATACCGTATAACGGGTATTTTCTGCGGTTGTTTATTTTCTGCGGTATTTTGTGGGTATGAAAAATCCGCAGAAATTAAAATCGCAAAATATTCTTAAATTATTCACAAAATGCAATGATACCATATCTATCGATTGTATTCTCAAATGAAGTCAGTACGCTCATAAGTAGACTGTATTCGGTAATTAACTCTGATGAACTCGTAATATCATTTCAGTTCAATGTCATTTGGTAGGAACAGTTCGTAAAATTCACACTTTTTATATAGTTATATTCTAGCATATATATTTCCAAAAATACACTCAAAAAGTAACAAAATCACCCGACGTGATTTATTTTTCAGGTTATACGTATCGGTCTGCATGTGCAGATAATGTATTCCAAGCGCTTTTATAAAATTCATTCATGAATCTCATTCAAAACAACAACAGTCTTAAATGATTATATCCCAAATCGAGGATTTTTCTTTGATAAACAATCACATAAAGGTATCGGTTAAGTATCTTCAATAATGATTGGTCAAATCAAATAATTAATATCGAAGGTTTAAGTCAGTCAAAACATAATCGTGTAATTTGATTACGGGTCACAAGAAGTTAAAAAAAGATTGTAATTAATCATCATTTGTGAACATGAAACGTATGCGTGCTTTACCGAAAATTGTTAGATAAACATTGACCATGCGACAATTAGTACATCTAGAATCAACAGGTGGCTGATTACGTAATGAGAATTTAACACCCTCATTAAACACGGTATCGGCGGTAATACCCCAAGCGGAGTCCAGAACAACACATGAAAGACGGAGTCAATATTTGATAAAATGTATTGGGATAATACATAATATGCTTGAATTTACTTTTTGCGGTCTAATTTGATCGCAGAAATTGGAAACGCAGAGTTTAATTTGTCACCTTTTAGGACCTAAACCGCAAAAATTTCAAGCCACAGAAAATACCCGTTATACGGTATAGCCTAAAAATGGTTCCAACTATCCAGCCTTTTTTAAACTGAGCACTAACCTAAGATGGATATTTTCTAGACCATCATCCGCCAAATTGTCGTTGGCTCTCTGGTGGATGTCTCTCTGTGTCTCGATCCGGTGGTCATCCGACAATCCATCAACCTTGTGGATGAACACCTCAAACTTGATGTCAGGGTTTATTCTGAAGGCTTTAGAAACAGTGGTGTGGAGTTTGGCAAGGGCATCTGTGTATTCATCCTGTAAATCACATAACCATAATCAAGACAAAATATATACTGTATGGAATAATAGCATACTAATATATATATATATCCCCAAAGAATTATACATTACGACAATGGTTTGCAATGCGATAACATTAGGAAATTAATCCAATTTTACTTTGGAATGACAATTTTAACATTTACATTTGCAAATCATTTTCCTTATATGAAACTAATTATTAAGTGCAAAATTTAATTTTTTTAAGGTACTTCACTACACCTTCAACTAGTTTCTCAAATCAGCACAAAATTACTTGATTATGATAGAGAGAATGATGAATAAGAAGTATATATGTCAAATAGGCCAAAAAATTTGCAATTTTGGATAAAAAATGATATTTTCAAAAATTTCATTCAGTAAACATGAACAAAAGCCCCAGGCGGATTCGAACTCATGATCTGCGGTTCACAAGCCCAATACTTTAACCACTGAGCTACGACGATAGACAACAGAATCGAACGATATAAACAGTTTAACAAAACATTTAAATCGCCATCTTGTGACGTAGTGTCTTAAAAAGTATAAGTCTGGGTGTAGTGAGGTACCTTAACAGGTTAAAAGGTCATATTAATCATGTCAGAATAGTGGTATGCAATAAACCAAAATATAATCAGTAGATTGCAATTTTAAATCCAATGATAATATATCGCAATACTTTTTTTCAATACCAGTATTTACAATATTCAAACTGGAAAAAAGAGATGATAAATACTCAAATTTAACTGAACAAGAGATGTTTGTGAAACACTTATGCCCCCCTCCCTTGGAAACATCCACAAAGAAAATGAGTGCAAACTGCAAATAATTGGAATTTTTCTATGTCCAAGGGGCATACCTCTGTCGAAAATTGCTCGACCGTACCCAATAACGAACTTGACCTAGATTTTATCATGATAAACCTGAATACCAAATTTCATTTCAATATGTTCATCCTCTGCGAAGAAAATTAATGGAAACTGTTGGTGGACCGACCGACCGACCGACCGACCGACCGACCGATAGACAGACAGACAGCAGCAAAGCAATATGCCCTCCCTTCTTCAAAGGGGGGGCATCATAAAAACTTGGACTATAAAGATCTTAAAGTGAAAAAGAAATATTTTCAATATATTGCAATTTTTATTGCAATTTCACATCAAATATTGCAAAATATCGCATTATGATTTTTCTGACAATATCCCCCCCTCCCCACATTACAATGATCATCACATGAGCTTATTGGTAATCTGATGGATGAGCTATGAAAATATGTTTAAATTTATGATTTTAAATTATTAGATCTTCTCAAACGTAAATATTAGAAACAAATCGCAATTATAAACTTTCACTGGGATGTTAACTTGGTTGGTACATGATCAAATCTTCAAAAAGCCCTTTGGACTTCACAAGATTTGATAACATTACTAACCAAGCTCATATACCAGTAACAATTTTACGTTGTTATTTACTTCTTAATCCAGAAAAAAAAAAATCCACTTCAACATGTAACCCTTATTCCCACCTGTGCATCAATGACAAAGACTATGGCGGCACAACCCATGATGATTGACTCCGTATCAAAGTTGGCCGTATCGAAGATATTCACATGGTCTGATCCAGGCAGATCCCAAATTTGAAACTGAACAAAGGAGCAGTTGGAGACATCTGAAGCAAATTGAAATTTACATGCAATTATAACCATATTAATGACCACAACATACACAAATTTGTGGAGGTGTTGCCTGTATTTTATCAAAACAAATTTAATTTCAAATTGCATAAAAGTTTTTACCTTCTTTCACTATTTTGTTTGTGGCTTCCAGGAATAAAGTTTCATTCGGTGAAACTTTGTGAAAAACAACTTTTTGTATTGATGTTTTTCCACTCCTAAAAGAAAAATTAATTACTCTTAAAGCCGATTTTCACAAATATTCCTGATTTTGTGTACAGATAACAATAACATCCTGTTATACAAAGTAAGATATCAGAGCAATGTGAGAGGCTACTAAGTATATATAGTATCATATTGAACACAATAACATGAATTTCAACCTTAATAGTCACTGATCTTGTAAGGTGGTATGGTTCATTAAGCTTGTAGAGTTTCAACAAAAGAAAAAACAGAAACACTCACCCTCTGATCCTGTATCTCAGAAACATATTTTTAAAGACCCTTTGAACACTAATGCAAAATTGTTTTTCTTTTTAAAACTTAAAAAGAATTATATCATTAGATATTAAGGGGGAGGATTGTGATGGTCAAATTGATTTGAATACCGCGGTGCCAGATAGCTCAGTGGTAGAGCACCTGACTAGAGATTTAGGGGGCCCAGGTTCAAAACCCAGTCTGGTCTGTCATTATTTCTCTCATCCCATTACAGATTTTTTCACTGTTATCGATTTCAATTGTACTTAATTGACAGATATGTTTATTTTCATTACAAATCGTCAAACAGGGATAGAAACAATAACTTGGGACAGACTTCAGTTATAAATATGTATACCTGCGAAGCCCCATTAGGAGGATCCTTGGCTTCTGGGAGGCAACCATGCTCTGGGAATCTGGTTCATTGCTATCTCCCCCATACTGGTACTCTTTAGGGAAAGATGTTCCAAACGTTGAGGACATATCATTTTTATCTGGATAGGACTGAAATTTTAAAAAACATTGTATCAATGAATACTGTCAAAAGTTGGATAACTGGGCAAATGTAGGTCCTGGGACGTATACTAAAACAGTATATATACATATACGTCCCTGGTAGGCCTATCTAAATCTGTATATATGCGATTCTGACATATCTTATTTTATCAAAATCTACCATACATGTATTTACAAATTACAAATTAACCGAATCAGATAATTAAAGTAACATCAAGATCTTCAGCCAAGCAGTGCATACATATCCAGGAGAATTTCATAAAAGTGAAAGTTGGTTTTGACAGTAAAATCGTGAACCTACCATTTTGAGAGGTTACGTTCATGTGACAAAGCCTCGATACATAATATACTTTAATAAAAATAACAATTTATCTTATATTTTTTTACCCAAGGTATTGGAAAAAATTGAAACACATATTTTTCGTATGACTAAATCTTATTTGAAGGATTTTTGTGTTCGTGAAACGTTGATTTGAGATTATAATCCAAGATGGCGGCTGAGTATGACTAAAATGGGTGGCGACACATGGGCCGGGCCGGCATTTTTGAAACTGAAAACCGGGTTTTGCTTATTTCTTAAAAAATACTTTTTTGTTCTGTACGAAATTTGCAGAAATACTTTATTACATCGTATTTTGTACATGCGCTGAGATTTTTATCATCAAACAATACGTTTTCCAGTAATTATTACCGATTGTCAATATTCCGGTGACTAAAATGGGTAGCAAGCCCGGGTAAACGTTACTCATTTTGGTGGTTCATAGCTAATTGCACTGATTAAATTGAAAAGCTGTGTGTTTTATCGTTGCTTTTTAAGTTTTAGAACATAACGATTACCACAATTACGACAATAAATATCAATAATTAAAATTATGACCAAATTTTATAAACCTGGGACGGAACAAGACCGGTGTAGTATAGCAGTTTTTCCCCCATAGTAGCTTTTCCCCCTGGAAAACCTGCTATATAGTAGACTTTCCCCCATAGTAAGGTTTCTCCCTCACGTTTTTGGTTCAGATTTTATAAAAATATTCAGGGAAACCCAGTAAGGATTAAAATCAATGTTTGTACACCCCTTGGTTGCATATACCTGCATTCATCTGACTGTACATGTACAGGTTAAGTTCCGTTTTGCCGATTAATTATATTTTATAGACAATGCTGAAAATTGAACATATGTATCATGGATTACATAGAACTTGATTTATGTAATTATTTAATAAATTACATGGTTTGACGAGAAAATTTTTCACACTCACATGCATAAGTCTGTGTTCTGAATTTGTAAATAAGAAATGTTTTGAGAATTTTTTAATAAATCTATCAGTCCGTCTGTCTGTTTGTGCAGTTTCGTCCTGGTTAAACCTCTGTTTTAGAGAATCTTTGGAAGAACTGAAGGATCGCTCTTTACGTAATAGTGTGTTAAGACCTTAACCAATTTTCATCGAGGCAAGATAATTGTTATCATTCTTAAGTATATATCACCTCCAAGGATTTAAAAAATGACATTTATGAAATGGTTTTAATCAGAGTGGGTAAGACATATTTTTGTTTACATCTAAGATTTCAAATTGATAAGAATTATTCATTTAATATTTTGGACTTTTTAATTTAGGAATAGATATAATTTAATGATTATTTTTCAAAAGTACATATCTACTCCTAAATTAAAAAGATTTTTCTCTACAAAGTTTCTGGTAATATGTTTTTAGTCGCGGAAGCGAACTAAATAACATGTTAATATGGCTGTTCCATGTATGTTCCATATCCCTGACTGAGAGCGTATATAATGGCTTTACAGCGACAATACACATATATTTCATAAAAATAGACATCAGTAGGAATATTAATATAAGCATTGAATGCTAACGCGCGGTATTCAACTTGTCTGCACCGCTTGGTGTGTTACAGGATCGACGACATCCAAAAATAAGCATTCAATGCTTAAATATCTATCGTAGGCAAATTTGCAATAACTTTGTAAAATGCATGGATACCATTTAAAAATTTCATTTTATTTCGTTTCATTTATAAAGTTTGAAAGACAAATAACATTTTTATGATGAAAAAAATACTTTGAGGCTGAGGATCGGAGAACCTTAAAGCTTTGTGAAATAGCTATGATGAGACCTTGTGACAAAATTTGGTCTTAAGACAGACATATAAGATTTGTTTTGTTAAACGGGCCCCTGTTTTATGTATTTGCAAAATCAATTGGAAAGCATGCTACACAATTATAACGTGATATGGAATTATGAATGTTACGTTTGTTCAATAAACGGTAACCTATGGTTAATTGTGTCAGTGCGTTCAATATTCTTTTGATAAAGACTTACATTGATATCAGTTTTATTTAAAAACTCCGTTAAGAAACAAGTCAATTTATTCTATTTATCCATATATACAGTACAGTGTATATATACGTAAATGAATGCGCGTGTGTGTTTGGGGGAAGGGGGATAACGATTTCTTAATTAATATTCAGTAAATGCTTTCTAGCAAAGATTTCTCCAACACAGAAAAATACTTTAAACCAACTTTTAGAAATTCGCAATGACATTATTTCGCGATTGACTATAGTGATAAAATAATGTCGAGACGACCAAATTCGATTTATAAAGTCTACGTTAAAGTAAGACTTGTTTGCGGCGAGAAATATTTGCGACAAAGAGGTTCTCGCGAAACTCGTGAAATTTTTTCGTACACAAATAAAAGTTGGTTTAGTAACCTTTCTTGAAATACAGTACACGTAATACTACCATCTTTAACATGACACTTTTCACGTCATCTTAATTTCACTCACACCATTCATACCAGTGATTGAAAGCAGTTGGAAGTAAACAGTGACAGTAAGCAGTTGGCATCTGACAGTTAATTGTTGTATATGGAATTTCATAGAAATCATAATAAAAACGCATATGAATAAATGATGTCAACTATGCAGATCCCTTTTTTATAAGACAGTTTCACATAATTTTATGAAATCTACGCAGAATATAATCGGTGTTTCTCACTTACACATCAGTCCATTCCGTTAAAAATTGCAAGCCTATTAAATTGATTCTTACGGTAAAGTGAACACCATATATTAATAAGGTTCCGTTTTGTTCTAAAATTTCTAGATTCAGGAACTTCCGGGGGCTTAGCCATTCAAGACCCCCTGCCTTTTATTTAAATTCCACGCCCCCTCTCCCGTCGTTCAGAAATTGTTGGACCTTTCCCGAGTTCATAATGTGAAATTCATAGATCTCTTTTTAAAACTCAAGACGAGATAATTATATAATTAATGAAAATTTAACGCCAGAAACATCATGTCCTTAGAAAAACAAAATTAATTGTCGACAGCATCATCAATTTTCTTTTAATAAGGCGGAAATGAAAAAAAAAGCTGATCGGTCGGGGATTCGAACCGAGGATCACAAAATTTTAGACCCAGTGCTCATCCACAAGGCTATAGATCTACATTATTGTTGAAAGATTGCAATTTACAATTAGATATTAACTCACTTCACAGTAGATTTCACCAACCACGTGACCAATATTTTGAAGCACGCTTTCCTCTGAGCAGGCAAGATTGATCACAGAGAGTGGAGTTCACCATTACAAGGTCGCAGAAGTTCCCGTCAAAGAAATTTCTCATTGTCTGAAACTTTGTACAACTAATCAGGTATGCATTAATGTAAACTAATTGATATATGTATTATTTGTAGTTTTATTAAGTAAATTACATATTATCTGATCAACTAATGTGAATTAAGAATGATTAAGTTTGCCCCCTCCCCCCTAAAAAATTTGGCTTTGTGTGTCATTAGAACGAAAAGATGGAATAATGTTCCCATATTCTGTGGCACCCGAATGTATAATTTAAATTTCATATTGAGGTGGCGAATTTGGTCGATGAAGGGCG
>WFKH01011801.1:35110737-35125303 GCA_016163765.1 Magallana hongkongensis
TAACAGTTACAATAATTCGGAAATTAAATGTTTGTCACCGGAATATTGACAATCAGTAATAATTACTGGAAAACGTATTGTTTGATGATAAAAATCTCAGCGAATACAAAATACGATGTAATGAAGCATTTCTGCAAATTTCGTACAGAACAAAATAGTGTTTTTTTAAGAAATCAGCAAAACCCGGTTTTCAGTTTCAATAATCCCGGCCCGGCCCGGGTTTCGCTACCCATTTTAGTCACACTCATGGCGGCTTCCATTCATCAAAGTTTGATCGAAGTCAGACCAAGACTAAGTTAGTCAGAATTAACTGTGTAGATAAAATGTAAATCGTTTACATCATAAATAATGAAACTTGATAATGAAAAATATGGGTATGTGAACACTTTATTCTTATTTAATACACTTTGGAAAAAAATATTGATAATAAACGAAATATGAACATAGCCTATATCACACAGTACTTCAGTACAGTTTTGATAAAATATATATGCCTAAACTAGAAAACAGATGTTTGGGTCTTAATGATTTAATGATAATTGTTATGCATGTACAACAAAACTCGAAAATAACGAACACGGATATAGCGAATTTACGGCTATAACGAATTCTCATTCATGTCCTGGCAAAGTTCTTATATAAACCTATAGAAAATTGCAGTATCTAACGAACACAGCTATAACGAATTTACGGCTATAACGAAGTAATTTTTAGACCAATGCTGGTGAAAGTTTAACATTAATTTTATCATTTATATAACGAATATTTTCCATTACAAAATCCATTGAAGATACATGCAATTTTCAGATGCATATATAAAATACTCAAATTCAAGTATTATTCAGAATAGTTTTGAAAATTGAAGTTAAAGGTTATAACTTATGATAGTTTGAAGTACTGAAGCAAATTGTGATAATGAATTCGCTATAAGATTTTTTACGAAATTTGTATAAACGTATAACAAATTATGGCTACAATGAAGTTTTTTCTTTGGTTTCTTGAAATTCACTATAAACGAGTTTTGCTGTATATGAAATATTTTAATATGTAAACAGTGTGACAATTGGGCCAAGCGCAGATTTTTTAGTTACAACAGAGACATTACTGGCCTAAGACCAACATTCTTGCCATGTACCATTTCTCGCCAGTGCATCGTTACGTCATTGATGTAACAATGCACTGGCAATAATTGGTCTTAAGCCAGAACAGTTCGATTTTTGTAAAAGAGAGTACAAAATTTGTTTGAAACGTATACATTTTGTTCCGCCCACCTTTCTAATCGGATAAAGTTCAGCTAAACACATAAGTTCTCAGTCTGCATTTATGACATTATATACATAAAACAGTTTTTGTTTTTTCGGAAGACTTGTCTTTTTTGCATTCTAAAAATTACTGATATAGTGGTATACATTTTTTGTGGTTCTTTTACATTGATTCTTGCAATTTACTTGGTTCTATTGAATCATTATGACCTCAACTCTATTGTATTTTGACTGAGAGTGTACTGAGGTTAGAGGCTGTGAATTGTGTCAGCAGTATATATATATATATATATATATATATATATATATATAGTCCTTAAACTATTTTATCTCGCTGGTTCTTATGAGAGCGTGTAATGGGAAGCCATATGCAATTTACAGGAAATTGTGGGTCCAATAAACTGATGCCCAAAAATTTCATAGAATCAATGTGCAGTTGGTCCAAATTTTTTTTTGGCAACTGCCTTGCAGGTAGAGCTCGCTTCGCGCCAGGATTGCTTATTAAGAATCATACAAATGTACATAGATTAAGTCAAAAGTACCTATACGTGATATGACTGCAGATGTTATGAAGCTTACACTTTATTTTTGTTTCAGGGACAGTAGGAAGCTAGATTCAGATTAGATAAGTATGGACATTTTAAATTTTTGCTGTTGACAATGTGAAAGAGATATTTGGAGAAAAACTAGACAAATATGACTGATTGTTGTAGACACCTAGCTGGCAAACAGGGTTTTTTCCCCTGGCTTCAACAAGTCAAACTATCAAGACTCGTTATTATCATATTTGTTGTCTTCATTTGTATATTTTTAATTGTTCATCACTTCCTGTCTGACTTAAGCCCTGTTGGAGAATCTCCTGCAGGTCATAGGTCAAGGTTGAAACTTGATCACTATGGTGAGGATGAAAGGTTATTCACAGCACCTAATCTGAGTGATGAGATTAGGAAATTGTCAAAGATTAAAGCATCTGTGAACAATGAACTCCGTGAAATGGAGAGTAAACGCCAAACCTTACAGACTCAAATATCAAGATATCAGATGGAATTGGAACATTTACATAATGTCAAAGACACACTAGAAAGGGAGATCAAGTTAACAAAGTTGAATTTGGATCAGTTGAAAATTCAAAAAGAGGAATTAGATGAAAAATATGTTCCCATTCTACGAGCTCCACAGAAAATTCTCCTTGGACAAGAGTCGAATGTTGACGTCTCTCCTCCAAACACTTCATCAAACTGCCGGATGTTCTCCTGCTTTGACTACTCACGGTGTTCTCTTCTTTCAGGCTTCCCGGTGTATGTGTATGATCTGAAACAGCTCAGAACACTGTCCTCACTGGATGATTTCATCAATTCTTCAGTGTCTTTGGCTTTTAAAAATTCTCCATATGTAACAAGTGATCCAAGTAAAGCTTGCATTTTTGTAGTTGTCATAGGACAATTTCAAGACATGCAGGTGGTGGGCACAAAAGACATGGAGAGTTTCCTACACAGTTTGCCCTACTGGCATGGTGACGGACGCAATCATATTCTTATTAACATGATGCGCAATTATAAATCAACTGACATATTTGCAAATGTCAAAACTGACCGAGCTATTATAGTGCAATCAGCATTCTTAGATACAATTTTCAGAGAAAAGTTTGACATTGTCATTCCACCAGCTCTAGGGAAAGCTGATGGAGATGTTTGGCAGGATTTGCCATTAGTGTCTCCTATACGTAGAAAATACTTTTTGTCTTTCTTGGGTCAATACAAGGGCATCATTGCTCAAAATAGTGCCAAAATCGAAGGGGTAGAGAAAGTGTCTCAAGACTTGTCTGAAAATAATATGTTATCTAGCATTGAAAGTGCCATAGTCTCTTCATTAAAAGATATAAAAATTGCAGACTCAAATGAAATATTAACTCTATTTTCGTGTGATTCAGTTGCTCCAGGGGCCATTAATGGGGAATGGAGCATGTGTAGTACAGAAATGCAAAGAAAAGAGACACTGACACAGTCCACATTTTCTCTTATCATTGCTCCATCTAACATTTCATATGTGTCAAGTACTATTTTTCAGTTAAGATTATATGAATCTCTCAAATATGGAGCTATTCCGGTCATATTAGGAGAACATGTTCAGTTACCATACAGTGAAGTCCTAGAATGGAAAGAAGCTGTCATAATCTTGCCAAAAGGCAGATCATCGGAATTCTACTTCCTGTTGCGAACATATACTGATAATAACATTGCTGCCATGAGGCTGAAAGGAAGGTTTCTTTTTGAAAATTATTTCAGTTCAACGCTGAAAATTGTCGACAGTCTCCTTGCCATTTTGCGAACCCGTTTAAGTATTCCAGCAGCCCCTATACATGACGTTCCTTCTGTGAGTGTGTTCAATGATTCGTTTGTTCCTCTGGCCTTAGAGGGATTTGAGGTGAATCCAGAAACTGATGAGACTTTGGGTCCTGTGGAGTCCCCCTTTCCATCCATGATCTTTAAGGAAAATTTCACTCAATTTCTTAGCTATCAGAGTTGGATCAAGATGGGACAGGTCTTTAATATGTTTCCATATGATGCAGAAGAAAAAGTCCTTCCTTCTGAAGCTAAGTTTTTTGGTATGTCATGAAATACATTGTACATTTTTATCTCAGTATTTATGTTGCAGTTAAAGACTTAAAATTATTTTTGTGATTTTAAGTACATGCACATGAATTCTAAATTTGTGCTACAGTATTTCTTTAATAGTGTATGCCTTTGTAAGGCATCCTGCTCTCATTTAAATATCATTTTGAAATAAGCATGTTCAGGATGGTGCATGCATTTTGCATACCCATCTTTTAGATAAAATTTAAAAAAATCATAGCATATCTGTGTATGAATAAATCATTGAAAATAAAAAAGGATTTCATGATATATTGGCAAAAGAATATACATTTGGGTTTTTAGCTCAACTGAGCTGAAAGCTCAAGTGAGCTTTTCTGATCACTTTTTGTCCAGCATAGGTCTGTCCATCCATTCGTCTGTCTGTCTGTAAACTTTTTACATTTTCGACTTCTCCAAAACCACTGGGCAAATTTTAACCAAACTTGGCACAAAGCATTCTTTGGTAAAAGTAATTCAAGTTTGTTAAAATGAAGGGCCACACCCTCTTTCAAGGGGAGAAAATTAGGAACTATTGAAAAAAAAATTGGCATTTTTTAAAAATCTTCATCTCAAAAACCATTTGGCCAGAAAAGCAGAAACATGTGGAATAATAACAACCTCAGATAGTGTAGATTCAAGTTTATTAAAATCATGATCCCAACGGGTAGGTTAGGGCCACAAATGGGGGATGAAATTTTACATAGGAATAATAAGTGAAAACTCTTTAAAAATCTTCTCTTCTTAAAAACCATATGGTCAGAAAAGGTAAAGCTTATGTGAAAGCATCCTCAGATAGTGTAGACCCAAATTTGTTAATCATGATCACCGGGGTAGGGAGGGGCCACAAATGGAGGTTGAATTTTTACATAGGAATAATAAAAAAAAGGAACTTTGAAAATCTTCTTCTCAAATACCGACACAACAAAAAGGGTTTGATGTTTAACATAGAAATATGTGCAAAAAAATTTGAAGATCTTTTAAAACAAAATGACTTTACTAAATTGTCAAGATAATTTGTATTTGGTACCATGAAGTTGATTTGATCAGAGTTATGGCTACTGTTGCTCAGTTGAGCGATGTAGCCGTTGGGCTTCTTGATTTTATCTGGCTTGTTTTTGTTAATTACTGATATATATGATTTGATTTTTTCAGGGTCAGGATTTGGATTCAGACCCATAGGTAAAGGATGGGGAGGTGCAGGGAAAGAGTTTAGTGAGGCGCTTGGAGGGAACTTAGTCAGAGAACAGTTTACAAGTATGTAGCGAAACAAACTCTTGATGATAATTGTAGACCATTTGTATTACATTACTTAGTTTATATTCTCTGTAAATTAAGTGGGATTATGTTTTATAAAGAAATTTGGGTGTGATGAATGCTAAACTTTACTGTTAAGGTATTCAGACACCAAGTTTTACAGAAAAATAGAGTTCATATGTCTAGTGTCTATAAAGATTCCAAATATTTAGCTCTTCTTGAAAGCTATATTCTGATAGATTAATGATGAATTATTTGATAACCTTTGATTTTTAGCACATAACACAACAACCCAGGAAGAGGTTGTGGGAGGGGTATTTTCCACCCACCTGATAATAGAGCTGCTAAGTCCTACATTTTGGAATACATGTATATCAATTCACACGATACAGATATTCAAATACAGACACAGTCTTATATTTTTGAAAGATAATATTTTTTGTCAGTCTATTATATTTGTGATTTTATCTTGAAAACGGGAAGCTGCATATGTGTGTATAATGACATTCCAATAGCCTTGCAGGGCAAGATTGATGACTTGTCTTGTAATCCCACATCAATTTTAATTAAGTTGTTCCTTGTTTGTTGATTTAATTTGAACATATTTTCATTGTACTAATTTACAATTGGGATTGGGCACAAGTTCTATAACTTAGATCCCCCCTCCTCTCCCTTCTTGTCTTCTGTTTGTGTCCAGCCCTGATCATGTAACATGTTAAGGTAAATGATAAGTGTAGTAGGAGAGCAGATAATTAGTATCTCATCTTATTTTACAGTTGTGATGCTGACTTACAAAAGAGAACAGGTGTTAATCAATGCTCTTCAAAGGTTGAAGGGTCTGCCTTTCCTGAATCGGGTCATTGTAGTCTGGAACAACCCCACTCCCCCCTCAGCTCTCATAAGGTGGCCAGAAATTGGAGTGCCTGTAAAGGTATTTATGCTGTTTATGTTGTTATAAAGGATATGGAGGGGTAATATTTTAAGGGGGATGTCTGGCTGTCTTGTACATATGTGGACCAAAAATGTAAAACAATTCTTGAACTGACTTGTGTATGCCAAAAACTGACTTAAACGGTTGTTTAAACAGATAAAAAAGTGCTTATTTAATTAAGACCACAGGAATTTGATGTAGCTGAATACAGGTAAAAAACATATTTGGAAGCAGATCAAAGATTTGTTATTAAGAAAGAGAACACAAGAATTTTTTAGCTTTTGATAAGTGGGGTCAAAGAACATTTTTCACCTGAATTATTAAAAAAAAAAAGAACCCAATTATTGCTTTGATATGAATTAGTATGCAATGTGAGTCTTTATTACGGCACACTGCACAAGTATGAGGTAACTGCATTTACTACAGTATATAAAATAATTACAACAGGCATTGAAGCCTGCACATGTTTGAGATAAATGTAAGTACTGGTACTGTATGAAATAACTATGAACAGGTATTAAAGATGGAGAAGAACAGCCTCAACAACAGGTTCCTGCCATTTAGCAGCATCGAGACGGAGGCGATACTCAGCATTGATGACGATGCCCATTTAAGACATGACGAAATTGTCTTTGCATTTCGGTAAAATAAATTCTATATTCGTGAAATGTTTAAGTTTATGTATTTACAGGCATTTTTACGGACAAAAATTAATTAATACACTCATACATTAATACTTGATACTCAGAAGTACTAGAGGTGTAACAATACGGCGATACATCAATCGTATTGATTGCAAGGGCCCACGATACGCGCATCCTATCGTCACATGTGTACAGTGATACACAGTATGAGTTAATTTTCATTGACTTTCTAATATACAGTCAAACTTCGTTATCTCGAACTAGATGGGACAGTTTAAAAACTTCGAGATATCTGAGTATTCGAGATATCGAGGGTAAAATACTTAAAAAATAAGTAGTTGGGACTTACAAATCACTTCGACATATCCATTGTATTCGAGATATCAGTGTTCGAGATATCGAAGTTCAACTGTAGTTACATGGTATACATTACATGAAGACATTAAGAAATTTTAATCAAAGTTAGTAATAATTTGTAAATTTTGTTCTAATCAATTAAATTTTATATCTCTACAGTTTGTTGATTGATTTTGTAAGTAGTTGACACATTTTATTTTATGCAATATTATTTTTTATAGAGGTAGGCAACATAGATATCAGTTTATTTATTGTTGACAACTATATCGTGATACATGATGTATCGCATTAATATATCGGGATACCTATCGTATTGTGAGGTAGCTGACGATACTCAAGCCTAATATGTACAATATTGTATTGTATGATATGAGACTAATAGAATCATTCATTATAACGAATGTGGGATAGTGAAATTCCACCGAGGGGACAAGATTCACAGTCTAGGACGAGGCTCTGCTGAGTCCTAGACCGTGAATCTTGGCCCTGAGGGGGAATTTCATTTCCCACACAGGTATATAATGAATGATTATTTTTCTCGCATTATTTCACATTAAAAAACGATGTCTGACAACTTTCTGTTATGATGTTCAAAAGATTAACTCTTGGTTTATCCCCCCGAGGGCTTCAAATAGTGCAAGTCAAAATGAGAGCATACGACAGTTTTTTCAATGAAAATATGGTAAATTGTAATTAATTAAGCAAAACAATTACTTACTGAATAATCTCAATCCATCATTTTGCATTTCCCTACAGCAGAAACCGTTTGTTTACGTTCTAAAGCGGCGTAGTAATACACAGTGTAAGACAGAAAAATCTCACACTGGACAAACCGATCTCACACCGGTGATAATGCGAGAAAATACTGAATCATACCTACAATATGATATAATAAAATAGATTATATTTAACTATGATTTTCAAATAATATGATAATGGTAGTCTCATATACCGGTAGGTGATTTCTTGTCTTGTTGAGCTCTGGAATTTGATTACCTATGTTTTCAGAGTATGGCGAGAGGAGAGGGATAGAATCGTGGGATTTCCTGGGAGATACCATGCTTGGGATGCTCAAAGTAAGGCCTGGTATTACAATGCCAACTACTCATGTGAGCTCTCCATGGTTTTAACAGGGGCTGCCTTCTTCCATAAGGTAACAAAATGAGTGGGGGGAAAAAACCTGTATTAACTACAAGTTTCTAAAATTTCATCCTTATTTGTTGAAATTTTTAAACCAATTAACATGGATTTTGTGGTTGAGTGGATTCACAAAAAATCAAATTTAATGTACAAGAAAGATAAAAAGGTTGCATTAATTTTATAAGTAGAACCATGATTATAAATGTACATATCCTAAAACATTGATTTTTACTACATGTATCTGATGCATACAGACAAATATATGGAAATATTGATATATGGACTGATTTTCTCAATAAAAAGATGTATGACAAGGCATTTTAACAAGCCAATATTATTAATTTGCTATTTTCTGTTTTGATTTTTTTTAGAACTATGCCTACCTGTACACACATATCATGCCTCAGGCCATCAGGGACAAAGTGGACGAATACATCAACTGTGAAGACATAGCCATGAACTTTCTTGTCTCGCATATCACTCGGAAACCTCCAATGAAGGTCAGTCTCTCTAACTGCTGATGGAAGATGTTGTGCACTGTAGATCCCTACTTAAACACGAGAAATTAATATCCGCAAATAATCGAAGAAGTACATCTCATGGATTTTAAAATCTCGCTTTTATTTTTCGGACACGTTAACTAAACGGAATTATGATAAAAATTTGACATTCGTGAATTTACATTCTTACAATTTGATGCAAAACAGTTGAATCGCGAAATTAAGTACTCACGTAAATTAAGGAATTTACACTATTTCGAACTATTGACAAGTACATAATGAACATCATACTGTACATTTTTATAGATACAATTACCTATCTGAAAGGAAAAGCATACATTTTGCAAATATATGTGGTCTCTGATATTCGTGGGCATCAATTTTCGTGCATTTCATGAAAATCACAATTTCAAGGATACTTGAATTCTTAGAAAATGATCCGATTAATCAGTGTATCATAAGAAATTGAAGTTATTAAATGAACATTTGATTTCAAGGATCATCCAACAACGAAATCCATGAAAATTAGTATTCAACAAATATTGATTAAACCACAGTACACTGAATATCATGGGGATTTAATACAGATAGTGTCAGATGATGTGGAATGTATGACTTTTGCAGGTGACTTCCCGCTGGACTTTCCGTTGCCCCGGATGTCCAGAGACCCTGTCCAGTGACATAGAACACTTCACCGAGCGACACAAGTGCATCAACTTCTTTGTCCAAGTCTATGGATACATGCCTCTCCTGTATACACAGTACAGAGTCGACTCAGTGCTATTCAAAACAAGGTTGCCTGTTGAAAAGCAGAAGTGTTTTAAGTTTATATGACAGTATCAAATTATTCAAGTTCATATGCATTTTTGAATAAAAGGGGCATGGTCAGTACTCACAATTTTTTTTTTTTCTTCAAATTTTACTTTTCAATGTTTAGGTAACCTGAAATGCTCAGTTGATTCCCTGTGTATCAGTATAAGCAATGGTACTCAGATGACTGATAAGGCCTGTGGGCCTCTTGTTAAATACTAAGAGATTCTAATAGTCAGTTGTCGAGTTATAAGCAAAATACAGAGCTCATAGTTCTTTGTTTTGTAAATAAAGCTCATACCTTGCATTGGATATACAGACAAAAGCTTCATTTTTCTTAGATTTTTCTACTTTGAGTTTTATATGACGATATTTTAATAGTTTTTAGTGTTGTCTGGACTTCTTATATTGTTTGAAAAATGTATTTTTTCTTCCATGACTTTTATGTAAACGGAAACTGGCACAAACCTTGTTAACATATCAAAGAACTGTGAGCTCTGTATCTCACTTATTACTTGTGAACTGGTGTTAAAATTCTGTCTGACCATTGAAAATACCTTTGAAAGCACTGTAAATGTTAAAATTTGAAAAGTAAAATTTGAAGGAAAAAATGTGACCTTTTCCCTTTGACAGTGCTAAGTTTGATTTGACTGTTGATTTCTCACAGTCAAACATTTATGCTGTTGAATTAGCGCAAACATGTAGAAAAGTAACTTTGTTATGTGGGGATGAGTAGAAAATAATTAATGAAATCAGAAAATTGTTCTTTATACGTAAGATCCAGTATCAATGTCGAAACTTTTACTTCAGCTTTACTATGCCTGTATATATATACCGTCAAATGTGCCCCATCAAGCTAAGGGTGGTACTGCAAGTTTTAACCGATTTAATGACATTATAGCAATCAGATTCAAGCATAATAAACTTTTGTTAATTAACAAAAGCAAAATGTTATGTTTCAATATCATATCTAATTATATTCAATATGGCCAGTGAATAATGTTTTAAAATATATTTTTTATGTTTGAATTTTTTTCTCTTTAAAATCAATGATATTAATGATTTGTGAAATTCCTAAAGAAGCAAGTGTTCAGTTATACATGCCAACCAGTACCAATAGACCTGTTTTTTTAACACAGTCGTCATATTTTCATCTAATTACACGACTGTATTGTTATCTATGTTGCAGTATTTATTTCACTACGCACAGAATACAGAATTAATATACATGTACAACTATAATAGAAGAAAGTTTTTATTATAAGTAATTAGCTACATTTCAAATATTATGATATTGTGTTGTATGATGATAGCCCATGTAAACAATTGGTGCTATGTGCATTTTTAAATGATTTCTAACACTTCTGTGATATGTTTTTTAACTGTGCTTGTATCCATTTCATTTAGTATTACTACATATATCATGTATTGTAATTATTTGATAGCATTGTGAATAGAGAAAAGATCTCAAAAAACCTACCAGTATATGTATTATTGATTTGAGAGTTACTCAACTGATTATTTTTTTTAGCTCACCTATGCTGGAGGCTCGAGTGAACTTTTCTGATTGCTTTTTGTCCAGCGTCCATCTGTCCATCTCATTCTGTCTATCTGTAAACTATTAAAAACATTTTTGACTACTTCCTCATAACCACTTGGTCAATATCAAGCAAACTTAGCACAAAACATCCTTTAGTGAAGTGGATTCAAGTTTGTTAAAATGAAGGGCCATGCCCTCTTTCAAAGGGAGATACCAAAGAATTGTTGTAAATTTAATGTTGGAATTTTTTTTAAAAAATCTTCCTAAAAAAAAACGTTTTTCCAGAAAAGCTCTAACATTTGTGGAAGCATCCTTAGGTGGTGTAGATTTAAGATATGGTAATATGTACAGAAAATTTGATTATGTCTTTTTAATCAAGATCTTCTGTACTAAATTGCTCAGATAGTTTGTAAGTGAAGGCATAAAGCCGATTATCAGAGTTATGGTTATTGAGCTCAGATGAGCGCTGTGGCCCTTGGGCCTCTTGTTATACGTTGTCTTTTGCATTTATACATGAACAGTTACGCATAGATTTGTGCTTAAACATTTTGTTGTCATATATTGTGCAAATACTGTGCTTTTATTTATATTCATGAGTATTTGTTTATGTGGATTTTTTTTTTTTAGAAATCTGTTGTTTACAATGGCTCCCAGTTTACATTTCCTGGGCCTGTTTTTTTTTTACTTCAGTGGACATTTGATTTGTTTTGCCAAACAATGAAAATTATTATGAAAGTTAAGAACGAGATCACTGATATTTTGTTTACACCATAAAAACTTTTGTTTGAGTGTAAAATTCCCTCTAATCACTGTCATGAATTGCACAGCGGAAAACGTTTTGAGGGATCATAGTAAGGGCCAATTGTCAGAAATGAGGTTTTTTTTTTCTGAGATCTTGTAAGCAGTGTTTGAGATATTCTGAAAGACAAACAAAGAGAGGGAGCATTGTCCAATGAGGAGTGGAAATAAGCCTGCTCATGTAAAGGGTGCCTTCTTCTGCTAGCTTAAATATGTATTCTAGAGCTGTTCTTGGACTTATTTTAATGTTGCTTTATACAGAGTTAAATTCCATTCATACATCTACATATTTAATTGAAATTGCTTCATGTTGTCATATTTCATATCTTGGTTTGAAATAATGTTAACTTATTCACTACATTTTTATATTTATGTACAAAACATATAATTACATGTATTTATACATATTTTGAGTTCACATTAAAGGTTGCAAGTGTTTTTTCATTGTTTATTGTAATTTATACATTCAAATAATTCATTATATTTTACCATTTTTTGGTACTTTAAATTGACACATATGTTCTGGTACGAAAATGAAAGGATCACCCTTTGAATGGTCCAGGGTAGATCCTGCTAGATGTAAGTAACACTTATAGTGATTCAGAAACTATAAAAATAGGACTTTTCCTTACAGGAGACACATGTTAAACGGAACAGTTTTCGGTACGGACATTGAATAATATATTGAACCAGATTAGTCGCACCAAGTCTTTGCAAAATCCTGGTCGTTCCTGGAGCCTTGTTGTGAATTAGAAAGGCTTAAAGTATTTCATTTTCGTTTATTTTAAGGTTGCATCTTTGTTTTTAACAAAAAATTCAATTGCATGTTATGCTTTTAATGACTTACAGTAACAATCTTCTCGATTTCTCAAAGAACATTTTTTATGATGCGTATTTATTAATGTAATGAGTGAACAGGTCCACTCCACTTTTGGTGCAAGTGATTGCAAAGAATAGTTGATTTAAGAGTCATCTCCCAAAGTCAACATTTTTACCTGAAAAGTTCAGGCATGTAGCATCGGGGGGGGGGGGGGGGGCCGGCCCCGCCCCCCCCCCCCCCCCCTTTTTCTCGCAGCAAACATTTTTCTTAAATTTACATATTGAAAAGTGAATTCAGATGGACTTGCCCCCCCCCCCTTAATATGAATACAAGAAAAGAGAAAGTAAAATGATATCCATTATACACTGTTTCTCTATAACTGTGTAATTTCTAAATTTTCAATAACTGCAATCATTTTTTTTTGTTAAGCAGCCCCGATAAGGAGATAAAGAAGATAAAGAGTCAGCCCCTTATATATTTCAAAAAAGGTAAAAAAAATCTAAAAACTTGCTGAACAAAATATGAGCTTTTACTTAAAAAAAATAAAGAAAAAGATCCTGGCCCTTCAAATTAATGCAGTGGCCAAAATTTGGTCAAGTCTTTTAATCATAGCTCTTTAATTACTGAGGAATGTTTTACAAAAATGTTCATCTTACATTATTTACCTATACTGTAATAAGAATATTATGAATACTCTCTCTCTCTCTCTCTCTCTCTCTCTCTACGGATCGGGATCGGGATTCTTCTGGTTCTTAAATTTGCACTTTGAACCCGGTAAGGCAAATGCTAACTATGGCGATCTCCATGATCTACACGCTCTTTGGAAAAGACGCTTCCACATATTTTGCAACATTTGGTTTTATTGCAGCTTCATATCTAGCATTCAAAATTGCTTTGAATGTGATCAAAGTTTTGAAGTCAGTTGTTTTTGCCGGATCTACAAATTTCAAAAAACTAGGATCGTGGGCAGGTAGGCTTCACCAAACAAGTCGTAACGAATTACAGTCAACTCGTAACCAAACTGACTCGTACCCAAACAGACTAGTTATCAAATAATCCGAGCAAAAAATGACTTTTATTATAATAATATGCCTGCCTTCAAAGAGTGAGAAGAATTTATGAATTTGTCAATATAATTAATTGCTTTTTAGCTCACCTGAGCTGTAAGCTCAAGTGAGCTATTCTGATCACATTTTGTCTGTCGTCCGTCTGTCCGTCTGTCTGTAAACTTTTCACATTTTCAACATCTTCTCAAGAACCACTGGGCCAATTTCAACCAAACTTGGCACATAGCATCCTTAGCCCAAGGGGATTCAAAGTTGTGAAAATTAAGGACCAAGCCCTCTTACAAGGGGAGATAATTAGGAATTAATGAAAATTTTCAAGAAATTTTCAAAAATCTTCTTCTCAAGAACCATTTAGCCAGGAAAGCTGAAACTTATGTGGAAGCATCCTCAGGTAGTGTAGATTCAAAGTTGTGAAAATCATGACCCCTGGGGGTAGGATGGGGTCACAATGGGGGGTCGACTTTTTACATAGGAATATATAGAGTTAATCTTTAAAAATCTTCTTCTCAAAAAGCGTTAGACCAGGAAAGCTGAAACTTATGTGGAAGCATACTCAGGTAGTGTAGATTCAAAGTTGTGAAAATCATGACCCCCTGGGGTAGGGTGGGGCCAAAATGGGGGGTCAACTTTTTACATAGGAATATATAGAGTAAATCTTTAAAAATCTTCTTCTCAAGAATCATTTGGCCAGGAAAGCTGAAACTTATGTGAAAGCATCCTCAGTAGTGTAGATTCAAAGTTGTGAAAATCATGACCCCTGGGGGTAGGATGGGGCCACAATGGGGGGGTCAACTTTTTACATAGGAATAT
>WFKH01011801.1:35131209-35142741 GCA_016163765.1 Magallana hongkongensis
CCCCCCCCAGAAACATTTTCTGGATCCACGCCTGGCTTTGGCAAACTTAATTATAGGAGATGACATTTAATTATCAAAAATTCTACATTCAGTTATTTCATAATTTCTTAATTATTTGTAATTATATCAAAACCTAACCTTAACAGCTTATCTTTTATATTTACAATCTAATTATCATTGTTTACCAACAGACCAATGGATTATGAGTCTGTTAGGGTACGAGTCAGTTTGGGTACGACTTATGACTCCGTCGTAACCTAGCACCTTATTTAACGGTACGGGGCGAACGCAGCATAAAATTAAATACACCAGGTACATATGTATCATTATGATATTAAATAAACAATTAGGGCGGAGTTCCAAATAAAGATGCATCAACAGCTTATCAACGAGTCAATAAATTTGAATAAAAAAAAATTAGATGCATAACTGTATCTACACGGGAAATTCAGGTTGACGGACTGTGGAGCTACAAACTGTATATTTATTGTGCACTAAAATTTGCACATGGTTTTAAACTTATTAAACTAATTTAGAAATATCTGTTAATCATGTAAATATTTCTTATACGAAAAAATTCCTGAGATATTTTACTTCTGATTCACCACTTAAACTTGCCTCAAACAGTTTCCTGAACACCCTAACCTAACTCAGTTAAATGATATTTAATAGCATAAATACTCCAGGCATGCCAAATTGTGTATACGAGTAATGAGAACTTTCTTTCATTTTTGAAAATATTCTTTTGGAAGTTAAAAGGTATATCCACATATAAAGTTCTGGAGTCATCTCTCTTTTGACTTAGCATTTAATTCTTAATATAAGTTCTTATTATATAACGTTTTGGCCATCTGATTATACCAAGGCATTGAAAAATTAGTGGAAATATTGCATGCAGTTTTTCTTCACTTTTAAATGAAAAATAACATGAATAAGGATAAAGGAATGTCAAGAATCCCTAACTTTTTCTTGAAGACAATTAAAAACGTTCTAGTTGTATATTATTGTGCTATTGAATACCAGCATTTTAAGGAGGTTGGCACCTGAAATACAAGTAATGTCAATCATCTGGAAACCACTTAGATATAAAGATGGGGACTTAAAATGTATATTTATTTTATTTGTGACCCATGACACGCCATTTTTTTAAAATATCGAGCCCCAAACAGAAATGATAATTTTCCTGAAATAATTGCTAAAATTTGGTATGGAAATTGATTAGTTGAAGAAATCAACAAATATTTGTAGTTTGAACTATAATTTAATTATGATTTTGATACAGTATGAAGTTGAACATATGTAATGTAGTGAATATATAAACAATATTTAAGTCAAAGTTTAAAAAACTCTGCCTTACAGGTGGCTTCAAATGCCAGTATATAATGAACACAAGAGCATATGTTAAGATTGTTACAAAATGTTGGAGTAATCAAATTATAACGCAAGTGAAAAAAATCATTAGTATTATAAATGCCATCTTTTCATAACTTTGCATGCAAATAGACATAAATCTAATGTTTCATGTAAAAGTAAAAAAAGAAGGGGTCACACTTCAAAAATATGAGATCTCGCATGAAATAAGCTAATTTAAGGCAAAAATTGGAGTTAATTTTTTCTTGACTTTATGAAATTTAAGCTCAATATGCCAAAATATGTCGATAGAAATATTAAAGAATTGTTCAAATATGTTTTTTGGAACAACATGAAGATATCGTAATGCATAAACTATCTGGGAGTTTAGTCTGCACTGAAAATTAGGAAGCTAAAGTAACAGTACTCTAAAACTATTGAGTTATGAAAAATGTTCATTTTCTTCTTGAAAACCTTCTGCCACAAAATATAGTCCCTTACTAAACTCTGCAAATATTTTATTCAGTATAGTTTATTTGGCATTGTAAAATATAAATAAATGAGCAGTATTATTGTATGATGCAGAATTTTCTGACTAGAGGTGACCAAAAATGGTTACCCAAAAACCTCTTTAATTAAGAGGGCTTGATGGTCGTGGCCATTTTTAGACTGTATTGATCTCCTTTAAAAGGAGAGCTCTATATAAGAATATAGGGAAATGCCCAAAGTTAAAGGTTAAATATATGGACTTTTTCTTTACTAAAGTTAATAATAGTTTATAGCTAAAGAGATCATATCTAAAAATTTAAGGAAGATCTGATGGCTAATTTGTTGACCATCCAGCCTCCTTAAACAGTACTACTACAGTGTAATTTAAAGCTGAACACCGCTCGTAAATAGGCACTGTCCACCATATTTCTCTTTTATCACTGCTATCCCTACAACCCCTATATAAGCTGCAGACCTCTTAGCAGTTTAAAGTATTTCGCTGAAGAGGTCACACCTGTGTGGACGTACATCTTGCTTCGCTTTGTTACTCGGTCGTGATGAAATTATCAAATTTTACGCACTTTTGTCAAGCCAGAAGAATACGAACATCAAATAAACAGGTCAATGCATTATTTACAAACAGAATATGCACATAAAATAAGAAATAAATGCATAAAATCCAAAGACCACGAAAGGAATACTACACGTCGGCCACAAGTTTCAGGTGTGCAATCGGGTGTAACGAAATCAAAGGGTTTATATACTGGTACCTGGCCTGGGTGACAGTGCCTATTTACGAACGGTGTTCAGCTTTAATATTATACTTGCTACACATTTTTTTTTTACATTAAAAGACATAGGAAGAAGAAATGTCAGAGATTGCATGAACTTCAAAATGAATAAAAGCTCTATTATACATGTATATATATATATATTTTAAAAAAAATTGTTTTGTCTCCTTTTTAGTTGTCACAGGTGCAACAGATGGTATCGGAAAAGCCTATGCAAAAGAGGTAATGTATCACGGCTTTAACTGCTTAACAATACTTCCTCAACTTACTGCAGGGTTTTTGTCATAACATATCATTTGATCAGTGAAAAGATAAAACTTTTGCTATTTAATGGATATTCAATAAGGCCAAAAAAAATTATTGTTTGTTTGGAATTGCCTCCCGCCTTATTGAAACACCCCCCGCGGATTAAATTTTATTAGCAAAAAATAAAGAACTTTTTTTTTATATGGAAATTTTTATTTTTTACCTATTTTTGATTAGTTAAACTTCAAGTTTGAAAGAAAAAAAAAATCCCTCCCTCCCTCCTGGGTCTAGAAACCTCCAGGCGGCAATTCCAAACAAACAATTTTTTAAGGATGGCCTAAACAGTACTTTTATATATAAATACAAATGGAAATTAATTGTTAAATTTTTAAAAATTAACATGAGTATTGTATGAGCAGTGTTTTGTGTAACAGAAGTGAAAATAGCTGGATGGTTTTTTTTTTTTAATAATTTTAGTTAGCAAGAAGAGGAGTCAATATTGTTTTGATCAGTCGTTCAGAGGATAAGTTACTGGATGTAGCTGATGAAATCGGTAAGGAAGATCTTCCCTCACTGATAAATGATCCACATAAAACTACACAGTGAAACAAAAACACTTATCAGATTGATAGTTGAGACAAAGAAAAATGCACAGTGGCTGATGGTACTTGGCTTGTTATTGGACACATTTATGCTTAAATTCACACCAAATTTTACAGCAGTATGGTACAGTTAAACAATTTGATGAATTACTGATTTAAAGAAAACAATATTGAATATTGCACATAGGTATATATCTTCATTTTTTTGTTATTTAGTGTTATTTTATTTAATTATTTATGAAGTTGAAATAATAACTAATTACCGGTATTCAGTAAATTTTTTCCTCATAAGATCTGAGACACAGAGCTCAGAAATCACCATATCAAGAATTTTTTTTATAGCTTCTATTTATTTTGTTTTCGTTGTTTTATTACATGATATTCCTACTTATATACCCCTGACTTGTCAAAATTATATTTGTATCTCACTAAGTACATGTAATTAAGTTCCAGCAAATACACTAAAATAAAGTGAATAAACTTTATCTATTTAACAGTATGGTGAGATGCATTTTCCAGATTTACCGGTACACACAATATTCAAAATGACAAACACAATGTGTTTTATTTTCTAAAGCGAAGGAAAGTAAAGTTCAGACCAGAATCATTGTAGCTGATTTCGGGAAGGGTCTAGAATTGTACGATGCCATCAGAACCCAACTTGCTGATCTAGAAATCGGAACCTTAGGTGGGTATAAAAGAGAGGATTTGAAATGTAAATTAGATACAGGTATGCAGGGTCTGTTTGTTTGTCTGTCAAGCACATTTTAGTTAGGAAGACATAATTTGTAGTTTGTAATCAGAATTTAACACTTAATTTGTATGTGTGTGTGTGTGTGTGTGTGGATGTGGGGTGGGGGGGGGGGGGGGGGTATTCATTCATTAGATGATAATATTCTCATTCAATATAATGTATTAAAAAAAAAGAGGGCAGAATCCAGCATTACAACCAAAAAATTATGAGTTCACATTTTAAATGTGTCAACATCCATGCAAACAAGAGAGATAATGATATCAGTTGTTGTACTATGTACAAAGTACTTTGTACTTTATCAGTCATTATAAAAGAAAAATATACCTATTGTTTAACATTTTTGTCATCGGCTTCGACTGATCACAGTTGTGTTTGTATGAGGCATCTGGCAAATTTTTCTATTTGCGCACACATTACGCCTTGCACTACTTTGTTTACTATGCAGTGACAGCTTCATGTAAATCTTTAATTAGGTACATGTAAATTACTAAAACCATTATTCTAATGCATTTGCCTCGAGATTAAAACATATATACAGTTACATCATTTTTCAAATCACATTTTTCTTTACATGAGTAAGAATTTTTATCTGAATTACACTTTGCCCACTAAGAGTAAGTTTACTTCAGTCCTTGCTATTTCGGAAATCAAGAAAATGGTGCGATATATTATCCTATTTATCAAGTTTACTGCATGTAATGCCTTCGCGTTACATTAACATGAAGCTGACCAATGATATTACATGCCGATCATTCCCTTAAAAGGAATACTTGTTAAAAATCTGATTTGTATGGGACTATGGTGTGTAAAATAGGGTTGCCGATGGGGAACAGAGTGATACACAAATTTTGGGGGTAAATTTCAGTAAACTTGTATCTTTCTGATTCCATCTGCATTTCATTTCTGTGTATACTTGCAGTTAACAATGTTGGAATGTCATATTCCTCTCCTTACTATCTTTTGGAGATTCCGGACAGAGAAGAAGTAAGGAACAAGGAAATCGCTTTAGGATTTAATTATATTTGTAATGTGCTATTTAATTGGCTAAACCATTATGTTTATAGGATGACATGATGATCATTCCTTCATAAAGAGTAATTGCTCTGCTGGCAAATTTTTGTTTCAAATTATGAATTTTTAAGTTCAAGACATTTTTTTTCAATTGTTCATGGCAAGAAATAGAAGAATTATTGTATTTAACTGCTATTTATGTACATGATTGTATTTGATAACCAGTGTGATTGTAAAGAACCAAATAATTGCATATAAAAGCTTGCTAGTTTAATACTGGTACTTCCATTTTTCATTGCAGTTTTTCATGAAGATGATTAACATTAATGTCACGTCTATGACCATGGTATGTGTATTTTATGACCCCTGTCGGTATATTTTATGACCATTGTATGTATATTTTGTGACACATTTTAGATATTTTCAATTCTTAGGGTGCAGGGTGTACATACACTGTATATATCTCCTCAAATACTGCAAAATATTACACAGAGCTGCGTTCCTCTACCAATATTTTGTTGATAAACAGTAATAGGGAACACTTGTAATTTCTTGCCGAGTTACCAGATACATGCTTTAAAACTAGCCAGTTTCCTAACACATTATTAGAGACATAAAGAATTATTTATATATTTTAGCATGAAATTCAATCTTACAAGAGAAATTACTTTATACTGTAGATTCTTTTTTTTACATGAGTACTTAATTCCCAGATTCCACAGTTTTGCATCAAATCGAGAGAACATAACGCTATACACTAAATTTTTACCCTAGATTCATATAGATACAGCTGGTAGAAAACTAAAAGTGAGATTTTAAAATCTGCAACAATTTTGTGCATTTATTAATTCATTACGTTTAATTAGGAATATACTAGAAAACTAAAAGTGAGATGTGCAAGATGTGCTTCTCACAATTTTATGCAGTTATTAATGCATTGCGTTTAATTAGGAATCTACAGTAATATTGATGCTGATTGTAGATGACCAGTATAGTGATGCCAGGAATGGTGGAGAGGAGGAGAGGGGCGGTCATCAACCTGTCCTCTGCATCCGGCATTTACCCCACCCCCCTGCTTACTGTCTACTCGGCCTGTAAGGTCAGTGTCCTGCTACAGATCTTAAAACTGCATACTGTTTACCAACTTTTATTCATGTGCGAGAAATTTCCACGAGGTTCGCGAGAGCCTCATTGTCACAAATATTTCTCTCCACGGACCAGTATTTGTCATAGAGTTGTAGTAAAAAAAAAAAAAACCAGGCGTAGATAAGGCTTAGTGCCAAAAATTAGTTGCCGCGAACCAGTTCATCTTGGGTAAATCACGAAATGAAGTTGTTGCGAATAATAGTTGGTTTACGGTATATTGTTAGATTTCAAGTCTTGAATAAATGTACTAGACATCGATACTGCCTCAAGTCTCTGTTATACCAATGCAAGACCATAATTAAATCTTTCTCTTTTTTTCAGGCATATGTACATTTTTTCTCCCAGTGTATACAAAGAGAATACCAATCCCAGGGAATTACTTGTCAGGTATCTTTTAACTATATATATAAAGTCCATATTTCTGCAGAACCTTTAAAGTTTACAGTATATATACAGTTTTTTGATATACATTTTCCTTGTACTTTTTATACCCCCCGCAAACGAAGTTTGGGTGGGTATATAAGAATCACATTGTCCGTCCATCTGTCCGTCCGTCTGTGCAAAATTCATGTCCGGTCCATATCTTTCTAATGGAGAGACATTTGAAGTTCCTACTTCACGCAAAGATTGCTTATGATCTGAGGGTGTGTCATGACTTTGACCTAAGGTCATTAGGGCAAGGTCAAGGTCACCGGCAGAAAAAGTGCAAAATTTGTGTCCAGTCGATATCTTTGTTACGGAGAGACATTGGAAGTTCATACTTCACACAAAGATTGCCTATGACCTGAGGGTTTGTCATGAGCACAACCCAAGGTCCTCCGGTTAAGGTCAAGGTCACTGGCAGAAAAAGTGCAAAATTTGTGTCCGGTCCATATCTTTCTTATGGAGAGACATTGCAAGTTCTTACTTCACACAAAGATTGCTTATAACCTGGGGGTGTGTCATGATCTTGACCCAAGGTCATTCTGTCAAGGTCAAGGTCACTGGCAGAAAAAAGTGCAAAATTCCTGTCCGGTCCATATCTTTCTTATGGAGAAACATTAGAAATTCTTAATTCACTCGAAGATTGCCTGTGACCTGAAGGTATGTCATGACCTTGACCCAAGGTCATTTGGGCAAGTTCAAAGTCATTGTTTAAAAAATGCTTAATTTTTATATGTGTCATGTCTTGTATGAATGGAAATGATTAGAAGGTAAAATTTGACACAAAGGTTGCTTGTGTAAGGCGAAATTAAATTATTGTAACATTCTTTTGTGTACTCATATTAGCAGAAGCAAGTAAAAAAAATAGAGCAGTTGTTATTGATAGGAAATGGACATTAAAGAGATAGCATCCATCATTTTCTATAATAGCAAACTACTTGAGTTATGATTTTTTTCTTAGAGGGGAGTATCAATTGTGAGCTTCCTCACAACAGTACCTCTAGTTTTTTCTTCCCCTAAAACCCCCCCCCCCCTCCTTCTAACTGTTGAGTTTTGGTTCTTTCAGTGTGTGATGCCGTATTTCGTTGCGACAAAGATGTCAAAGATTAGAAAGCCAAGCCTTTTTATCCCAAGTCCGGACACCTTTGTAAAATCAGCTCTGTCAAAAGTTGGGGTTTCTGAGGTGACTCATGGCTACTGGCCCCATTCACTTCAGGTATGTATAGGGTTGGTCACTTCAAACACCAAATACCAATGTTCAAGTCTTATCGCAAATCTGGCTTGTATGTACAAACACTTCGGCCGATATAGCGATGCGTTGAGGGACGACACTATTTGATTGAACATTTGAATAGGTCAAATCAAGGGTTGCAGTTTATAAAAAAGCATTTTAATTTGCCAATTTGGTACCCGCCCACTCTTACCTGCTTACACGGTATCAATAATTTATGCACCAACTGCCAGCTGTGACGTTTAACTCTGTACCAGAACTGCAAAAACTTAATCACTGCAATAATTGACCAAGAGTTCTCACAGTAATTGCTTCTTGTTTTTTATGGGGTAAACAATTGTCAGACACACTATTTAAACAGGTTCCCCATTTCATTTTTCAGCAATAATTAATGCTTCATTGATAAATTCAATCATTTTTTAGACATCAATTTAAGTTGAGGCAGTATTCATTTTGTTGTGGACAGATACTGACAATAAATATTACATAAACTGCATTTTATTGAACTTCAACTGATCAAAGGCACACTCACTTCTACAAGATCATGTGTTTGCAAACATGCAAAAAACTTGAAATTTACGGCACAAACATGTTCAATTTTGGACTGATCTGTGATTAACCTCATTTTGTAGCTCACTCAGTCTGTAAAAACATTAATTTTATTACATGTTTCTCAGTATTCTTCAGGCAATAATTACTACTGATGTTGATGTTTTTCTTGCCACTGACACTCTCTCAAACACGCTAATCAACCTTAGACTGTAAAATTCACGTGCAGATTGAGTCGCCATTTTACACAGTTTTACATGTATATAAACAAACTACACTTCTTCATTTTACGGAGCTGGTGACGATGTTTCAAAGATTTTCAGTACATATTTATTGTAAGCAAATAGTGAAGACATATGCTGTTAAACGTCAAATGGATTTCAAGGCGTGGCAACCCGAATTTTCCTGTGGATCTACATTTTGCAGCAAGCTTTTTGGGAGGAAAAACAGTCTGTTCAACTCATTTGATATTCCATATATGGTACATTTTGAATGGTAATGTAAAATATTTTTGTACACTAAACAGTTTCTGACGAATTTCTTCACAAATAACTGAAGAACATTATTCGATGAGCCAAGTATAATCTGTGACTTTAATCTATATGCCCCCGTCTCTGCTTTTAGAGACTTTTTCTTTGGGGGGTTTTTCACTAACATGATTAACACATGTACATAAACATCACCCCTTTTGTTCTGAAATAACTCTGTAATTTTTAACTTGCAAGTACAACTTTATTAGGCCTATGAGTTTTCTTCGACATTTGTTTCCACGTGTTAGCATCATGATCTCAACATGCATTTGATAAATGGGCGGGTCTTTATAAATGCGCCAATCAGAATCTTTGTTGCGAATCGCAATTGAAATACACACAGATTTGAAAGTGTCGTCACTCAATGCAATGCTACATCGACCGTAGTGTATACATCCATGCTAGATTTGCGATAAACATTCGAATGTATTCATGTTTCTTCTGTATTCATGATTATGGAAGCCCGCTGGTGCCACAT
This sequence comes from Magallana hongkongensis, assembly GCA_016163765.1. Taxonomy (NCBI): domain Eukaryota; kingdom Metazoa; phylum Mollusca; class Bivalvia; order Ostreida; family Ostreidae; genus Magallana; species Magallana hongkongensis. Next base: position 35,140,810 of record WFKH01011801.1, read on the forward strand.
AAGAAAAATATATTTTCTGGCAGCCTACGCAAAAATTTTGTATACACATGCATAAATAACATAGTGATATGGACTTCTGCAATAACAGATTCAGACTATTGTTGCCAAACACGGCTTTCAAAACAGGCCGTTGGGCGTAGCTGGTAACTATATAGACCCTTTGGTCTTAACTGAGTGTAATACAGCCCATGCAATGAATAAAATTGCAATTGAATAAATACTTGCCTTTGTATGAAAAAAATTAATACTGTAGATGTATTACTCAAATCAAAAATGATCCACATGGTGACCAAAAAGCAAGATAATTGTGAATGAAATTTGGGGAGATTTTTTAAGAATTCCATTTTTATTGAAGTTATGAACGACAAGGCTCTATCGGTGTGTGTTTTTTTTTATTTGGATGACACATGGATCAAATCATTTATTAATTATGATGGCAGATCTTGATAGTATTTAAAATCTTTTTATTGTAGCAGTGAAGAAAAAATGAGAAACAGGGTAGGGTATAAATCACACTTTGTATTTGTAAAAAGAAATTGTCTTTGGTCTGTATTAGATGGAATGCAACATTACATGGAGTGTGCTAAAATGTTTAAGTTCTCAATGCACAAATTAAAGCAAGACCAAGATTTTAACTGGCAGCAGCATTACCATGATTACATTACATGTACTTGGCAGTTGCAAGATATAAAAAAAATTTCACATGGCACCAATGGGCTTCTGTAGAAGATATACATAACATGAAATTAATCATAACTAAATTAACATTGTTATTTTTCAGGGTGCAATTTCTCTAAAGGTGTTGCCAGAATTTGTTTATAATAAGTTGATGAGTAGGCTGTTGCTGAATGCTAGAAAGATAAATCTGAAAAAAAGAGAAAGAGAAAGCAAGAAAGATTAGAAATTCAGTCCATCATGAGGTGACTTTTACCATAGCAACTGTACACCTTGCATCTAAGAAAAGGGGAAAATTAATCTATTATATTAACTATCAATGTCTTGCAGTGCTTTCCAACATGAACTCTTGTGAACATTGGTTAAAAATCATTCCATAATACCATATCTGGTATTCAGGATTCAAGGTGTTTAGTCTATTGTCCAAAATATTCTGTCACTGTAATATCAAATTATTTATAATCTTTCTTGATTTATTGTTTAACTTCGTCTTCACAAGAAGTACCACTTAAACAAGTCTCATTGTAACTCTATGTATCTTTTTCTGAATAAAAAGTGAAAATGTAAAAGGGTTTCTGCTATTATTGCATCAAGAGGTTTAGACTATATTTATCTCCTTTAGTAGGAGAGCTTTGTATAAAGGTATAAAATAATATTCAAATTTTAAAGCTAAAATATTATGAATTTTCTTGACAGTCACTATAAATAATAGTCAATGGTTAAAAAACTCATCTCTAAAATTTTAAGGTAGATCTGATGGTTACGTAATTTATTGACCATCCAGCCTCCTTAAGCGAAGCTCCAAAGCCATATCTAAGGATCGTACGACAGGAACTCGCAGAATTAAACAAACCGAACAACTCGGACTATCAATGAGTCCACAAAGTTTGCAGACTTTTCTTATGTGTTTGAGGAATAATAGATTATCGGTGTCACAATGGCTAGACTAAGCATGCAACCTTTAGTGTTAGAATGAATAGGTAGGTGGATCCAACTGTGCACGTTTCTAATGAATCATACAGCGAAGTTGTAAACATGTTACTGGCTTTGCCCTCCAGGTAGACCACACCATAAAACACAAATGTTTATACATGTATTCTGGAACATAAAATATTTTATTTTTATTCAATTTTTTAATCACATTGATGCATCCATTTGGTAAACCACGCTATAATTTTCATCATTATGAAAAATATGTACCTGTGTACACAGGGGCTTGTGTAGAAAAAAAGCCATCGTTAAAAAAGTGGGTACCTT
>WFKH01011801.1:35184648-35200215 GCA_016163765.1 Magallana hongkongensis
TGTACGTTCCTGGAAATTACCATAATTATAGTGAATAAAATAAATGTGAGCATTCATCCAAATGAGTGCAAGTTACAACTGTTTCCTATATCTGAAGAAATGTCCTCATTCGTTAGCTTTGCAAGATTCCGAGAGGATGTTGGTAATTTCAGCAGATTTACAATAACTTCAGTTAGAGTAATTTCCCCTTATTGTGACGTCAAAGTTCACGTCGGTTAAGTGTCGTCTGACTCTTTAAAAACTCCCCTGAGAAATAAAACTACGCGAAGTATACTGTTTTATTTACTTAAAAAGCATGATGTTCTTAAAATTACACATTTTATCTGCTTCTCAAAAGTTTTACTTTGATTCTCGCGAGAACGTGAGAACGCCATTTGCAAAGCTTGGAATTGCATTGTGGGTCGAAATTTACTGACACCGAAAAATTCTGTCTGATCAATGTGCAAGAAATCCTGATGTCACTCGATTGAAAGTGTACAGAAAAGGGTGATAACTCCGTTAGTCTAATGTAAAGGAATTACGTTGTGTCAGCAGTGTATTTACAATGCATGAACATAGTCTTTAATTATGTTCTCGTGAAAGTGTGAAATGGGAAACCATATTTACAGGAAACTGCTGGTCCGAAAAAAACAGGGCATTACTGGTCCGAGTAACTGACGCCAAAAAAATCCGTTGAATGAATGTGCAGCTGGTCCGAATTTTCTATTCGCACACGCCTTGCCTGTAGAGCTCGCTTTGCTTGCTACTATAATTTTTACATTAAATACATGGTTATAATAGGGCCTAACTGCTCTTCCATTGTTGGTCAAGTTTGCAAGGTAGGGGGGTATAAATTTTATATCATAATTCTTTGCAGTTACAGCTTGCATGAATTGTATTTGCATTACGATAAAGCACACAGTTGTTGACCTGTTCCGAATCGGGTACTGTTCAGATTAGGCAGTGTTGTTAATATACCCGGGTGTTATTTTGAGATCTAATTTTTTGTTAAAGTACACCATATACCTGCTGATATTAACGTAATATTGTTGTAATTATTTTTTTTTCAAATAAAATTTTATTCCAACAATTTCAGCCATTTTACCAGTTGCAAATAAGCCAATGAGTTCCGAACAGCATAACTATTTTCATATACATGTATTTACATTATCCAGTGTCTTTGTCTGTGATAACACTACGAATCGATTTTTTAATGTATGTTCCAATACATTTCATCAATATTCAACTATTTCAATATTTAATCTTACAATTGCTGAAAATTATATAAATATAAGTAATAAGGAATCATTCTTTAAATATTATGAGGTGATCAAATACGGTCAGGCGTGATCAAATCTATCATATCCCCTTTAGAGAGAGAGAGAGAAAAATAGAGAGAATTTTAAGAAACTTAGCTAAGTTTAGTGAAGTAAGTCTTTAAAATCAGATTTATTAATAAGAAACTTCAATTTTTAAATCTTTAGTTCCACGCTGAACTTTTGATGTTGTAATAGCTGCAACCACATGTGCTAATTACAATGCCCTACTTAATTAGTATTGACATCTTTCTGGGTTGACCTCTGAACATCATGCAGGTTTTAACCTCCAACCAAATCCAATTAATTAGTATACTATGCACGATCTTTTACAAGGCTGTATATTACTCCAAAAAAAGTTTCAACAAATGTTTTGACTGACCTTTGTCAAATCTGATCATAGTAGGTGGAGATAAGACATCACAGCTCATGACCAGAGAGAGAGAGACAGACAGACAGACAGAGAGTACAAATAATGACTGATTTACGGTGTTCAGTTTAAATGTTTTTAGTAAACGGGGCATTTGATCTGCTTGCACATAATTGCACATGTAGGAGTAGGGTGCAGTAGACATGCAAACTGTTAAAACTTTTAACACCTTTTTGCAATTTTGCTGCGAGCCACGGTAGAACATCTCCGGGGAATACAGTACATATAAACAGTCTTCCTTGTAAAGTAATCTACAATAATTGCAATATATTTCTATTTTATTAGGAAAACATTTATTCTAAATGTTGTGTGCATACATTAATTAAGGTGGCAGCAAAGCAACCCGGCAAGCTATAGTGTTACGGCTGCATGCCTTTGATGCCGGTGAAGCGACAGACGTCTGATTTAGTGAGTGGCTAACAAAAACAAGACTACCATCAAGTGGAAAAATCGACAGTATTTTGAAACGAGCTCTGAATCTATGACCTCTGATCCACTATTGTTGACATGGCTGGCTACATGGTTGTCAATGTTACCCAACTTGCAGACTACTGCCTCCTTAGACGGACTTGTGCCTTGCACTGTCATATTATCGCCACAGTTTATTATTCATTTTAATAGTCTTTTGTAAATTTTTTCTCAATCGTCTTTGTTGCTTCATTCCGCTATTCCTTGGACAACATTTTACAAGTGTCACATGGAGGGCCTCGTTACAAATATGATGTTTGTAGCAAAAAAATGTGATCATCCAGAATGTTCACATAATACCAGAAAAATTAAGAACAGTCTTAATTAATAAACTATTTTTCCATTTTCCCAACGCGATAAACACCTTCAAGAAATATGACTAGTTTCAAGTATGTCTTATTAAATTATTAGATGGAAAATAAAAACATTAACAGATCTTTCAAATACTGATGAGTAGCAAAAATTTCAATCCATCAACAAATTCATACGCATTGAAAGAAGAATAAAAATTTCTCAGTCACATGCCTTTCACTGCTATTTCAGAAGACAAAACTTGTTTTATGTATGAAACATGATGTCTTCATGTAGACGTTTAGTTAAACTTTAGCTTATGATTGAGTAGGCAGGCAGATCCTACTGTGTGCTTTTCAAATGAATGTTATCTTCTTTTTTACAAAAATCAATCCGTATTGTCTGTGTTTAAACCAAAAAAATCTGCCTCAACAGTCACACCATTTACATACCAAAATTTGATTATTTAAAATGAATTATGATATCGATACATTTAAGACCAAAATATGATTGTGTAATAATTCCAGATATTTCAGGTTTGGCCCGAGCGAGGTTTTTCTTTTAGTTCTTTGTTTATGTCACGTGATGACAAGGGTATAAATACGATGGTGAATCAGCAGAAGAAGTCGCTGACAATTGAATTAAAGGTATTGCGTCAATACTGAGCTTGTGCGTTTGTAATGGTGTTTAGTGATTTTGGTAGACCTTAGAGAAGTTGTCCTCTTGGTATTTAAGTTAGGCATTGTAGTCATTTTGGCCTGTCACAGAAGGCTTTCCTCGGAGAGGCTAGCCATTGTTATCATCTTGGTGGCTGATCAGACTGTCGTCCAGGCCGCTGTGTTCATTGTCCGGCCTTGAATAAGGCAGCCAACAGTATATGCAGTAATCTGAGGACAGTCAGTCATTTTAGCTGAGTGGTTGACCTCAGTGGATTGTCACTGTGGGTGTGTACTGTCAAATCTGAACAAGGCAGCACCAGTACAACACCTAGAGTGTCAATTATATATTCGTTATACCCTTGTTGTGTTTGTTAATATACTAGATTCCCTGAAATTACTTGTTGATTATTAGCCTATAGGTAAGGTTGGGCTATACCAATCATTTTTGACAATCAATAGAAAATCATTATATTATAAAGACTTGGTAAGTGTACACCAGAGACATATATAACATATATGTCTCTGTTGTACACCCAAAACCCTGGAAAAGACCAGGCACGAACCCTTCCCCTGGCAGTATTATACGTAGCTTGGTACATTACAATTGCATGACCAAAATATGATTGAATGACTACTGAAGAGAAATGTGAAGTAGTATGGATCATATGCCTGAAAAAAGTCCTCCATATCAAGTGTGGATATATTATATTTATCTCGAGGAAATTCGAAAAACGTCAAAACGAAGTGAGGATATCTGATTCGTCTCGAAGAAATTCTAAAAACGTCAAAACGATTAAAATAAAACTGTTCCTGTTAATTCTTACATACCTGTGGTTATGTGTAGTTAATGGTTTTCTTTAAAACTACAAGAAGACTACAGAAATGAAATGATCATTATGCATTTTCCCCACACAGACAGTTGCGGAAGTAGCCAGGATGTGTAAAAAACTAAATGCAAAAATCAAAGCGGTAAGATATCCGGATTAATAAGGCATATTACCCAAACTCCGTCACCTTCGGAGTTGCTAATTTTTGTTAAACATCAAAATATACCATAAAACATCATAATTAGAAAATTCAACAAAAAGATGTCTGTCCCAAGTTGTTGTTTCCGTCACTTTTTGACGATTTTTAACGAAAATAAACATACATGTACCTGTACAACAGAAATAAAAGGAAAATATCCAAAATTTCCTCTGACTGATCACTGATAAAAATCACGGGACACACAAAAAATCAAGACCGTCATATTACGGAGTTTTGCTGCAACTCTTTTGTTCATCTTATTTTTATTTTATCTCAGATTAATCAAAACCAGCATCTTTTTGATCGGATCAACAACGTCAGTAACACCCGTCTTGATAGTGTAGATCTACCATATTTCTAACTCGACTGAAAACAAATACCTAATAAAGTATAGTAGATCCCCATATTTCCCAATTCCTACTTGAATGGTATATACTTCAGAAGAAAAATATTTGGAACGTCCAAACTATTTTAGTTTTTGAGCTGTTTATATTTAAACCTGATATTCTTGAGAAATAATGTAAGGTTTTCATAGCATTCAAGAGAGAATTTTTAGAACCATCAAGGACTAGGGATGTATTGTCTGCATTTTGAGATAATTTTACGTTACGTTCGTTATGACTGATAAATATATCTTAAATATCTTTATTTTGTTTAATCAAAATGTGAGCATTTCAGCACTAAAGATATTAAATAAGAATGGTGCGATAGGTCACCCTGACGACATCCTCTCTGCAATATCATGATGATGTCAGACTCAAATTTCCATATAAGACAACTTGGCTATTTCTTTTATCTAACGTACTGATGTACATTAACAATGATTTATAGTTACTTTTACTAACTCTTTACGATCAATTCATTAATTTGTTAAAGAAAGATGTAAATATAAACAATAAAATGCTTTCTTTAAATTTGATGACTCATGCAGGCTATAAAGGTAGCGATTATTGGAGAGAAAAAAAAATACATAAACCCGCTATTAATTTTTTTTTCTGCAATGCCGCTACCTTCATACCTGCATGAATCACCAAAGAAGGCATGTTATTGTTTAATTAAAACATTGTCAATAAATAAATATGATATAAGGTTGAAGGCCTTCTCAAAATCTATCAGCATAAGCAACCCTGGTATATGATGTTTTTTTTTGTATAAGCCATGAGGTCATATATAAACCTTGTGTTTTCACCAATAAATTTTGATAAAACTTTTTTTGATATTTTTTTTTTACGATTTTTGATAAAACCAGTTTGTGTATTAAATAGGAATTGAGATGATCCAAAGTACATTTAATTCGTCGGCTAATGAGTTTATATAAAACGGTAAGTAGAGTAATAGGCCCCCAATTATCTTTTAGAAATTGTCTTGGCTTATTGCCCTTGGGTAGACAAGAGATGAAACCATGTCTCTGTGAAACTGGTAACTGTTTCTGTAGAAAAAAAGGTTAATAGCATCATAGAACCATTTTAACAAGACCTTGGACTTTCGATAGGATGTAACTATCTGTTTCTAGCATCAAAACAAGATAAAATGACGCTGGTTTTGAGTGAAATTATAAATATGCATAGATTGCGTAGTTTTGGCTCAAAGGTCAGACAAATTTGTTGATTTAAAAGAGTCATGGCTGGGTGGCCTGCAATGAAATAGATAGGCCTACGTCACATTGCTGTTTGACAAACTACCCAAAGTCCAAGCTCTTGTTAAAATGGTTCTAATATGTAGACTTTAATATCATTCCCCCCAAAATTGAAAAACTCTTTAGTAAAACTATCACTGCCTGGTGACATTAGTTTTCATTTCTTTAAGAACCATAAAAATTTCATTTTCATTTGTAGTTTCCCCCCAGATCTTGGTTTCCTTGTTAAGCATTTGGGCATCTGAAAAAGTAATTTTATTGTCTAAATCAATACCAACCAGTTCTGAATCATAATTCCTCTATAGTTTTTCTTAAAATTGTTTAATGTCATTCATAATTTCTAACTGATAATACCGGTATATGACCTCAGTTCCATCTGGGGTTTTTTTATTGTCTCATTTAAAAAAAGACTTGACTCAAGATAGCAAAAATACTTTTTCCTCCTCCTCATTCCACTTAATTCTAGAATGCACATTGATTCTTGTACATGTATTTATAATGACATCATATCTTCCTTATTATAGTTTTTAAAAAAGTCAGAGCTGCTACCGTTTTGTTGCATACTGGCCAGTACATAAAAAGTAGAAGTTGCATATGGGAATCTTGTAATCAACTTTGGGCTAAGCAACCATCATATCAGTTGCATTATATAGCAGTTATTGACTGGGTATAAGGGCAATATATGATTGATATATTGATTTGTTGGACCTGAGGACACAAATCATACACTATCATTTTGATTGATATTATATATTTCACTTGGTACTTGGTTGACAAACCAACACCATTACAGACATTTGTGAAATGAAAGAAAAAGTGAGCAAGCTCACATACGTACCCCACCCTCCCCCATAACTTGACAATGCTTATACACATAATGAATGGCAGGGTATGTACAAAATAAACAAAATAATTTGATAAAGGGACACAACTCCTGACAAATCATAACAATTATGCACATCTATACCTTTGGCTAAATATGAATTTTAAGAACAACAAATTCCAAGTTCAAACAGGCCAAAAATGGAATCAGAATTTTCTGGTAATTAATATGCACATCTACAAATTGTGTCCTACGTACCCCTCACAACTTGTTGTGTAGGGTATAATGACAAGCGATAAACAAAACAACACAAACTAACACCATATTTCACATTTATTAGGTAGACAACTTCTACCAACTATTTAGCATAAAATGTAACAGTTTATTGCACACAAATTGTTATATATAACAATTTTATCATTTGCTTATAATATTCACAAGTGTACATATAACACTAACAAAGTCCACCAACATTCTGTCAATGCAATTTTATGGCCATTACTAAATCTTGTCCAACAAAAACATGTTTTATTCTTTAATGCAGTGTGAGTGCAAATTCTAAAAGAAAAAATAGCAAGCAATCATACCCTAAGCAAAAAAAATCTTACAAAACACAAAACAATTTAGACTAGAACATAATGTTTGAAAGTTGTATAATAGTGCATTTTTATTTATAAAAATGTCTGCATATCTTGATTCATTTCATACAATGAGAGAGCTACAGAATAATAATATCATTTTAAAAAGACCAAGAGAAGTGACATTAGGTTGTCTTGAGAGAAAAAAACCCCAAAGTGATGTTGATGAGGCAAGTCAAGTATTTATGAGCAGATATCTCTTTGGATTTCTAATTCAATTTCAATGATACATGTTGTCTTCTTGAGCCTTATTTGTCAAATTCCATCAACTATTACACTATGTGGACACTATGTGTACACTGTAAAAGTGCAAGCGGCTTAAGAAAAAACATTGAAACTCCAACCAAAACCTTAAAAACCTTTTTGTTCCCTTTAATTTTATATTTTTTGTAAGCATGGAAGGAATACAACATATTTCCTAACATTATTGTCATTTTGATTTTATACCTTACTGCATATCTTTAAGAATCACACCTGGAAAACTGAACAAGAGGCCCTTCGGTTCAGGTGAGCTAAAAATCATTGTATGGTACAAAATTATTTTAACTTTTGAAATTCTTTGGTACAAAACATTTCTTAGGAAAATTCTTTGAATCTGTCAGTACATTCCAAACAGGTAAAAATGAATTTGGTCAAAACAGCATTAATACTCTAAAGATATTAAGATAATGGAGGAAGGTCCTGTACTATTAAATCGAAATGAATGTAGTTTACTTTTGCTCCTGATGTTTGGTGTAGTTGTTACTTGAATGCTATCTACTGGTAGCTATGGATGAAAATCCTTCTGATACAAGATTGCACTCAGAACCTAGTCAGTTACTGTGGTTTCAACAATATATATTCATGGAATACCAGATATTGTGTATTTCATTGTCGAGTTTATCCATGAAATTAAATATTCATTGAGGTACAATTTCTAACATACTGTATTGAAAAGATCATTGGCCACGATTTTCCGTATCCTTGAAACTGTGATTTTCACTAAATCCACAAAAATTGTTGCCCTCTGATATTAATGAAACCACAGAACCAACTTAATGCAGCCTGGTCATCAAGCTTCCAGAACACTTAGACAGTTTTGAACCAAATTTTTTACACAAACATGTACACCATATCAAACAGGATTAGTTAACAACAAGGATTTTGGCATCAATATGGATTAGAAACTGTGTTTTACACAGGCAGTTACAAAAATTCAGCATTGTGATTAGTAAATAACAATCTTTTTCATTTTTCATCTCAATACAGTATGTAAAATGAATGGCATTTAAAAGCAAATGATATTTGTTTTTTTTCAATTTATCAAAATCAAACTTATTCAGAGTTATTTCCCCCCTTGTAAACTTGAATGGGAAACTTTATTACACTTTAACATTTTTTAACAATTAACGTATGAATTACAGGGAAGCTATTAAATTGTTTATAGGAATGTACCAGTAACTAGCTTTGGGAAAGCCAATATGGTAACAAAATATAAAAGTGCAATAAACATAACATTACCTAACAAAGTAATCTTTATATATGTATATATAGATACACAATACGATTCCTCTTGATTATTTGGTTCAATATTAATTTACAATCAGTAATAGGTAATTAATTTTCCTCTGACCTTGGTCATATGTCAAATTAATTCATTACATTTTTTTGTCACTGTCTTCCTTTAATGCTAGTGAATAAAAAAAAGTATATTAAGGTACCTCAGTACATCAAGACATACTTTTTTACGACACTACGCCACAAGAGATGGTGATTTAAATGTTTTGTTAAATAGTTTGTATCTGTTTGGTAGTTTATCAACATAGCTCAGTGGTTAAAGTATTGGGCTTGTGAACAGCAGATAATGAGTTCGAATCTGCCTGGGGCTTTTGTCCATATTTACTGGATAAAATTTTTGAAAATCATATACTATCTATCATAATCAAGTAATTTTCTGCTGATTTGAGAAACTATTTCAAGGTGTAGTGAGCCACCTTAAAAAAGGCAACTACGGAAAATTAAAAGCACTTTTATAATAATTTTCTAGGCAACAAACTACTCATATAAAAAAAACCCATAGTCTGCATTTAGCTCCCTTACAATTTTTGACTCCAATTCTTTGACCATGTATAAGAAGATTCTACCATTAAATTAATTCAGTAAACAAATTTACAAAACATGAAGCTAGTTAGCAAAATCCAAATTTGTAAAACAAACATAACAGAGATCTTTATAACAGAAATTAAATTAACAGTGTTAATATTGATCTCACAGATACTTCTCACTAAGGCCTGCTTGTAGTTATAAACATCAATCCATCACATTATAATACTATGTACATATTGTATATACAATCCTATCTACATCACAAATGTACCTGCATGAGATCCTTAAACGAAAGACAGTAATTTTCCAAGGTCAATATCCATCTGTATCCAACCCTCAATTCAGTGCTGAAGTAAACCTAAGCTTCTCACTTAACAGAATAAATTGTACCTGAATATTCTGAGTATCAAATGAAACAATGGAGCTCTTAATTGTAACAGTCAAATAATACATGCGTCTCATCTACATACTTGTAGATTCAAGATTTACAGAACTTATCACTTAAAAGCAATGATTGTGGTGATTTAAGGATCTGGTATTATTTTTTTTTAGATTTACTGGTCTTAAATATTAAAGAAAAAACCCCCCACATATACAACATTTCTTAACACAATATTTCATAATCAAACATCACCTCCTCCAAAAAGAAAGCTAATTATAGCACAAACTCAAAAAATCAGATATTGAAATAAACTAAAATATTCTTTTTAACAAAAATGTTATTTTTATGAAATTAATTTCATCCATAAAATATCTATTATAAGCAATTCCTGTTAACAATTGATAAGAGCACTAGTTAGCAAAAGCAAGTTCATGTGTTTAAGTTAGCCATAACTGTTAAACTGGACGGAAACCATCAATCCATTTACCGGCAATTGTCACAATCAACCCTTCAGTCAATTGTTCCTATGTTAGCTATCTTATTCCCAAAAAATAAATAAATAACAACTCAAGCTTGTTATTTGCATGCTAAAATTGAGGTAAAAAAATTTCACATTTTTTTTCTAGGATAATTTCTATATTATCCATAAATACATGTCATACATAAGTAACACCAACCAACTTACTATAACTGTACATGCAGACATAGTAACCAAATTCTATTGAAACATCCCACTAAGTAACATCGCAAAGTACTGAAGAGGGAGAGAGAATTTTTTTTTAAAACAAGGGTATTGACCTTATAGGTACACATCATAAAGTAACAACAAATCACAATGTTATATGTGTGTTGGAGAGACTTCCATACTGACACAGTTACTATCCTTGTCTGTGTATGGCGCTGTGTTTTCTTTGCCCTCATTTTGATTGGGGTCAGGAAGAAGCTGAATCAGCCCTTTCAATAAGTCCTGAACCACTTCAAAGTCTTTCTCCTCCAAAAGGTTAAATTTGATATTGAACACCATGAAATGAGTAAACAGACTGTTTAGATGGCCATGCATCTGAAGTGTCACAAAATCACTGTAATGAACATGATATATATGGGCTAGAACCTGGAACAAGTATTTGTGGATCTTCTTCACAGTGGATTCAAAAGTGCTGGGGAAAGTTTGCCCTGCAATGTTTAAAAGTAATTACAGTAATAATTATTTGCCTTTCATTAAATATAGACTATTAAATAGTAAATTAATTCTTTACATGTGATTATGTATATCTTTCTGTCAGGCAGTTTTAGAGTTACCCTAGTACATCTGTCACCTCCCATTCCAGTAATAGATATATAAATGGAAAACTACAATCTTTTGATAATATGAAATATATAAACTTCAACAATGTCCTAATGACAAACAAGAGGCCCAGGGGCCATATTGCTCACCTGAGCAGCAATAGCCAACAAAAGCTTTAGACTGTCTTTGAGTATCAAATACAAAATATCTTGACAACTTTAGTAAAGTATAAATCTTGATTTTCAAAGACTTTCAAATTTTTCTCCACATTTTCTTAGGTTAAACATTGAACTCCTTTTGTTGTTTCAGTTTTTGAGAGTAAGATTTTTGAAAGATTTTTTTTATTTTTACTTCTGAACAGTAAGAAATTATTTACTTACCAAATTTTGTAGGAAAGACTGTTTCATCTGAGATTTCTCTCTGAATGTTTGTGGTGACAATATCAACATACTGTGGGGCACTGTATTTGTATTTCTTTCCTTTGTCATCATACCACAAAAATTGCCTGCAAAAATATGCTCATTACATTAATTCTCATACACACTTGCTTTAATGTTTTTTAAGGTGGTAAGGAACACCTGTCGATATTAACATGAATAAAAGAACATTATTATCCAAATACTTTGGCCGGTTAAGAATTTTCAAATTTTACAATATTTGACCAAAAAAGAATGTTTTAAAATTGTTCGAAAAGTATAAAAGCCCTGGCAGGATTCAAACTCATGACATAAAGGTTCGTAGTTAACACTCTAACCCATTGCGCTACGCTGCTAGGTAACAATTTTGGGAAAGAAAACATTTATAAAATTATGATTGATTTTAATAATTATTTTGATTGGAAATAAGTCACAATATGGAGGTCCAATATTACCTTAAAAGATGAATAATCTTTATATCATAAGGATCTTTATACTGTTTACAATGAATTCAAAACATTTTGTATATGATATTTTCGTCAAGATTATATGCATATATATACTGTGCTAATTCATATTTTATATCTCCATCACCTATTCCTGATCAAGAGTTTTTTATCAACTTAATTGATATGACTGGCATATTTTCAATTTCTTTCAAAATATGTGTAAAATAAGAGTACATATTCATTTAAATGTGGGAACTTATAAAATAATAAACAATGGCCAATCAATACAAGACCGTAAATCAGTTGTGAAGGTGTGTATATAAGCCTCCAGCAGTAACAGCTGTGACAGTTTTATCATATAGGCAAGCACTCAAAAATCAATATAATGAACACACCAAAATTTGTTTTTGCATTGCTAAAACAAAATTTATCATACTTTTCTAATTCAAGAAGAATAAATATTGTCTACACTGTCTTTAATTTGTTTCTGGAAATGCATTTAAAGAGGTATGGGACAATTTGAGAAAAAAGTTTGTTGATAAAAGTACAGCATACTCAAAATGTTATCAACATTTAAAGTTTTCAAATGATTGTACATTATTTGACCATAAAATGCATTGGAAAATTCTTTTAAAAAAAACAAATGGGTTTTTTTGGGGGGGGGGGGGGGGGGGGGGTGGGTTGGATGGGACAGAATGCACTGTGTACATTTAATACTTACACATTCCCTGGTCCTGTCATTGTGCTGCATCCCTCAGATGTACAGTACTCCGACACTACGCCGTACACAAGGTTCACATGGTTGAAAAAGGATATTGCTGATGGAGAAAACAATGCCAAGTTTGAAAAAAAATTACTTCAAAAATGCCAATTTTGTGTAAAAAACATTCAGGGACTGAAGTCTCTAAAAAATATATTGACGCATTGTATGGGGAGCTAAACGTAAATTGCAAATAGTTAAGGAAGCAGGACATAAATGGAAATGTTTTTGTAAATCAATATACTGATGTATGTATGAATTAAATAAGCATCTTCTGTAATTGGATTAAATGGACAATCTTCCAATCAATATTCTTCTTTCTACATCAACAAAAACTTATTAATTATTAGTAATATCAATAAATTATGAAGCATGTACCATGGGTGGCTAACCACTCGTTGTAGTCAAGACTGTGTGGAAGAGATACTAGTCGGAAGAAGTCGGCATCTGTTACCCGCTCCTTTATACAGGTGTCTTCCAGGTATCGCTTGCTTTCCTCCTGCGCAGGCGGCGTCGGGGAATCTTTATCCTTTCTTCGTCCTTTCCTACGAAATAATTTTAAGAATATGCTTAAATTCTTCAGTCTTCAATGAATATACAAATAATATACAATATATTGAGGTAAATTAAATGCTCCCTTTTTAGAAGCCTACTTATTTTTACACAAATTTAATGATGTACCAGAATCCTTCTTTAATGAAAGTCAAACAACAATGAACATCTAAAACCACTAAGTTATAAGCAAACCTCTTAGTTTTGTACATGTTTAGAGGCGCCTGGGCATTAATCCTTTCCCAATCGTTGGAAAAAATGTTTCCAGGTAAATCTTATAAACCATCCAAAGGTCCAGATTTAAACCTATTAATTGCTTTCTGTTACAATACTGTAGATATATATAGAGAGATTTATGTCCTCCAGTTCAGATAATCACTACCCAGTCATTGGGTTAGACTTTTGTTGGACAAAATATATCCACCTTTTGTGTGGAACTATAAGCTTCATCAGCCCACTCTAGCTTAATACTTTGTTAATGTTATTTCATCATCAGATGATCACCGAGGCTCTTTATTCTTCTTGTCAATTTTCAAATGCAATGTAAACAAACTGTATTCATCAATACACAGGACACAGAAATACATGCCTTAAATCACACATATAAAGCAGGAAACATTTGTGCTCCTTGTAGTAACATTCACATATACATCTGCTGAGTGGTAAGAATCTTTTGTGTTTATCTAATGAGGGTTGTCCTCAGTTGAATGGCCAGACATAAATGAGGAGATTGATATCCTCTATACATCTGGGCACCCATATACAATAACACAAGGACAGTAAAGTCCTCAGTCCTTTAGCAATGTGTAGCACATCACAAATAGAAATCGATAATAACCAATTAGACTGACCCACTGTGAAATCCTTCTATTCTTACTAGAGTGAAATCATCAGTGAGCCCCTAACCTTGACTAAATTACAAAAATCCACTGATAAATATCAACAGCTTGAAGTAACAAGATCCCAAGCTGTATCCTGTTCACAATTTATTCAAAAGTTGTCAACACTGAGAACAGAGGGGAAATAGTAACAAGATACCCTTTACCCTTTCAATATATTTTTTTCTATTTCTTTTTTTTGTGTGTGTAAACCCTAAGAGATCAAATTGCTGCAATCCTTACCTGTTTTTTAATCCCATCTGATCCCGCCCCTCAGGTGGAAGTTGATGTAACAATGAATACAACAAATCTAAACACATCCCAATTTATGACATCAATCATATATACTGCTTATTATTGAACATCAACAAATGTAGAATTTCCAAGGCAAAAGAGAGACCCATTAAATCATGGACACAACATTCAATGATAGATACTGATGTAACATAGAGTACAGTCAGCTACATACGTACACTACAACACCAGCAGGAAGTACTACCCAACCAGGATACTATACAGCATTATGTATTGCTATTATTTTGTAATAATTCTCTCTCTCTCCCCCTTCTCTCTCTCTCCCCAATTTTTAACCAACATTGGGGTTGTAGCCTAACCCGGTAAACATCCTTGATCTTGAAAGATTGTCATTCAAATATTTTTAATGAATTTATTTACATTTTGTTCACTTCTAAAAATCATATTGTTATATTTTGAATTGACCACTTGGTATCAGAGTTTGCCATATATATGAAATGAGCATTTATAATGATCTGCAATATAAACAATCATTCTGAGATTATTGCATAAGCAATATATGACCCCAATCGGCAACCCCAAATTTGAAACAATTGTCGTTTTACGTGCTAAATAGATGTTATGAAAATTTGGTTAAAGATTTTTTTAAAAGTCAAAACCAATTCATAATGAAAAACTCAGTCTTTTAGAATTAATTTTTTATCATTTGTGTCCATTTGGGTAAAATAGACACACTGGCGTAACACTAGTAACCCAATCATGAATACGAGAGATTTAAAAAATTAATGTTTTAAACCAGTGGATAAAAAGTAAAACGAGTCGAACTGGATTCCTGACTGTTGGGTGGGTTTGCATGAAAAATTCCTGTCTTCTCTTTTCTCACATTCATTTATTAGAACCTTAATCTAACCCAATCATAAATAAGAGACCCATTTAGAAATTAATTACGTAAATAGATGTTGGTCAAAAGAAAAAATATTTAAACTTTATCTGTAGGGCATCACTATGAAGCTACACAGAAACATTTGAAAACAATTTGCCAAACTATTATGTAAAAAAATCTGGAAGAAAAAGTGGGGACAGAATGACTGACAAACCGCGATAAAGACTAAATATCGCCCCCTCCCCCTATAGAAAAAATAAAGACCTGACCAGATTATGCACTTTTCCTTCCAGTGACCTTGAACTTGCACAAATGACCTTGGTTCAAAATCATGACACACCCTCAGGTCATAAGCA
>WFKH01011801.1:35200225-35214950 GCA_016163765.1 Magallana hongkongensis
CAAATGACCTTGGTTCAAAATCATGACACACCCTCAGGTCATAAGCAATCTCTGTGTGAAGTAGGAACTTCCAATGTTCCTCCATATTTAAAGAGAGATAATGACCAAACACTATTGCACAGACAAACTGACAGACGGACAGCCAGACAGACGGACAAGGTGGTTCCTATACACCCCCCCCCCAACTTTGTTTGCAGGAGGTATAAAAACAGATACCCGAATGAGTTTACTTACATTGATTTTATCAAGGCACATACTGAAGCATGAAGCAGAGGTTAAAACTAACCAAAGTATCACATCATTTTTAAATATATATAAACCACAGCAAGTGTGACTGCATAAATGTAATGTTATAACAGATTTTAGTTTTCTATATGAGTGCTCTTACTACTTTTTATGGTTTCTCAATTTAAACAGGTATAGTGGGCAAACATCTAGATCTTAAAAAAATACTATAATCTCTTAGATAAGCAATCATGTCAGTGGACTTTATCTAATTTTGCTCATAGGAATAAATATGATGAATATTATCTGCCCCTGCCATTACAGTTATTTGTAGTGATCAACTTGCAGCTGTTCATATGTAAAGATCATACTCATAACTTGTTGAGCATGTAGCATCTGCTAATTATAGGCTTAATACAAGAAACTGACCATGTGAGAGTTTTGTACTGCAGTGACCACCTTTTTATGATGACCCCAGGATACAAAGTTGACCATGGTCTGACCTCTGACAGAATCAACAATACTAATCAGCACACCAGCTTGTACAGGATTTCAATGATTTATTGACCTGTAAAGCATTTCAATGATTTATCAACCAGTACAAAATTAATCAGGTAACATCCAATCTAAACCATATCAATTAATAAACTTGCATGAGACTATATAATAAATGCAAGATAAGTTGACCCCAATAACCTGCCTTTAAACAAAATTTTTCTGTGCTATAAATCCAGATTGTCTTCAAAGTTCAAATGTCAAAGCTTTTAATAATAACTGTGTCTTACAAACTGCACTTGGTTCTGAATCATTGTTTCAGAATTGTCTACCTGAGTTCATTTTAAAATAAGCTGGGTGTACTCATATTAAACTTCTGAATTCCGGTTTACATTAGACACAACATAACTAGAAGTGTATGACTAAACAAAACTTTAAGTACCGGTATGTGTCATTCCAATCAGATTAAAAAATTTAAAAGAAAAGACAACCTTTTTTTAACACAATGGAGTACCTTATATAAACTTATTCCAAATGCACTTGAGTCATGGACCCCCCCCCCCCCCCCATTTCAAATTTGATATTAAAAAATATTTCTTCCTATGAAAACATTCCAATTTGAATATTATTTTATAGAAAATGAAACCTTTTTGACTCTATGAGCTATTAAAGAAAATCAAATTTTTCAACTGATCGACATGCATATAAAAAGAGATTTTTTTTTTTATATTTTAAATAAATAAAGATCTGGGGGGGGGGGGATTCCTGTAGCCTGTAGCTTATTCTACAGATTGTCTTCTGTAAAATATTCATATATCAATTCATGCAAGTTTCTCTCTATATAATAATTTGGAAAATTATTTCAAGAAATAAAATCTGGATACATTTTCCTTCTGGTGTAAAAGACAAATAGACTAAGTAGTGGTCAATATGTCTTGTTTGGTTAAAATTTTGTGACTTTAAAATATTGATGACAAAATATTGATGACTTTGCTGTGACATGGGCTGGGAAGTGAGTGTTACTAAGAAAAGCCAACCACTTCCTGGTTATGTTCACAGATGATTCACAATTGTCAAACATTTCTATTTACAAAACCTCTATACCAGGGATCATTACTCATCAATGTCACTTCTAAGCATTTTCAAATGTTTAGACTTTTGTTCTTAATATCTGAAACAAAATCAAATTAAAAATCTAATGAGGATATTGTAACAACTCATTTTTGTTAAGTATACATGTATATACTTATACATACTAGCTGTTTAACTTAATATTTTGAGAGACTAAAATTAAAATAATGAATGTATTTAATTCCTATTTTATTAATTGTTGGCTGAAGCTCTGAAAGTTTCCTTATCTAAGTAACATTCACATATTTTGTTCTCGACAATTCTTCCCATATATAAGACTTAGTTTTAATTATAAACCCCTGATTAAAAATTTGATATAGGTCATCCTATCAATCAGAAAAATCTACCATAAACTTTGCATCTGCCTCACACATGTTATCAAAAAGCCTTTGTGTAAACAATACTTGGTGATATAGAACAAACACCAGGAAAAAGAGTATATATGGTAAATTGCATCTCTTGGTCAATGACTACATAATGGACTGCAGGTGTGATGGGAAGCTAAATTATCCATAAAGCCTCACATTATTAGTGGTTACCAGTCATCAATACATCTATAAGTTATCTGTTCCATGCGGCCCTCGCGTCACAGTGGCCAACACTAACATATAGTCTTCTTATATATAACCTTGTCAATAGTACACCAAGGACAAGACTACCAGTTTATCAGTGCTATGATTGCTACAGTACATGTACTGATATATAAGAACTGTTGGAAACCTTCCAAATTGGAATAACATGCGATAGACAAGCCAGATTTGATATCTGTATACTGATCGGTAAAGAACACATATAGATCAAATTATCTATAGTCAGCAAAATTAACTTTTCTAGTTTCAAAATCATAAAACATGATGATCTATCTTCACTGCTCGGCTTTTTGACAACTACAGTATACAGGGTTATTTTCGCCCCGTGTAATTTTCGTCCTTTTACACTTGCAGTTTCGCCCCATCTTAAAATTTGCCCAGACACAGTTGTGTTTAATGAGAGATAATTTGAGACATTGGAATTCGCCCAGTCTTAAATTTGGCTGCTGACAACGAGGGTGAAAGGGGCAAAAATAAAACAAGGGGCAAATATTTCCCTGTATAAAAAATTCTATCAAGACTGAAATTTAATTCAGAGAAAAATTGTCTCTTTGTTTCATAGATCACTAATAATGTTGAATGTTGAATAAATGTAAAGATTAATACAGGTTTTACATTTTTGCACATTGTAACACATATCAGCAAATCTGTAAACTTCACCATATTGATTAAATGCACCTAGTACAAATTTTCCCCCTCAATTTTTACTAAAATTTTGTAAAATTTGAGTTTTTAACAAAAGCTGTTGAAATCTAAATCAAACAATATATCATAATGAACAGTTCTATAAATACTGCACCAAAGGTTTTCCCTAAATTTTTTACAATATCTAACATATATCAGTAATAATTAGGCATGCTTATCATAAATACATGTATAATCTGGCCACATATCACACCCATATCAAACAGGAAATAAAGAAGGTACTAAAGTCATTAATTTCAAACACATCATCAAGGGATTGGGTCGGGCTGTTTACTTTTAACATCAGACCACATATCAAACATCCTTATACAATACATCATTCGGTAGGGTGGTGGGTTTTTTCCTTTTAAAAGTCTCACATCCATTAGATTTTGATGGGACGAGGAAATATGATCATAAAATTTACAATACATATACATGTAATATGTTCCTGTTTTGATAATATCTTTTACTGACAGGATCAGAGGTTATAACTTGTACATGAACACCACCTATGATGTAACAACAATTCACAATGTGGCATGCTCATCAGACATTTGCATACATATACATGATATACAAACTTTGCAGTAATCAGACATTTGCATACATATACAAACTTTGCAGTGCTTTAATCAACCCTTCTGTAATGACCCAAATCTTCCCGTATAAAGTTAGTTTCCCACACACAATTGATGATTTTTATTTTAGATATCACTGATGAACTTACCAGAAGTTTATAACAAACAACACTCCTGATGTCATCCTGAGAGTGGCTTTAACCTTCAACATTCAGACGATGTCCCAATTTGGTAATTAAGGTCACAGAATTAATGAACTATCATGTATCATTGGTGAAATCTCAAGTCAAGTAGATTTCAAATACACAATACATAGAACAAGTCACAATACTTCAAAATGAATTTAAATTAAAGAATTCCACGTTCAGTCAATCTTAAATTAACTGACAATTACACTTGTCTTTAGAAAATCACTTCATTTTTCTTTTTTTCTTGCAACACATGGCATCGATAATATGGTGTGTCTGTCACAACCGATGACACCACCTCTGTGTAATCATAACAGCTGATTAGCTTGCTATCACCTGACCCAAGTCTTTTCATTCAAAGACCCCATTACCTTATGAGTATATAGGTAAACTCTTTAAATATATGGCTTAGACAAAGACCGGGTAAACATAAATATGACTAAATCCTCCTGTATTAGGACACACGTGCTTTTACTACACCATGTGTAGATCTTTGTTTGTTCACTTCTGATTGGCTCATTTCAGTGGGCTGGTTTCTATTTATTTCACAAGCAGTCAAGGACCCTATCTCAAAGATTTAAAATACCTGTGCTATATACATCCAAATTGTCCCATTTTGAAATTAAGGACATGTCTTCAGGCTGTACTTGAGTATGGAAATTATAAGCATTCCCTCCTGAGAGATTAATTGGATGTATTTTTCACTCCAGGTACATACTCTCACCTGCGAGACACAAATTATGGAATTCTATGCTTCATATAACTCTATACCTGAGAAGAATTATTAATATATTCAAGTCTATGAATAGACTACAGTGGTGACAAATTTTATGGTGTTAATGACATGGATGTGGACAATCATTTACACCAGAGAAAAACTTTTACATTAGAAGCACCAATTCAGCAGGTTTTCATTTCTGTACCCTTGCTTGCGAAACTGTATACAAGGCCAAAATAAAAAGATTGTATGTTTGCCCAAACGCGACCGACCCGAAAAAAAGCCGCCGACTCAAATTCTTTTTTTGCCGTTTTTTGGAAGAATTTTTTTTTCCGGATAATTTTCGTGTCCGCTCCGTCATTTATATGTTGTCATCTTTGCGTTTGAAAGTGACAGTGTTTAAGATTAAAAGAAAGCGTGTAGGAGACGCAGTAAATCGATATTCGATGTTCTCGGTTTTTATCTACTAATTTAACGAAAGTAAAGAAGTAAACATGTGTCGATGTGAAGATGGCAGCCAGTTTTTTTACGCTGTCATCGTCTGTTATTCTTAAAGTAAACAAAAAAATAAAGCCCATTGTGTCGAATAGGCTTTATCGGTTCAACAGTAAAAAGACATGAAATGATGTGTTTGACGAGGTTGCCGATCCTGATGAGATCGGCATGCGGAAAACGGACGAAGTCGTGGTAAATGTATACTCAGTGTTTCAATATCTTCATGCAAATTCTGAAAAAAAAAAGAATTTGCCTACCTACCTACCCACACCCAGTCATCATGGGTCGGGTTTGGACAAACTGAAATATTTTTAATTGTGGCCCAATCATGTATAATTGTCAACAAAAATTCACTTGTCTGAGATGAATGTTTTTCAAACAATCAAATCAAATCAAATCCAACTTCCACTCAATACATGTATATCACAACTACATGTACTTCAATTTAAGAGCTCCCTCTCTCTCTCTCTCTCTCTTTCACAAATCCCTCTTATTCTTTACACACTGGTATAGGTAGTTACATTGCTTTTATGAATATATTGACAAACATACCGATGCTTAATGTCATGCTCTATTGTAAAAGCGCTTAAAGATTTCACCCCCCAAAAATTAATGAATAAAATTTGTAAAGTTGTTGTAAACAAGCATTCAGAGAATACTGCATAAGCAATATAGCAATAAATGATACATTGTAACTACCTGTTGATAAAAAAACAAGAGGCCCATGGGCCACATCGCTCACCTGAGAAACAATAGACATAATAAAATCAGCTAAATACCGTATTTTTCCGACGATTAGTCGGTATTTTTTTTCTCTGAAGCAGAGCACCCGACTTATCGTCTAGATCGACTTGTCTTAGGCTTGAGGTCAGAAAATTGTTAAAAATAGCATTAAAAATCTTGGTTTTAATCATCTTGAGTTGGCTGTGTGATTGGAAATTACCTTGTTGAATTCATCGTTCATCTTTATTAATTATCGTTTTCACTCATTTGTTAACACCAGTATACATTATAATAACGGTAATTAAAAAATGGTACATGTCTTTAATCAATTAAAAGTTTTACCGTTCCGTTTTCATAAACACATCGTCACATGGTTCCATATATGACACTAGTGGGAAGATAACATTGCGCAGTAAAATTGAAACCAAA
The DNA here is from genome assembly GCA_016163765.1 of Magallana hongkongensis. NCBI lineage: Eukaryota > Metazoa > Mollusca > Bivalvia > Ostreida > Ostreidae > Magallana > Magallana hongkongensis. The sequence goes on from WFKH01011801.1 coordinate 35,206,485, forward strand.
TTTGAATGGAAAAAATTATTGCAGTAAGTTCGGGGAATGTTTTTAAGTTTTAATATTTTATAAGTAAAGAGTTGTTAGTGGAAAGTATAAATAAGAAATATTTTATGGTCAAATTCAATCTTAAAAAACATAATCGGCAATTATCAATACTAATGTTCATACAGTAGGCTGGCATCGGTTGTGCTATATAATCATTCCCTAAGGCTGAGATCTATACGGCGTGTTCACTCCCTGTGTATATAAAGAGTACCGTTATAAGAGTGATTAAAGTTCATTAATTAATTATTGTCCAATTCTTCGATTGTGGTTAAATAAAAATTTTAGGAAACCTATGTATGTCGTATATCGTCATTATCAAGTCGTACAAATGATCAATCTATATCTAACAGTGTCTATGTAAATCAATAGCGTGTAACTGCATTACTGGATACAAAGTAAACAAGTTTAATCAAATTATAGTAATTGCTAAGCTTTCTACACTTAAGATCCCCCTTTGAAGTCCGGCTTCTGACACCGGAAATTGTTAAACAAACATTGACCACGCGCCGAGTCAACAGGTGGCTGGTTACGTAATGGCGAATACACTGGCGATGGTCAGAGTGAATAATTATTTTAAGGAAATAAATATTTCTGACAAAGTAAGTTTAGTTTACTCTCATACAACTTGCATAACACGCGATATCGGGAATTGTTTACAATGCAAGCGACTTTATAGATGTTACCGGTATTTGAAAATATGATGCATAAGTATAAAACGTAATTGTTTAAATGTCAATCATTAATAATAATTGGTAGCAATATCGGGGACATCGTGGCATCATACACTGATAATGTTACTGCAGTTTTTTATAGGCCATTTTGAAGTGATAAGATCGACGTATCGTCTGAATCGACGTATCGTAGGAATTTGTTAAAATTTTGGCTAAAAATGAGCAATTCGACTAGTCGTCCGCATCGACGATTCGTTCGAAAAATACGGTATAAACCTACATCAAACTTTGAACCTTATATGTGGCACAAGAATTATCCAGGTCCACAGTCTAAACAACTGAGAATCAACAAATGTCAATATGATTGCATATTAGTAATACTATATACTAAATATTTTTGAGAATGATCAAATTTATTTCCAATGTAAAAATTTGACCCCCCCCTTTATAGTTTCATCCTTTTTTATTTGATTTTTAAAGATTTTTCTCTATATATATAAAACTACCTGAGAACGCTTTCACTCAAGTAACAGCTTTTCTGCTCAATTGATTTTCAAAACTAAGATATTTCTCTTTACATTCCTATGTAAAAACTTGACCCCCCAACTGTGGCCCCATTGTACACCCGTGGATCATGATTTGAACAAACTTGAATCTACACTACCTGAGGATGCTTCCATGCAAGTTACAGCTTTTCTGGCAAATTGGTTCTAGAGAAGAAGATTTTTAAAGATATTTCTCTATATATTCCTATGCAAAAATTTGACCCCCAATTGTGGCCCCACTGTACCCCCGGGGATCATGATTTGAACAAACTTGAATCTACACTACCTGAGGATACTTCCATGCAAGTTACAGCTTTTCTGGCCATTTGGTTCTGAAGAAGAAGATTTTTAAAGATATTTCTCTATACATTCCTATGTAAAAATTCGACCCCCAATTGTGGCCCCACCGTACCCCTGGGGATCATGATTTGAACAAACTTGAATCTACACCACCTGAGGATGCTTCCACGCAAGTTACAGCTTTTCTGGCCAATTGGTTCTAGAGAAGAAGATTTTTAAAATACATCATTACTTTTTCACTAATTCCTAATTATCTCCCCTTGAAAGAGGGCGTGGCTCTTCATTTGAACAAATCTGAATCCCTTTCACCTAAGGATACTTTATGGCAAGTTTGGTTGAAATTGGCCCAGTAGTTCTTGAGAGGAAGATGAAAATGTGAAAAGTTTACAACAACGACAACGACGACGACGACAACGATGCCAACGACAGACAACGGACAAATTGTGATCAGAAAAGATCACTTGAGCCTTTGGCTCAGGTGATTGAAAAAGGTAACAAAGTCAATGAGTGATAATAGCTATGTTATATTGAATGATACAGTAGAATCTACATTCACAGTAAAGTTCCATCTTCTCTTTCACTCCCATTCATTTTTTGGAACACTAATCAAGTCTATTACTTTCTCTAACATAAATAAGAGTCACATTCAAAATTATTTACGTAAATACCTGTTGATTAAAAGTAAAGAGAATCAAACTTTATCTGTAGGGCATCAATATGAAGCTGCACGGGAAGTTTAAAATCAATTCGCCAAACCATAACGAAAAAAGTCTGGAAAACGAAGTTTGCTTTTAAGTGAATGTACCTAGGTACTCGCTGGTTGCACTCTTTACACAATATACTAGAACATGTATATTGATATAGTCTGCCACATCTAAAAGATCACCTCACTCACAGGACAAAAATGTTACCTTGAATTTGAGTGCAGCCTTGAGAGCTGCAGCAGAACATTCATCTTGATACTCCAGTACAGCACAGAAAGCAATGAACCCTGGACTTAAAAGAGAACTCTTGTAGCTCATTGACAGATCTAATTAGGGGTTCTGTGTGTAATAGGTATTAATTATGGAGCAAAGACCAGATGCCAGATACATTCTGGTAGTGTAGGAACCTTCTATTGCCTTACCCCATGTAAATATACTGCAGCATCAAAGCCAAAGAAGTGATCAATATCTGATTTCTTATTTACGGTACCGGTAGTCAATGTTAACTATATATATCATCTAATAGATGATAAGTTTTATTATCTTCATTTTTTTGGAACACTGATTGAGTCTAGCACTATCCCAAACTAAAGTATGATTACCGGTAATTAATAACTTTGGGGGAAAAAAAATCATTGAGTAAAAATAACTGTTTGTATCATGTAGGATCATATATTAATTTATACATGTATACAATTTCATATATCTGACCTACTTAAAAGACTTTTAATTAATCGAACACTGATGTGGAGGGTATATGGCAGCCCCCTAGACTTCCCCTCGGTCAGCTAAATAGTATGCTCTTAAGTCTTAACATATTTAACTAACATTTTGCTTAAATTCAATGTATCACTCATTAAGTTTGAAGCTCATGACAATTGGTGACATGATCATTATATTTAAAATTGCCATAATTGTATTCATTCAATTAGCACAGAAAGATTATTATTTCATTATTGCACCATATTCAATAATAAAATCAATATATATGTGTAAACTAAACAATACGGTCAAGAGATTATACAGAGCGGTATCCTTTGTCTGTGGTTTCAAGTATATCTACCTTTGCATGGATGTCTGATCAAAAACAAAATTGATCACGTACGGTACTTGAAAAGACCATCTTCTCCTGAAATATATTATTACCACCAACCAAAGAGGTCCAACAAAATCTCATGCCTAGCATATCATGGCTTTAATTTCTCTTCATACTAGTCATATAATATGTGATGTCCAGGTACCTGTATAAACCAACAGCTTAAATGATACCATTTGTATTGATCTGCATAAAAGCAAGGAAAACTGGCAATATTCAAAATCTGTACCGACAAAATCTTTTTATTTTATTGATAAATAGCATATTGCACATGATCTAAAATAAAATGAAAATATTTATGGTTCATAAAACTTTCATCTAAATGAGAGTGAAATTGCCACAACAAATCTAATTTAATGGGTCGATATTTGCTCAAAGGGCGGTTTGGCTAGGATCAATAACTAAACTCCATCAATGGCATTGTGTGGTGTTTGACCGCAAACAATTCCCTGCTCTCAAGACGTTCAGTTCTAATTTGTGTTGGACATTGGCCAGTATTTCATGATTGATGAAATTCTATAATGATTAACCAATGTTAATGTATAGATGCAATTTTTACAAACATTAAATATATATTATAGGTTTCCAATACATTCCTATTAACCTCTTCTTTACTTGCAACATATTTTTTATTAGCATTGCGAGAATTCATACTTCTTGCTTTAAGGTCAACACTATAGAAACAGGTATTTATTAATATGAAGCAGCTTGCTTTCATATTTAATCAGCATCTGTAAAACATAAACATTTCTCTCTTTGCTGCATATCATTACTTAATTAGGTTTGTTACTGACAGACACCAAAAATATATCAGGTTGATCAATCTCATAGACATTTCTTCAGTTTGAGAATTATGAAAAAAATAAATTTAATTTAACTTTAAACCCGCAAACCTTGCCCGCAGCCAAATACAGTACAATTCAATATAAGATTAGCTCAGCAATTTCAGAAAGGAAGTTAAATTTTTTTAGCTGTTAATCAAAATGTAAGGTATCATATTTTTTTTTCGTATGTCATTGTGGGGATATAAATTTTACTGTCATTCTTCCGTTAAAGTTCAAGTCACAGAGCGGTAGGCCCCTTCGCCACATCACTCCTCTGGGTTAGTGTGACCCCATAATGACCCCGTCTTGTCATTATGTAGAAATAACAATGATTTGCTCATATAGTGTTATATAAGGGAAAACATTTGCAAGTGTAAATATAAGGCAATGCATATAGATATAAGACTCACAAGAATAGACAAAGACCATGCATTGACAAAAAAAACAACTGAGTGACTCTGGTGACCTTAAAATAATTCTATCTAAAACTTGACCAATATCACATTTACTTTTAAAACATGAATAGAACAGAAAAGCTGAGAAATATGCACATTATAGCTTAAATTAATTTGCCGAAATAGCCCGAATAAAGATGATCATATTTTACCAAAAGTCAACCAAACACAAGTACCACATACATGATATCACCTTACAAAAGCAAACAGGGATACAAACAATACAAAGTAAAAAGTGGCTCAAAGCCAGAGTTTCTGAAACACATGGCTACCCTAATTGGAAGACTTTGTGGAAAGTTCAGATTTTTTATAATCTGATAATGATAGGTTTCACCATATGTTTTAAAGTTATTCACTTTGTCTGACTGCTAATCTGGCTAAAAAGAAAACATTCTACATGTACCTTTTGTTACACTTAATATTTTTTTCAATTAAATCAATAACAACATTTTTCTTTTTAACTTCAGGTTACTGCGAGGATTTTCTAGATACCACTTTTATTGGTTTGGGTTAAATAGCTGATAAATGTTACTTTTATACAAGTTAATGGAAATTCAAGTTAATTATAGAAATTACAATCACGTTTTCATCATATTTAAACATACCTATAGTAAAAGAACTAGAAAGTCGTTACACATGCAGTTAATCAATATCTCTAATGTTGAATACTGATGTTGATTAACTGATGACAATCAAAATGCTTGTGAATCCCCTAGTCTGATACATGCTGTGGCCTTATATTGCCTATGATTTTTTTTAAAGAAATAGAATGTTCAATATTGATTGTTGATCAGTTAATTTTAACCAATACTTATATATGTCCATAATGAAAACCACCAACAAGCAACAACAACACAAAACTTGTTTAGTAAATAAAACACATTAAAATCTTCCTTATTTCTTTTTTATAACAAATACAAATTAGTTGCAGTGTCCGTGACCTTCGAAAAAATACACATCATCAGGGAACACAATAATTATGCTGCTAATTATTTTTTTTTTTACTTTTAAAACACTTTTTTCAAAAAAAAAGCTCTTAAATATCAGGAGATATTGACCGTTTTAATAAGAATTTAAGAAAACTGTAAATTAAAAATGCTCCAATCGATTTTTCATTGATACATGCAGACGACCAAATATGTATTCATCTGACGCATCCACTTTCTCTATGTGAAGGGACAATAAAAAGCACTTACCCCATAAACCAATCCATAGTATCTCGAAGATACTCTGGTAGCCTGTCCAGTTTGGTTGTATAAGGTTGCCTTTTTGTAATTTAGCGATTTATCTCACTTGATTGCTTCAAAACAATACATAAAATGCAATATGGCGATCGCTGAGCAAAGTTACTGAAATCACACACTGAAGAGTTCATCAATGGGGAGATAATTTCTATAACCATGATAACGTTATGCATTTCAACTACCTTTGAATTTCAAAGTATTTTTATATTGATATGCTTTTGGTTAGTCTTTAACAGTCTAAAGTATATATATATTTTAATTTTACCCGCAATTTTATACTTATCCAAAAATAAACACTTAAGGTATCTCACTCATATTTTGCACCTAAAATGCAATTTCAGTTCGGTTGGCATTTGTTGCCAGTATTTTTAATAAAGCAAAATTATTTCATTAAATATTGTTTTTAATTTTAATTTTTCACAATGATCAGATTGAATAGAGAGATTAAAAAAAATGTATGTATTCAGTATTATTTTGACATTATAAAACATGTCAAATTTTACTGAGATAGAGGGCTTTAAAGGTAAAATTCTTACAAAATTTGGCTTAAAAATTTCAGACTTTTTCTTTTTATTTGCATGATTTTATGCTAAAAGCCTATCAAACTCTCAAGATTAAATTTTTTACATGTTACACAAAACCTATAGAAAACTTCAAAGTGCGTCGCAGCAAAGCCGTAGCGTAATGGAGGCAAACGAGGCAAATGCCTCACTTTTGAAACGACAATCAATTTTTTATAAACAATTTTTTATTTGATTTCAGAGTTGAAAAGCCCTGAACTCATCAAACTTACAGTTATCAAAAATTCAAATTACGGAAAACATGTTCATCTTAAAAGATAACATTATAAAGTTCAGTTCAGTTTCAATCCATATTTATCTCAAGCCGTCTAGCTGCCACCCTCCCAAACGTAACCAGGTACCATCCAAGAGAAAACGTACCCTAAGTCATGGACCCGTACGTTTCCCCAGGGTACGTTTTCTCCAGGGTACGCTTTCTCCCGATACCCCCCCCCCCCCTTATAAATGTAAATAATTGAGCACAGCAGGCCTTTCAATTTTTTTCGGACAGTGTAAACAAATTATGTATTGAAATTCAGTTAAAATATGATAAATATGTCAAATTTTACGATACAAGGCCCCCCCCCCGCCATGTTAGTTAAAGATAAAATCATTGATTACATTGATTATTCACGAAAAAGTAATTTTATATAAAGAATGTTTTAATTTGTGAAAAGCTGTTACATCTACAAAACTGAGTACAAAACGTCCTGTTCTCTTGCGATTATTATACGCATTAAATCACTTCAAAGAGGCTCTTTTTTCTTGTATTTTGACAGCTGCTTTCTTCTTCATCATTTGTAGCCTCTTCTCTGCAGTCACAACTGATGTGCTCCCCCCTGAAGCCTGCTTACTGGACCCTGATCCCTTTGACTTGGGGACCTCGAATGATGAGTTGGATGAATTGGGGGACGACCTGGACTTTGAGGACTCTCCTCCTCCTGCCTTTGCCTTAAAAGCTTCTACCTTTGCAGGATCTATTGTTGATTTGGATTTTCCGGATTCTGAACTCTTCGATTTTGATGTTTCTGATGATGATTTAGATTTAGAGTCTTCTGATTTTGAGCTCGGTTTGTATAAAGAACTAAGTTTTGGCTTTTCAGATGACTGTTCTGTCTTTTGTTTCCATGACTCTGGCTTTGATGAGACCGAGTTTGACCTTTGTATTTCTGGTTTGCTTGAGCGCGATTGATCGGATTTTCCAGAGGAAGGTTTTGATTGGTCAGATTTTGGAGACTTGCCGGGCTCTGATTTTGGTGCTTTTGTTTGTTCCGTCTTTCCAGAGAGATTTGCAGCGAGGCTTGCTAGTCCACTCATGGGCTTTGCAGCTACACCTCCTAATCCACTAGTAGGTTTTGCTGCTAAACTAGCAAGACCACTCAAAGGTTTAGCTCCTGAATTGTTAGAATTATTGCTAGAAGTTGAAACCTGAAAATAAAAAGCAACCTCAGTAAAAGAAAGCTATGATATTTGCTTCATAAAATACTATAGAATAGTACCAAACAAGAGGCCACTTCGATCACCTAGCTGAGCATCACTCGACAACAAGCTAGCCTAACTCTCACCAGAGCAGATAAAGGAAACAAGAGGCCCATGGGCCACATCGCTCACCTGAGCAACAATAGACATAAAATCAGCTTTATGGAGTCATATACAAAATATCTGAACAATGTCGTATAATAGATCCTGTATTAAAAAAAAAATTCCCCTGCATATTCTTATGTTTATAATTGAGCCCCTTTGTAACAGGATGGTTTTACAGTCATATCACATATTGAGCATTGCAGTTCTCAAGAAGATGATCAGACTTAAACAACTATTTATATATGGATTATAAACCTACATCAAATTTTGAACCCCTTGTGAGGTCCAAGAATTGTCCAGGGGCCAGAGTCTGAACAATTTTAAAGAATCAACAATATGTCAAAATGTTTGCATATAAGTAGAACCATATATAATAACATTTGAGTTTTTGTGAATAATTTAAATGTTTTCCTTTGTAAAATTGGAATCCCCCCCCCCCCCCCC
>WFKH01011801.1:35224362-35274619 GCA_016163765.1 Magallana hongkongensis
AGAAGAAGATTTTTAAAGATTTACTCTATGTATTCCTATGTAAAATTCGACCCCCCATTGTGGCCCCACCCTACCCCCGGGGATCATGATTTTCACAACTTTGAATCTACACTACCTGAGGATGCTTCCACACAAGTTTCAGCTTATCTGTGCAATTGGTTTCTGAGAGGAAGATTTTCAAAATTTATTCTATATATTCCTATGTAAAAATTTGATCCACCATTGTGGCCCCACCCTACCCCCGGGGGTCATGATTTTCACAACTTTGAATCAACACTACCTGATGATGCTTCCACACAAGTTTCAGCTTTCCTGGCCAAATGGTTCTTGAGAAGAAGATTTTTGAAAAGTTCTCAAAAATTTTCAATAATTCCTAATTATCTCCCCTTGAAAAAGGGCGTGGTCCTTAATTTTCACAACTTTGAATCCCCTTTGCCTAAGGATGCTTTGTGCCAAGTTTGGTTGAATTTGGCCCAGTGGTTCTGGAGAAGATGTTGAAAATGTGAAAAGTTTACAGACAGACGGACGACAGACAAAATGTGATCAGAATAGCTCACTTGAGCTTTCAGCTCAGGTGAGCTAAAAACCAGGACATTATACCCCCAAATAATTATCTGCTCATTGAAAATAACTTATTTTTGTGGGGGGTTTTCTGATAGGTAACTCTGTGATTTATATAGTTCAGTTGATTTTTTTTTTTCTTATTTCATTGCACAAATCAGTATTTTGCAAAATACCTTGGCATCAGCACATGATTATCCCCGAGTACCCAAACTCCGTCACCATATGCAGATAACATCCCGCGTTTCTCTGTAAATTATTTTTTGTGGTTTTTATCATTTGCAATCACTAAATATAACCTAAAACATTATAATTTATAAAATAATTAACAAAAATATTTTTATTATTATTCAAATAAGCCCTCTGAATACGACGTTTATCACGTGTGTTATCATATCTTATGAACCCAACTCCGTCACCCACATGCTCTATGATATGCCAGGGAATGAAGACACATTAACAATTTAGTTAAAACTTAATTTGTATCTAGGCCAAGTTATAATAAGTAAAAATGGTGCATACAATTTAAATGGTATTTAATTTCATTGAAATGAAATGATCGCCAGAATAACAAATGGGTTCTTGTAACAACAATCACAATGACCTTTTCAGAATGTATGGATGCCGTTTGATTTCTGTCCTTACATATTTCAAATATTTTATATCATTAATTAATTTATTACTTATTATATTATTTATTTATTACATTTTTTATAAATGTATCATATTCTAAATAGCGACATACCGTATATATCTATACCCTGTATAAGGCAAAAATATCGGCATGAACGATTTGACGTTATCATCAAGTGTAGTGCAAACACTATTGCGGACTGAAAAAAAATGTATTAATAACCTTAATATAAATGTATTACATATGAAATGTTTCATCTTGACCTCTCTAAAAATGGCTGACCACAGTAAATGATCGAATTGGCCCGCATGTCAGAAATATCGATATTTTAGTGCACTCGTGAAAGAGTTTTAGCTGATTTCACACAACACAATTAATGGTGCATAAAATGAACAAGGTTTAATTCGGTTATGTTTTGACACATTCTTAAATTTAACCGTTGTAAATTGTTGACATTTGATTGAAGATTTTTGACTTGCAAAAAATGACGTCATAATCGCACTTGATTTCAAACGGCGAGGAGTTTCCCGAAAGTGACGGAGTTAGGGTAGTGACGGAGTTAGGGGGCTATGCGATATACCCCCCCCCCCTCCACCCACACATTGGAACACTATGCTACATGCCTGCGTGATATGCTACATGTAAGTAAAGACATATATCCGACAAAAACAGTATCTTGAACTAAAACAATCCTACATGTTCTTTACTGTTGCTTGTAGCTCTGTGACTCCTGTGTGCCTTTTTCCGGAAGTGGAACAAAAAGTGGCGTAGAGCCCGATCTGTAAACTGATACTATATTCAGTAAAACTTCACCGACGACGACATTTCGTGGGTTTTTTTTCGTCAAATATAAAATATAAAAAATTTTGATATGTTATGGTCAAATCACAAAAAGGCTGGGGTTTCATCTGCAATGTTAAATACATCGGATTCAAGGTTTGCGAAATATTTTCATGTAAATAAAAAATGCAAGATCAAGATGAGCAGAAAATATACCTACCTTTAGAAATTACGATCCATGGTATTGATTTTTATCGGATAAAACTGGTATTGTTTATTTGAAATATAGAACATTTCACCTATCAGAGTTTGATATCTTTGACTAAGTCAAACTGTCAAATGTACCGTTATTGCAAATAACGGCCCTAGCAGCAGGTCTGTCCCTGAGGTCGTCCATCCGAATTTTTTCAGACCGGGAGCTACAGACCTGCAGCTAATAATAGCCCCTCTTAGTCCGAAATATCTGACGTTTTCCTGGTTCTTTTTAAACGATTTTGATATTTTACTTGCCAGGAAAATCCCCATAGACATCTTTAGCCGTGTATTAAAAGCAAGAGTAGAGGGGGCATTTCAAAAGAGAAATATTGGAATTTTTTCATACTTTTGAATAAACATTGCTTAGACCCTGAGGTATTTAAAAATTGAGTTATTTATCAGTTTGAGTCCATATTTTATGCTGAAGGTCAAACTTTCTAAATTTGATTTCTACATGTTAAACAGGACCTACACAATAGGTTCTAAACCTATCACATGTTAAAAGTTTGCATGATAAAAAAGTTAAATCAAATGTATGATAAGTATATTGAAATTTACCAAATTGCATGGTTTTTATCATTTTCCTCTAAAAAACATTCCATATGAAAAAACAGTTCCCTGTAAAAACTTATCTCTTTATTGATTTTTAATAGATCAATTTTTTTTATAAATGTTGTGTAAAAAATTAAAAATGAAATAATATTTATGTGCTGTTTAAATAAATATCATCATGCTAATTTTAAAAATAATGACCACGTGGGCAGTGAACTAAAAATGTGAAAAGTGAGATACCTTAATAAATTCTTAGGAGTTAATAATTAAGAACATCAAAGACAAGTGTGGCTAAATTCCTTTGTCCTAATCTGAGCCATGGTTTAGATGTAGCATGTGTGTCACATAGACATGCTGCATGAATATAGGGAAAATTGATAATGTGTAAAATGGGCAGTGGTTTGTCGGTTATACTGTTTCATATACCAGTAAACCAAAAATTTTCTATCATATTTCAGATCTCTTTGACTGGTCCAAATCGGATGAGAAGTTTCAAGTTATCCCGAGAGCTGTTTCTTTTAAACCAGGTCTAAGAAGACAAAACAGCAAGACAGGGACCCTTGTATCATGCAATGAACAACAGATTGCTGTCTTTAGGTATCAAAATCGAGTGTATGCCATTAAGGAGAAATGTCCACATCAAGGTAATTACATGTATCAAAAAAGCAGTCAGACTACTTTTATAGTTACATGCTGTAAATAAATATACCAGGTTTGCAAACAACCACTTTCCAGTTGTCCAGTAATTTTTTCAGTGGGCGACTAATTCACCCACATACCCAGTGAGAATTCTGAAACTCGACAGTTGATGGTTTTCTACTCTACTAAATGTATTATTCCATAAAAAAATGTGCAGATTCATACAGGGGGTGTCAAATCCCGCTGAAAATCGAAAATGATGTAATGCAAACAATTACTGTTACATTACATTCATTACTGGTTCTGTCTTTACCAAACTTGGAAGGATGGTGTATCTTATGAAACTTATGCACTAGATATGCTTGGATGCTGAATCTGAGCCATAGGTTTCGGATGCTGGAGGAGGTTAAGGTTTTTGGAGCTGGTTAAAGTTTTTGGAGCAGGTACCCTTTGATGGCCATGTCTAAGATGTTACTGGTTCTAACTTTACTAAACTTGGATGGATGATGCATCTTGTGGTACTGATGCACTTGACGGGTTTGGAGGCTAAATCTGAGCTGCCATAGGTTTCGTATGCTGGAGGAGGTTATGGTTTTTGGAGCTGGTTGCATGTTTAGGTAAATAATGGTTCTTACTTATTCAAACTTGCATGGTTGGTTTAACTATGTAAATGAATAATGGCACTAGCTTCAGATGCTGAAAGTGATCTTGATCACCAGATGCTAAGACAAGTTTAAGATTTTAGAGCAACTCAAATTGTGTTAGGGTCTTCGAGCTGGTTGCATAATGAAGTAAATTCTGAAAATCAGACTTGCACAGTTAAAAGAACTATTAATGTGCAATATAGCGGTAGCTTCAGATACAGAACTTGATCTTGATTATCTGGATGCTGGAGCAGGTGTAAGTTTTTTGAGTAGTTCAAAGCAGGTTTAAATGTTGGAAGACAATACTGTCCTGACCAATTTTCAAGGTTCATGCAATTTTAGATTGAGGCTAGGTTCAGATATAGAGCCTGATCTCCATTATAAAGGATGCTAAGAAAACCTAGTCATACTTCACTTAAGCTTGTTTGATGTATGTGATTGTTGATATTTATCATATGATTCCTATTCTTATGATATTGCATTCTATGAACAGTATCATATTGTACTGTATGATACAATATTGTATCATATAATATGATATTGTATTTTATCATGATATGAAATTGTATCATATGATATGATATTGTACCATCTGATTTGAAATTTACGAGACAATTTTGTATCAAATATTATACAATAGTGAATCATATGATATGATAGTGTATTATATGATATGAGACAATATTATATTATATGATACAATATTTTATCATTTGTATGATACAATATTGTATCATATTAGAGAATATAATATGAAACCATGTCATATGATACAGTATCATATAATATGGTACAATATCATATCAAGAATGCAATATTATATCATATGATACAATATCATATAACATGATACAATATTGTATCAAATCATACAATTATGTATCATATACCATATCATATTAAAGATAATCATATAAAAGATAAAATATTTGATATTATATCATGATACAATATCATGATATAATACAATATTATATGATATTGTATCATGATTTTATACATATCATATTGTAAATATTTTATCATATCATGATACAATATTGTATTGTATCATATGATAGGATATTGTATATTATGATACAGAATGTATAATATGATACAACATGAAATTGTACATATAACACAATACATTATTATATCATATGATATGATAGATTATGTCACAGCAGTCAATATGCTATCTTAATATCAATCATTATGCTTTTCACATAATATGATAAAGGTAGTTTCATAAAGGTGATGCCTTGTCTCGGTGATCTCTGTAATCTTTGATTATCTATGTTTTTAAGAAAGGGGGGATTTGGGAAGTACCATTAGTAACTTAAACTCAAGTTAACATTTTTATTTATCTTTACTGCATAAGTGAAATGGTCTGTCTTTGTTATAATGGTATCAGTAATCTGTTTGTTTTTTTGTCAGGTGGTCCTCTTCATTTAGGGGATATTGAGGAGCTTCCAGGAAATTCCCTCTGTGTCCGATGTCCTTGGCACAGTTGGAAATTTGACCTCGACACAGGGCTTTTGAAGCAACCCAAGAGACCTGGAATGAGTTCTGTTGTTTATCCTGTGATTGTCAAAGAAGATGGAAAACTGATGGTTGGCTTTGACCAATTTGACCCAAAGTATTTTTCTGTGGATTCATCATTTTAAGTGCCAAATATGTTTGTTTACAAAATGTACAAATATTTAACATGCAAGAAGTCATCACATTTCATTTTTAAAGATACATGTAATTTAGGACTATTTCATTTGTTATGCAAAAACAATTACAAAATCCTCTGGTTGAGAATATTTTAGTTCACACGTTATCAGTTGTTCATTATTTACTTTTTGTTTTGTCAGTAAAATCAACTATTTTATGGGACATGTTCTTTAAACTTGTTATTACCAGTATTTGATTTACTGTGAAAATGGCTTTGTTTAAGGAGGTTGGGTGGTCAACCAATTACCCAGATGTTAAGTTATAAACTTTTATTTACCGTATTAAAAAAAAATTACATATATTTAAGCTTTTAAATTTGAGTATTTTCCTGTATCTTTTTACAGAGCTCTTTTTCTAAAGGAGATCAATATAGTCTAAAAATGGCTACGACCATCCAGCCCTCTTAATAGTTTTTTTATATCGATGATGATACATGTAGTATCATTTTGTTTGTTGATCTTGAAATGTTTTTTGGTTTTAGTTCTAAATCCTTTTATGCTGTATTTTAGGTGTTTCAAATTGGATTTTATTTTTACTGATATGAAAAGTCTTAAATTTTTTAAATTATTTAATATATATTACCTCAGAAATATCACTGAATTTTCAGGTTTTAGTCTTTGGGGAAATTTTTTTTACCAGTATCACAGAAAAATTGTAACACATTGGATGTATTATGTGTTTTAATTTCGGATGTTTAACGTGTTTTTATTTTTTATCAAAAGTCACTTTTTGTGTAACTGAGAGAATTTAGTGAAAGAATATTCAAACAATGTACCTGTATACCAGGTATATAGGATATTTATCTGTAGCCCTTTTCACAAAAAATCTTAAGAATTTGCATAATTCTTTAACTTAAGATTCTCTTACAGAAATATTGTTCTTTTCACGAATTAACACACTTGTAACAGATTTCACTTACCGGTAAGGGCCCTATAGCAACGATTTTAGTACACATATTAATTTTATAAAAGTAAAGGAACATATAAATAAACCGAAATTCTCATAGTCTAAACTCTAATCACACACCTCTTTTATCCACTGAAATAATGTGATGTAGTAGGATTCAAAATATTAAATCACAATGTGTGTAAAGTCTGACATTGGAAAATCTTTTGAAAAAAGTGTATGGCATAAGAATTTTTATAGAATTTGTGTATTTTTTCTATAACAACTGCATACTAGTGTGAAATAAGTGTATAATTTGGTTCAAAACTTGTTCATCTTATGCATTTTACATCATATGATGTTTTTTCACAGTTTTAAAATAATTAAGAGAGGGTAATTAAGGGATATCTTAATCTACAACAAATATTACACTTAAGATTCTCTTTAGTTTTTTTTTGTAAAAATGAACAAAATCTTAATTTTTCACTAACACTATCAATTAAACTTTAGTTTTTTTTTTTTTGTGAAAAGAGCTTCAGATTAATATGTACCACATACATCTGTATTTGAACCATTAGAATTTTGGTTCGTCATTTCTTTGTTTTGCAATCAGCTTTGGCATAAAACATTTACTTTGCATGTTTTAAAAAACCAGTGATAGCTAGTTCGTTATGCAACCTACATTACATTACATTAATCTGTTTTTGTTCTTTGTACATATCCGTATGTAACAGCGTATGTACATGTTCATGTAATAGTATTACAAAGTTTCATAGGTGATGGTTGCATTTTGTTTTGTTTTGATTGTATTCCAGTATTCTTAGTAAATCTTTTGTGATTTGAAAAAGTTAATGTTTTTTTTTAATGATTTTTAAAAGTGTCATATATAATATGCAAGATGACATAATCATTAAGTAAATAAAATTTTACAAAGAATGTTGCATTTGTTTTGTGTATTATGAAATTTTTTTGCAAGCCCAACCCTTCATTATTCAAAATCAGTAATCTTAAATAACTCATTTTAAATACATGTAATAAATCTTTTCTGTATGGTTGATTAGTTGGTGTCCACCTGTTGTTAATTATTTTTCTTATGATAAAAACATGATTGTATTACCCGTGCAACCTAATAATTAGGTATTGGGTGGAGAGGGGGTGTCTATATTTTTATACCCCCACTCCGAAGGAGAGGGCCCCCCCCCCCCCCCCCCCCCCCGGTATACTGTTTCACCCTTGTGTGTCTGTCTGTCTGTTTGTCTTTTCGTTACAAATTTCTGTCATATTTTTCTCAGCAACTATTAATCGCAGATGCTTGAAATTTCAACACACTCTTTGATTAAGTATCCCATATGGTGGGATTAATTTTTGTACCAATCAGACGTCAACTTGTGTTAAATGACGACTTTGTTTATTTTTAGCCAAAATTTTCGAACAAATTTTTGTTAAAGATTTCTCAGCAACTGTTTATCACAGAGTAATGAAATTTTAACAAACTCTTTGTTTAGGTATGCCATTTGTTGGGATTCATTTTTGTACCATGTTGACTTTGCTTATTTTGTATTTTCACATCAGAGCATTGGCTCAGATATCTTGTTTTAATACTATGAGAAAAGTGTATAATATTAGCTGCCTCTGCAGTCTAAAGCTAATTTAAAAAGCATTCAAAAATTCTGCATTATGAAAAGAAAATATCAAAAATGATATATCTTAATCATATTTTATGGGGGAAAGGACACTTGAGGTAACGCACTTTGAAAAAAAAATCATGCACTTTGAAAAATTAAATCAAAAATGTGTTAAATTTTTCATGTTTCAATGAATTTTAGTGATCCATATTAATTGGGGAAATTCACATTTGCTTCGTTTGAAATTAACCTTGTGGGGGTATTTGTCCTATTAGGATAGTTCCAGTTACAAATCTTTTTGAAAAGAAGTGTTATAAACAGTAGATGTATCCATTTTAGCTCACCGAGAAGAAGTCGGGGGGAGCTTATGCTATACCCCCGGCGTCGGCGTCCGGACCTGGTTAAAGTTTTTGGAGCAGGTCCTGTATGCAAGTTATAACTTGTCCCATCTCCACCAAACTTGCATGGATGATGCATCTGGACCTACTTATGGACCCGAAAGACTTGGATGCTGAATCTGAGCCATAGGTTTCGGATGCTGGAGGAGGATAAGGTGTTTGGAGCTGGTTCAGGTTTTTGAGGCAGGTGCCCTTTGACGCCTATAAGTTATTACTGGTCCTAACTTCACCAAACTTGGATGGATGGTGCATCTTGTGATACTGATGCACTCCACAGCCTTGGCTGCTGAATCTGAGCGAAAGGTTTCGGATGCTGGATGAGGTTAAGATTTTTGGAGTTGGTTAAAGTTTTTAGAGCAGGTGCCCTTTGATGACCATATCTCAGTTACTACTGGTCCTATCTTCACCAAACTTGCATGGATGGTGTGTCTTATGATACTTATGATACTTGACAGGCTTGAATGTTGAATCTGAGCCATATCTAAACTATAGGTTTCGGATGCCGGAGGAGGTTAAGGTGTTTGGAGCTGGTTAAAGTTTTTAGAGCAGGTGCCCTTTGATAGATAAATCTTCGTTATTATTGGTTCAATCTTAACCAAATTTGGATAGATGATCTCGTGATACTGATGCACTCAACAGGCTTGGATGCTGAATCTGAGTCATAAGTTTTAGATGCTGGAGGAGGTCAAGGTTTTTGGAGCTGGTCACATGTATATGTAAATAATTAGTACTTATTCAAACTTGCATGGTTGATTTAACTATGTAAATGAATCACAGAGGTAGCTTCGGATACTGAGAGTGATCTTGATTATCTAGATGCTTAGGCAGGTTTGAAATTTTAGAACTCAAATTGTGTTAGAGTCTTGGAGCTGGTTACAAAAGTCAATTTTGTTCTTAACTAGTCAGACTTAAACAGTTAACATAACTATGGGTGTGTGAATAGAGATAGCTTGATCTCGATTATCTTGATGCTGGAGCAGGTGTAAGTTTTTGAGTAGTTAAATATAGGTTTGATTGTTTGAAAAAAATTTGTCCTGACTAACTTTCATGGTACATTCAACTTTGATTTTGAAAAATAAGGCTAGCCCCAGATACAGGGCCTGATCTCCATCATCAAGGATGCTAAGAAAACCTTGTCCTACCTCACTCAAACTTGCTTGATAGATGTGATTGTTGATATATATTATCATGATTCCTATTCCTATTGTATTAAATCATATGATATAATATTCTATCATATAATATGATATTGTATCATATGATATTACGTGTAAAATATTTTGATACGATTTGATATTGTATCATTTTTTTGGTATAATACCATATGATATGATATTGTATCATCTAATATCTTGTATTATATGATACTGTTGTTTCTTATGATATTGTATCATATTATATACTATTGTATCATAAAATTGTGTTTGATATGATATTGTATCATATGTTATTGTATCTTATAATATTGTATCATGTGATATGATAGTGTTGTATCATATGATACAACATATATGATACAATATTTTATAATGCAATATCATATTATATGATACAATATCATTTAATACAATATCAAATGAATAGATAAAATATCTATGATAAGATATCAAACCTGGAAACAACAGCCAAACAAACTGGCCTCTACATCAATGCCCAGAAGACAAAAACAATGAGAATCAACCCAAAGAAACTGACAACATCAAGATCAGCAACACCGAAGTAGAGAACATTAAAGATTTCACCTACTTAGGAAGTATTGTCAGCACATCTGGAGGCACAGATGAGGACATCAAGGCAAGAAAAAGAAAGGCATAGCAAGCTTTTGACATTTTAAGACCAGTGTGGAGAAGCAGGGCATTAAGAACAAGCACCAAGCTTAGATTATTCAACACCGACAGGAAGTCAGTACTCTTGTATGGATCTGTGACCTGGAGAGAAACATCAACAGCCATGAAATCAGTCCAGGTCTTTGTAAACAAATGCCCAAGAAACATCCTGGGGATAAGATGGCCAGATAAAATAAGCAACACGGACTTGTGGAGAAAGACCAAACAACAACCAGTAGAAACAACTATTAAAATACGTAGGTGGAACTGGTTAGGACACACTGTAAGGAAACCACAAAGCAACATCACAAGGCAAGCCTTGGAGTGGAACCCACAAGGACAGCGAAAGCGAGGAAGACCGAAGAACACCTGGCGCAGAACACTGACATCAGACCTGAAGAAAATTGGCAAGACCTGGGGAGAAGCCAAACTTATCACAAAAGACAGAAGAAGATGGAAAGCCACTGTAGCCGCCCTATGTCCCCCATGGGACGCAGTGGATTAAGTCAAGTCAAGTAAGTCATGATATCATCTTATATGATGAGATATCATATCATATCATATAATACAATATCGTATCATATTACAACATAGAATATAATTTAATATGATACAATATCATATTGTATGATAAAATATCATATGATACAATATCATATTGTATGATAAAATATCATATCATATGATACAATATCATATTGTATGATACAATATCATATTGTTATCATGATATTTTACAGTATTGTATTATGTGTTATAATTTCAAATGACAAATCATATGATACAATATTTTTTTGTATGGTATTGTATTGATAAATATTGTATCACTCAATACATGATGATATTTACATAAAGTATGATTATCATACAATTTGTATTTTATGATATTATATCATGTCATGTCAAACCATGCTATAATATCTAATATTTGATATAAGAGATCATTAACTATGATTTTCTTATACATGTATTATGAATTAATATTAAATCTATTTTTGTTTTAGAGATTTTAAAATCTCTCGTGAATTTTTGGAAAGAATGAAAAAAATTGTTTAGTATGCTATTACTGGTACACATTTACACTGTAACTTTAACATGTACACACATATAACTGTAAATGTATTATATTTAGCATGTACAATATTTGGTGACAATTAATTTTTAAAGAGTTTGCATAGATCTGATTTAGTGCAATTCCAAATGCATGTTTCTTTGATGTACATTTTTATTTGAATGACATTTAGCAATAGATTAATTAGCCGAAGTGACTCACCACCAAAATGCTTTTAAATAGGATATGATGCCAAAAAGAATACATTTACAGTTTATTCTAAATATTAGGTTGATTAAAAAACACAAACAATGAATGAAAACAACTGATATACTTTATAATGGTTCTGCTTTTTTATCACAGAGCTGCATATAATCAACAGCTAGTAAGAGGTAACAAAAATCATGAAAATATGTAATATAAATCTCCAAGTTTATTTTGCAAAGTTTGAGGTTCATGCTGCAATATAGTCCAATCATCATCTAAGGCTGGGGAGAATAAAATATCATAATACAGATTTCAAAGTAGATATAACAAATAAAAAAGGCTAAATATGCACATGAAATATCTAATCTTAGACTAGTACAAATTACTATTAAACATCCTATTATTTATAAACGAATAAGAAGAATCAAAGTTCTAGTCTATACTGATTCTGGACCAGTTATCGGCTAGGACCAGTTACTGTATTCCAACTTTTATTCGCAACCACTTTATTTCGCGATTTACTTCCGATAAACTGGTTCGCGAGGACTAATGTTCGAAACCAAGCTGTATTGTATCAAGACTTGTCTTGTTATAACAACCATTCGACACCAACTGGTTCGCAGCGAGAAATATTTGCGACGACGAGGCCCTCGCAAACCTCGCGAAAATTTCTCGCACGCAAATAAAAGTTGGTTTACAGTATCGGCTAAATCCCGAGTTCGGGTATTTAGAACATGTTTATCTGAGATATGTTATCTCGGTCGTCTGCTGCGAGTAAAGAAATGTTTATTCACTGCATAACATTATTACTTGAAATAGTTGTACTACGTTTTATTTAAAAATGGGGTGTTCTAAGGAGCACTTGAAATAGTTGTACAGGTACTACATTTTATATATTAATTTAATAGAAAGAAAGATAAGGAGTCAACCATTTACTTTGTGAAATTTTATGCAGAAATATTCAGATATAAATAAAATAAGATGAAAAAAAACATGTAAATTTTAGCCGATAACTGGTCCAGTACCAGTATAGCGAAGGGTTTCTGGTCAATCTTCAAAACACATAAAATTGATCTTTCTACAATTCTAAATTTATTCTGAATTTGTAAATACTTTTTCATACCCATAACAGCCCTTATTTTAGACAGAAAATTCAATTTAACTGCATGATATACCAAGTGTTTCTCAGCATACCTGTATATGAAATTAAAACCAGCAAAATATACTAGTATTTTGCACCCCTAATTATAATAAATTTTTAACTGTAACTGATCTCAGGAAATTAATGGAAGAAAAAATATTTTATAAAAAAACAAAAATAATGCACAATTTGATGAAGGTATTGTCCTGAATTGTATAGGTATCAGTACAATTTACATGGATTTTAACAATCTACAAAAATACAGGTATTTAAAAATGGAAAATAAAGTGGAAAATAATATCTCACAAAATGAATAAAAGCAATACCATAATGCTTGTTGAGAAGGCATTGTGTTGTATCAAACATTTTTTTCATACTTTTTTTTATTCTGTCATAAATAGAAACATAAGATATATCCCAAAGGTCTGTTACTTAATACAATGCACATGTTTTGAACCAATCTTTAAAAGGTACTGTAAATATTTTAAATTCCAATTATTGATTACCCATTACCGGTATATCTTGCAAAATTAAAGGCTTCATGGTTACAATAAAGCAAACAGATAGATAGGGGGAAATGATAAAATATACCATGATTCTAGTACCCGTGTTAATAAATATTAAATGCTACCTTTACCGTATTAAAATTCTAAGCGAGCAGAAAAGGCAATGAATAATCACGTAAAGGCTATACATGTAAAAATGAATGGTTCTTGATTCACAGAAAGAAAAAATCACATAAAAAGGCTCTACAATACTAGTAACATAATTTCTCAGAAACATCCAATTTGCAATGCTTTTTTTTGTATGGAGTCTTTTTTAATAGGGGAAATACATTTCTCATAATGAAATTTACCGTGATTCATCACTTGAACTCTCCTCTGAGCTCTCAGAACTGGTATCTACCACTCTTGTGGCAAAGATCCTGGCATCGTATGATGGTTTCAATCGATGACGATATGCAATGCGTGGCATCTCTGCAGATGCTGGCCGACTGTCTTCTTTTGTAAAGAATTTTTCCCTCACCAGGTTGGCTTGAATAGACGGCCTGTGCGGCAATTTTCTTTGAGCCTCGAATCCATACGGACGAGGATTAAT
Source organism: Magallana hongkongensis (assembly GCA_016163765.1). NCBI lineage: Eukaryota > Metazoa > Mollusca > Bivalvia > Ostreida > Ostreidae > Magallana > Magallana hongkongensis. The sequence continues at coordinate 35,238,360 of WFKH01011801.1, forward strand.
GGGGTTTAGGGGAGGTTTCTTGTTTCTTTGGTTTTGAGGGAGGGGAGGCCTTGGATGCGATCTTTCATTACTTGTTTTGTTCCCAGCATTCTCTGTCATTGTTTGACTAGACTCTGAACCATTGTTCACTCCGTTTAGCACAGTGTTGTTCTCTTGAAATAATTCCTCATTTCCTTCCTTTAGCACCATTGAATCAGTAGCTTTAACTTTGTTATCACTCTTTGTTTCACTTACTGACTTGCCAGTAGAAGACTCTTTCTGCTCTTTCCTACTTTTTGCTTGTTTCTCGTTAACAGATTTTGCAGAATTTGATCTCTGCAGTAGGGGTCGATTAACACCTGGTACCTTAGATTTCAGATTTTTATCTGAAACAGTTCTTCGTATAGGCTTCTCGTTAAACAGCTTCCCTTTCCCCGAGTCTGGAGTATTGGATTTGGGTCGTATACTGACTCGGTCTAGACGTGAAGCGACCTGGTTCATTTCACCTGCTGTGACCTTCACGGCAGTGGCATGATTGCGATTGTTCCTTATAAGTCTCTCTGACCTGGTGGTTAGCTGGGAATCTGTGCTGTAGTTCCTCTTGCCATCCACTCCAGGAGGTTTGTTGTTTCTTTTCATGTCCAGATCATTTTTGTTGCCTCCTCTTGGAGCACTCTTTGAGATGCCAATTCCTCTTCTGTAGTTGTTATTTTTGTTGCCAGGTCGTGGATTTTGGTCTTCTTCAGATGACTCGGACTCTGTTTCTGACATTTCCGAAGAACTCTCAGATTCAGAGTCAAATAAATTGAGCTTGGCAGGCTGTCTCCAGAATCTGATTGGTGGCTCTCTGGGGGGTGGTGGGGGTGGTTTACTCTGCATTTCTTTCATTTTCTTTGCGTAGTCTGGTGAGCACTGTAACAGTGAACAAAATGAGTTCTAAGTCACAGTGTATTACTTTATATGGAATTTAATGTGATCTATCAAATCAAATTAGCAATATGTCTAACTTAAGAATTGTGAATTCAGATAGCAAATACTGTATACAGGGAAATATTCGCCCCCGTTTTATTTTTGCCCCTTTCGCCCTCGTTGTCAGTGGGCGAATTTAAGACTGGGCGAACTCCAATGTCTCAGATTATCTCTCTTTAAACAAAACTGTGTCTGGGCAAATTCAAGACGAAGCGAAACTGTTTGCAAGTGTAGAAGGGTGAAAATTACACGGGGCGAAAATAACCCTGTATACAGTACTTCTCAGATAACAATTTATTATATTCAATTCATTTGTATTCCTGATAAAAATATACTAGTATTTCATACAACAGTAGTCCAATGTAATTTTACTGCATTAATATTCTCCCTTCACCAGTACATACCAGCACAAAGCTGCCCTCTTCTTTGGTAATGAGTTCTTTCATAGCCTCTTTCCAGCCAACTAAATCTGTGAACTTCTGGACACTGTTAATTAGGTCACCTACAATGTCAAGACACACCATATTGTCAATCTTCGTAGAAAAATGTATAATCACTATATACAAAACATCTGGACATATTTGAGTGTTAATATAATAACTGTAAGTCTCTACAATTACAAGACTTCCATAAAGTAACACACCGATTTAATGCTAAGGCCTAAAAACCGTTAGGATATTCCAAATAAAAATAAATATTGCATTTGATTTCCTGCATGCTTAACGTCACATCTTGAGGAATCTATAGGTTGATCATTTGACATGCTAGCTACAATATACCGGTATAGCTCTCTTTATATAAGAAAAGTACATGATTGTACACATCAATCTCATTAGTATTTATTAATTTTTTAAAGTTAGATTATTGAGCTTTATTGTTTCCTATCTTAGACTACTGAATTCATATTTTGTGCTTTCATATCTTACATATAAAGTTCACAACCAAAGAGACCTCTATTTCATTCAATATACATGAAGCCAATAATTCACAACCAAAGAGCCCAGGCCTCTGTTTCATGAAATATAGCCAATAATTCATAACCAAAGAGATTTCTATAGCCAATAATTCATAACCAAAGAGACCTCTATTTCATGATATATAGCCAATAATTCATTACCAAAGAAATTTCTATTTCATTAAATATAGCCAATAATTTACAACCAAAGAGACCTCTATTTCACGAAATACAGTCAAACTTCGTTATCTCGAACTAAATGGGACTGTTTAAAAACTTCGAGATATCCGAGTATTCGAGATATCGAGGGTAAAATACTTAAAAAATAAATGGTTGGAACTTACAAATCACATCGTCATATCCATTGTATTCGAGATATCAGTGTTCGAGATATCGAAGTTCAACTGTATTGCCAATAATTCACAACCAAAGAGACCTCTATTCCATGAAATATAGCCAATAAAATCATTATTATCATGGTTGAACATTATGTTATCAGTGTACATAGAAGCAAATCCATGCAATTACATGTACATCTCATCAAACCTAAAAAAAAAAAAACAACAACAAAAATGGCAGCCACAAAAAATGTTTCCATAGTATCAGATGCATTTGTAAACTAAAGTGATGACCCTGAATTCCAGACTGACAGAATTACCTGGGGAGATGAAGTCCTGGGCCCGCCTCTGATATTTGAATGGTCCCACAGCATGCATGTTAAATAACACTCGAGGAACTCCCCATTTCACCGAGTCAATAATTCCAGCAAAAGGTTGTACCTTCACGAATAATAATATTGTTTTAAAAATCAGTCCAGATTTTAAAAAACCCCATCATTTTGAAGCAAAGACATTACATGTAACATCATTTATCAAAATTTCTTGAAGTTATTTTTTTCAACTGTGAAATTTCATGATTCAGATAAAACGAGTAAAAAATTCAAACCTCTAATGATGTTCCCATGACAATGACAAGGTCTGATTGTAGCATGTCTCTCATGTAGAAATAAAATCGCTTTGGTAGGTCTTCTCCGAAAAATGTTATGTCTGGCTTGACAACTCCCTATAAAATCAAATGCAATGAAAGAAAAAAGTAAGTAAGCTCGCATACACTACACTCTCAAATTGTTTGATAATAGCATACCAATAGCATTATAGCAAGGTTTGCATTAAATGCAACAAATAATTATATAAAAGGGCATAGCTCTCAGGAAAAAGTAATTGAATGGGAATTTCCTTTATATATGCATATTTACATATAAAATTATTATAACCTTATTAATTACAAGAATTGATGTTATTCTTTTCATTGTTATGAGAGAAGTTGCCTGACAAAGTGTTTAATCACAAGTTTATTTCTAATGGACAAACTTTAATTTAAAAAAAAAATGGCAAAATTCCCTGAAAAGATAATGGAATCCAAGTTTCTGGTTAATATTGCATCTACACATCCCTATTAGTAGCTACAAAGTTTGATGAAATTCTGTTTAGTGATTATAGTTGCAAAATTCAAGACTACCTCACTAACTGAATGATGAATGAATGGATCAAAACATTATACCACTGCATGCAATTTGTTGCAGGGGTTTTATGTTTAATTGAACATTTGATAAACCTGTTGAACTAAATAGTTACATGGATGCAGAAAATGATTGTAATGTGTAAAGACTCTAACAAGGATTATAAGCACTGAAATATATTGATTTTTTTTCTATTTATGATAAATCTATTATTGTGGAACAATAAATTAAAAGATTCACTGGATTTATATGGTCATTTAAAACACCACCACCAGATGTAAAAATAACACAGGGACCTACCATACATCCTGGTTTTTTGCACTTTGGGATTTTGTCCGAAAATATTGCATCCTGTAATAAAACATAAAGTTATAGATATTCTTTCACAAATCGGGCACGTAACATTGTTTTTAAAAAGTGGGGAGGAGGAGCCAGACTTATTCGAAAAATTTAAAAAAAAACCCAAATTTGCAAATCTTCAAAATCCTAATCCAGAGGGTTGGGGGTGATGCAGTACCTAAAACTTCTATTTTAATGTTAATTTCTTAATTTTTCTAGAATTTTTTATATGCTCCTCAAAAAGTGGGGGCCAACTCTTTCAAAACTCACTTTTCTATAAATTATTATGTAAATTTAGTGACCATATCAACACACTTTGAAAAAAATATATTATTTTTTCAAAGTGCGTTGACTTGGTCCCAAATTTATTGCACTTTGAAAATTTGTTTCAAAGTGCGTTGATTTTGTCCCAAATTTAACGCACTTAGAGAATTTTTTCAAAGTGCTTAGTTTTTCAAAGTGCGTTGCCACAGTGCATTTCATACCGAAAAAATCAAAGCAAAGAAACAACATTCACACGGAGAGCCTTCCTTTGTGTGTATAAAAATGGCTACAGCGCTAGCTCACCTATTTTTTTAAAAAGATAAGCTTGTAGCATCTAGCATGGCAGGTAGTCATGTAAGTCAATTTAAGTCAATTCAATGCTTACTTGTATGATTGATTTTAGTTGGGTAAAACACTTAAAAAGTTGAGATTTAATCTGACACATTGCTGCAATGGAGAAACAAATAACCTGTCAGACCTTTTTAAGCGTATATCGGGAGTAATGTACTAAAATAAGATCAAACTAACTGATCATAAAATTTCTTAAAATCTTCCAAGAAATATCAAAGCCAGTTTTATTTTTATAAATTATTTTCGTAAATTAACGTATTTTGATTTATTTTTGATGGACAAATAAAATTGCCTGCAGACTGGTTAAAGTATACAGGCACAAGTCCAGCTGGACTAATGCATAGAAAAGTTAGTGTCGAACCCTGTTTCTACAAATTCGCTATATGACAAATAGAACCCTAGCTACCCTAACACCAGAGCCCCTGACCTTTGGGCCATTAAATTCACAATTTTGGCAAATGCACCCTTGCTCACCATAACCACATATTTAGTTTGTCTACTAGATGGCTGATGCCCATGAGTAGAGAGGAAGATTTTTGCAAATTGCATCAATTTTAGTTTTTAGTTTTTACCCACAATTTTTGGCCTCTTGGGGTGGAGATCATAAATTTTATATTTTATGTTTCCCTCCACCTTAAGATGCTACTAAACTTGATCAAAATTGGACTCACTAGTACTTTATGAAAGAAGCTAAAATATTCAAATTTTTACCACCGACAATAAATGTACTCTGACAGAAAAAAATGAAAAGTAATGGCCGGAGGTCACCTAAGGGACACAGCATAAAGATTCAGTATCTTGTTACAGAATAGAGCTTGATCACCTTAATATCCTCTTTTTCATGTCTCTGTCTACATATAAGGCAAGTAGCATCTGAAAACGTTCCATGAGCTTCCACCATTTTGTCAGCAGGCAAGCCAGCAACTGTAAAATTTATAAACAATCTCTGTGAACATGTATTATAAATGTATCAAAATCTCAAGTCATTTGGAAACTTTTATGCATAATCTGGTACTTTTACTTCTTGAAAACATATGAGAAAAAGTACATGTACAAATGTAATTTAAACAATAACAGAGTGTTACCTTACTCCTATATTAACAAACATTCTGAGAGTATTGCATAAGCAATGTATGTCCCCTACATGTGTCTCTGTGCACAGGTATTGTAAATGATCTTGTCTATAACATTTATATACCATACATTTATGCATAATGTTGTACTATTACTACTTTTAGAAAACATTTTTGTTCATATATTGTTCAAACAATAATGGCACAGTTATTACAAACAGTGAGTAAACTTACTCCTCTCAAGGCCATCAATGTTTTGTGTGTACATGCGGAGTAACATCCCCTTGTCGTGTAAATGTCGAACAAAGTAGTGAATGAAATTAGGCCTGTATTTTCCAGTGGGATACAGTTCTTTGGCAAGAGTAAAGAAAGGTTTGGGATTGTGATGGAAGAAGTCTATGTCAAAGATGGCTTCTGGGTAGGGGATTCTGTATTGCTGGAGGTTGTCATAGAGACCAGTACCAGGAGTCCTAGAATATAGAGAGAGAAATGATCATCATCTTCACAGGATTGATCACTCTGTATTAGTTCAGATGCACACTTACATAGTTAGCATAGTTGTGAGAAGGCCACGCTTCTGTGGTAGCTAGAGGAATTCATACAATAAGCAATATTTTCCCAGAATCATTTTTTGGGTAACATTAAAACCTTATATCATGTATATCAACAGAATATTATAGAAAACAAGAAGCCCACAGGCTTTGGCGGTCACCTGAGTACCATAGCCTGTAGATGAACCTGTGAGAGAGTCTGTTTTACAAATTTAAAGCTTAGCAGTAAACACTAAACAGACCAATGAGCTGTGGGTGGCCCTACCTGAAGTCTGGGATGCCGCTGGGGGTACTGATGCCTGCCCCAGCCACCACCACAATGTTCTGAAACACCTCATTCTTTATTGCTGCAGCAACATCCTCCAGGGATTTCACTTTTGTCATATCATTATTTCCCCCAACTGTAAAGATCCCTCTCCTACAAGTTACATACAGGTATTAGTGATGATCGATGATCATTCAGAACATTTTATAAAGATACTGTACTAGCGATCATTTAAATTACATGTTTAAATATTTTTTTTAATAACCTTTAGGAGACGACATTACAATGAACTTTAAACATTGCTGATATAGACTGTGGGCTGTGGGAAACAATTCATAGAGAGATGATTTTTTTCATTAAATAATAATTAAATAATATACAATTCATAGATAGAGATTATGTATTAAAGAATTTATTCTTATAAATTAATATATTCAATACAAATTTAAGCCAGTGAGTGTTTGGTGTGGCAAATGTATAAACTTGCATCAACTTTGAGTGACTTGAGCTTTCAATTAAGCTATATATATATATGAATAAAATACTGCTGCAACTTAATTATAATATCATTCTATGAACAATACAACTTTGTTGTTTTCAGAATCAAAAAAATTCTCAAAGGATTAACTTTATATAATTTCATCAAATATTAAAATATGGTTTATAATATGTAAACAAATTTAACTGTTATACCCTTATAAATATTCTTTTATATAGTTCTTCCTGAAAAAAAGTCTAACAAAATGAATGTTAATTCAACTGGTCTAACAAATTCTATGCTGACCAGTCTGCCGGTCCAACAAAATTGTTTTTTAGATCGCTACATCACAGTTAATTAATATTTGTCTGATCTAAGGGGAACAGAAATAACTGGAAAGCTATGCAACATGAATGGCTGGTTGCAATCTAATTAAAGTTAGAACTTCCATCCGCTCCCCAATTTCGATATGCCACGCGACGTATCAAAACCGGGGAGCGGAAGGAAGTTCTAATTTTAATTATGGTAGATTGGGCTGGTTTCTACTTGCAAATATACTTGCATCTGTAGGGTATATAAACAGTTGTTGACTGGGAACTGGGCAACATATGATTTGTTGGACCTTCTGACAGAAATGTTGCCCTTGCTTCTGACCTAAGGCAACATATGTTGCCCTCATAACCAGTCAGTAACTGTATAATGTAACTGATGGAAGAATGTTACTTACCTTTCTTTGACTCTATTGTTGCGGACTCCCCTCGTGCCATTGGCAGACTCAGACTGGAGTTTATACACAGGACTACTCTGTGACTGGAAATTCCGGAGATGTGATCTTTGACCTTTAAGTCCTGAGCCACTGCCCAGTGGCAGAGGTTTTGCTGAGAAGAGAAATACAAAATTCATACATTAATCTCAATTTACACAAAGTGAACCAATTCCAAGCCCATTATGTTTGCTGTTGCTATATCTATACTATATATATAAACTAACAAGAGAGGAAACAGATTTCTTACAGAGATTTATAATGGCATAAATTTACTATTATTTTCAATCAAACTATAACCTATTTGGGAGATTGGTCCCCACCTGTTAATATATCCTTGTGTGCCCATATTTCGACAATCTTAATCTATGGGGCCAGCATTAATAATTTATATGTTTGATGTACTCCGACCCAAATTTTTCATAGTGGGTAGGTAGGTAGCTTTTTTTTTTTTTTTTAAATTTTCTTGAACATTGATAATCTGATAATCATACTTTTTTTTTTTATATATACTGAGAAAGCTAAACAAATTCAATATTATTGATACAAAAACATAATCTAAATGTGTTTTTAATATGATATGGACCATCAATTTAAAAAAAAATTCAAATTCAAAATGCTGAAAAAAATTATTGGGTATATAGGGGCAAATTTGATGGGTCGGTCGGAGTACATCAAACAAATCAATTTTTAATTTTGGCCTGGGTTTTCTTTACAAATTAAATGAAGGTTTTCAAGAAGAAAATGAACATTTTGTATAACTCAATAGTTTTAGAGGACTTTAACTTTAGCTTCTTAATTTTCAGTGCAGACCACACTTCCAGATAGTTTGTGCATTAGGATATCTTCATTTTGTTCCGAAACATATTTCAACAATTTTTTAATATTTCTAATCAACATATCTTGGCTAATTGGCTTATATTTCATAAAATTCAAGAACTTTTGCCTAAAATTAGTTTATTTCATGCAATATCTAAAAATTTTACATTATTGACACATACTTTTGGTTTTATTTTCTGAATTTATAAGATTTTTCTGACAAGTCTGTTAAAATTTGAGTAAAAGTTTGAGACTTTTAATAAAAAATTTCATGGCATGACTGACAACAACGTTTTATTAGTGCAAAAAGGTCAGAATATTAATTAGGTGATGAAATTGTGAACGTTTTCTCTATAATTATTTTTATTTTATTTATTTTCAATAGAATAAATTTATATGTTATGCCATGGTTCATTACGATAAAAAAATAATAGAGGAAAAAAACGATTTATCTGCAAGTTGCACTTTCAGTGCTGAAAGGTCAAGTTAAATGCACTGCAGCGCCGAAAGAAGCGTATAAACCTCCAATTTTTGTTTTGAATTTTGGTTAAGCTGTGTGTGTAGATTTAAAAAAATACTTTAGAAAAAAAAAACTTTAAGGACTTTTGATCGCAGGATCCAACCTCCTTGAGGTCAGAGACTCAGACACCTGTTACTAAAACGGAAATCGTCCATTGAAAATAAACAATACCTTTGCTGACTGCTGTCATGATGAATCTAATCATATTTAATCACATTTTCTTCCAGTTATTATCTTACTTTCACAATTATTTGTGTACTAACATTTTTACTAACATTCGCCATGTTTAGCTTGGAAACTGACAAACATTACCTTCATTACTGAAGAGTTCTAGCTATCAGCTGAGGTGTGGGAAACATTGTAGGAGTTGTCTCGCTTTTCCCAGATTCCGAGAGAATGAAACTGTCCAATTCATTTGTGTTTCTGTGTATAACATTAAAAAACCCCACCAAAAACCTCTTTTTCGCCTTGTCAAAATGGCATGCACATAGGCCTATAGTCTCATATGTGCATAAAAAATAAATTAAGTGACAACATTTGGTTCTAAATTCGAAATAAAAAATTGACACCATTCTTTCTGTACAGTCTTCGGACTTTTTTACACATATAAGTAACAGGGCTTTAATTGAAGAATTTTGTGAACATCTGTACACGAAAATTATATTTTTTATTCTTATTTACTGCAAAATTATTAGGAGCGGCGAGCACCGGCCTTACCGCCCCTGTTCCGACAAAAACATTTCAAACGATTTAAAAAACCGAACATATGTTATATACCGGTATTTATTTAAAGTCCAATAAATCAAAAATTCAAAACTATAAGAAGAATAGAACCCCCATAAACTATAAAATTCCATAAACGACAGCTTTCTCTCACCAGCTGTTACTGCTAGCTGCTTACTGCTAAATCTTTGCTTCTTAATTACTGCTTAGTTCTTATTGCTGGTAATTTACTGCTCACTGTTTTGTTCTTAAATTGCTTCTAAAAGCACGGAGCTTCTCCTTGAAATATATATTTGATGTAGATGATATAACACTTTTAATTGTTACACGATAGAACAAGCCGTTATTGATGAGCAAAATCCGAGAAGAATAAAGGTTTATTCAATTAAATATGTATATATGGAATTCCATATACGACAGCCAACTGTCAGCTGCCAACTGCTGACTGCTTACTGCCAACTGCTTACTGCCAGTAGCTTACTGCCGAAATGCTTTTGCTAAAAATGTTATGTAAGCACTGGCATCGAATATGTTTTTGCATTGATATTTGTATAACTCTACTATTACTCTGTTTGTTGCATGGACTGTCGGGCGGCATATCAGCTTGCATATTCTGCATCTTTTCTAGTAAAATCAGAAGGGTCCCGCTGGGCAATGAATTTAATATTTCAGATTTAGCTATATAATTATTGATTTTTCATATACACTGGTGAATATTGATAAAAAGCTCTGTAGTTAATTTATATTTCCTACTTATTTAAATGAAATTATTTACAATAGCACAAAAGGTTTCAATTTTTTTCTAAATGTAAACTTAAGTGTCTATTGTGAAGTTATTTCGTACTTTTTTGGTCTTAAATATGTAACAAAGAGACATATATGTGATTTTATGTGATATATGAACCAGTTGATGCATCTTTGTATATATACTTTGTGAATTGTTTCTTGTAAGCTGTTTCCAGCCACAATGCTTCTTTTAATTTTATCAGCTTTCCAGATCTTCAACCAAGGCATGTTGCGCGTCAAATGACTAAATATGACTAAATATTGCTTAAGGATGCATTGTATCAAGTTTGGTTAAATTTGGTCAAGTAGTCCTAGACAAGAATTCAAATATGTGAAAAGTTTACAGACGGACGGACAGACAGAAGGACGGACGGACAACAGGTGATCAGAAAAGTTTACTAGAATTATTGGTCAAGGTGAGTTAACAAGACCATATCATATCGCATCTGTGCATCCATGCTTGCTAGCCAAGGGTCAGATTCATTTATTCTTATAGATCTAGGAGATTGTTAATGAGAACACTTGGCAAGACAAGATGCTGTGAATCAAATCAATGTACTGAAAGTACTGAAAGCCGGGGGGGGGGGGGGGGGTGTTCACAAACAAGTTTACTTTGTAGGCACACAGTTTCAGTTATCCTAATTTAGCGATTGATATTTTAATAATGCAAATATCATCTTTGGTCGGAGTGTGGAGATTAAAAATTCTGAACTAAATGAACTTAAACAGCAGATAATATCAGAATTTGCAGTGTAAAGTAACTATGAAAATCTAAATACTCGATGATATTTGAATTGGATGGTCATTCATTTCGGTTTTTTGAACCGAACACAAATAACGTTATTCATTTAACATTTTTGGCAATTTTTAAATATTATATATTCTTGTTACATTTGTTTTCACGCTGTATAAAAGATCTCTACAACTAGTCGCATGGACTGTATGCGGAGACAGTACCAGGCAAAAGGTTTTTCAGCAAAATCAGCAGAAATTCTTAACAGTGCATGCAGAAATAAAACCACCAAACAGTATCACTCCTCATGGAAATTATGGTTGGGCTGGTGTGACGGCAGGAACTTGGATCCCTTTTCAGTTTCTATCATAGACATTATAGAGTTTTTATCAAGTGAATTTCAAAAGAGAAAGTCTTATAGTGCTCTAAACAGTTACCGTTCAATGTTGTCAGGAACTGTGTGTCCAATTGATGGTTTTGCAGTTGGTAAGCATCCAACTGTTGTTCAATTTTTGAAAGATGTTTATAATTTGAATCCGACTAAACCAAAGCACTGTACAGTTTGGGATGTTTCAATTGTTTTGAAATAAATTAAGTCATTACCATGTAATGACAATTTATTATTGAAGGATTTGACTTACAAACTTGTCGTATTAGTAGCTTTAGTTTCAGCAGATAGAAGACAATCAATTGCATTACTAGTATTGGATTTGAAATTAATGTCTTTTCTTCCTTCGAAAGTAGTGTTTGTTATTGATAAACCTACGAGGACTCCCAGGCCAGACAAACCGGTGAAGAAATCATTTTACCTGCATATCCCAAGTGCGAGAGGTTATGTTAAATCCACATTACAAGCATATATTGAGAAAACTAAGAATTTGAGAAAGTGTTCAACTTTGTTTGTTTCTTTACACAACCGCATAAAGCAGTGACGTCTTGTACTATAACCCGTTGGATTAAACATGTGTTAACCAATGCTTGTGTTCATGGGTTTGGTGCACACTCGACTAGGAGTACATCAACATCAGAGGCATTGGAGGCTGGTTTTTCTGTGAAGGATATCATGAGTGTGGCAGATTGGTCCACTGCATCAACTTTCAGTAAGTTTTACAGAAGAAGTATAGACGATGGGTCGTTCGGGAAGTTAGTTTTGCAGACAAATACCAAATAGGTAAGATGTAAATTATTATTCTGTGTCTTTGAAGTCTGCATATTTAGCTATGAATGTACGTAAGAGGACGAAGGATTGCATTTAGACAAGGGTAAGATACTTACCTGTAGGATAATGGGATTATCCGAGTCCTCGTCGTGCATTCAGAGCTAAATCCCTCCCTACCCATCCCTATTTTCATATTGACACTTTCTGGCTTTTTTGCTCACACTGTCTTAACTATGATGGGTAGTGGCGGGAAAACTTTTATTGTTTCTGTGAATTAGTGGTCATTATCTGCGCATGCGCTGGCGAATCGAATAATCCCAATTATCCTACAGGTAAGTATCTTACCCTTGTCTAATTGTAAATTAGCCAATGCAATAACCACTATCCATATTTCAATCCTTCTATCATTTGCAATAATTTCAAAGTCAAGAAAACTTCGTTAAGGGTGGACAATTTTGACTGATTTTGATTTTCTAAACTAACATCATAAAGAGAAATAGACCACGCTCGGTATTCAATTTGTCTGCTCAGCCTGGTGTGTTTAAGGACGATATCCGAAAATAAGCATTTAATGCTAAAATAATACAGATTTTAAAGTGGGGAGTGCTTACACCTTGGAAAGCGAATGATTCGCATTGCGGTGTCCTGTCAATTTTGTGTTTGTTAAAAATAAATAAATAAATAGAGACATAATCTTAAACATGGCAATACTTAATCAAAGAAACCACACCTTGCTCAATTTTTACATTTTATTGACATCTTTCGCATACCCGGGCTCAAATATGGCTCCAACAGATTCTTTCGGCATTTGCTTATCATTTTATTAGTATATCTTCACTCCCATGCATTACATTTACATGTACGTATTACATGCTTGTTTATCCCTCAGTTGTTGCAAGGGAACAAGGTTTATACCGCTGCTATGGGGGGCACGTCTGTTGAGGGATTAGTTGTCCCAAAGCCCGCGGGGATATCGATCCCTGGCGGAGGTGCGATAAGTCCTGCATCTACCAGCTTCTCCAACACATTCCGTGGCCTCTATAAAAGTATAAAATTACATTGTTAATAAGAAATTGAATAAAATGCAGCATATTCTTCTGTGACGTCATTCCAGACCTATGTTTTTACCACACGCACATCGGCTCTTTAGAAATGAATAACGCAGGTGAGTTAAGGCACCGTGCACAAAATGCATCAAATGAGGAAAAGATCAAGGGATTTTGAAATTTTGAATATCTTTTTTATTAACCATACTTGTGTCTTATGGCTAGATATTGTTTACACATTTGTTTAATTCGCATGGACAGGAAGTTCATCATATCTATCATATGTTAGTTTTATTTCTCAGCTAAAAAAGTAAGTTAGCTTTCAAACATGTCTTGGTAAATCAAAAATAAACATGCACATTTTTCATCAAATCTTTCTGAAGTTTGTTGTGTTTACAAACGATGCAAAATATTCGGGCTGAACAAACCCTAGCAATTGGTGGACGAAACCTAATGGTTTCCTTTTGTTACCATGCTCATGACGCATTTGTGTTGCCATATAAATTACAATGTATACACAAATTATTATTCACTCCGCATATTTCTATCTTTGAAAAGAGATCGATTATGCTGGTTTGAATAGGTGAAAGTAATTAGTGTATGGAAAATTATTTGATACTGTAATATGGAAAAATCGGACCAAGCAGTTTTTAGAAAATGATGTTGTTAACTTTACAGAGTAATAAATTGATTATATGTAAAATATAGTTATGAAATTAAAAAAAAGAAATCATTGTTCAATCAAAGGAAAAGCTTAATTCGTAGCGATGAAAAACCCAAAACAAAACAAAGTTCAATATGTTGTATTAAGTTGCATGGTCAAAACATTTCTAATGGTATATGAAGCCGGTATTTTAGTGTAAACCAAACCTCGGGGTTCAAAGAAAACAGCATAGTAGGGTGTGGAAGTTCCAGCACAGACAGTCCGATTTATACTGTACAAAAATTTGGCCTCTAACATGCAGATCTCCAGCAAAGTTCGCCCGGGGCTCCAACAGTTAACCCAATCGGTCTTAATTAAGAAGGCCGGGTGGTCAATAAATTACCCATCCGATCTACCTTAAATTTTTAGATATGATTTTTAAGGAGGCTAGGTTGTCAACAAATTAACCATCAGATTGTTAAGCCATAAACTATTATTAAGCATAGAAAAATTTCATCAATTTTAGCTTTTAATTTGAGCTTCTTTCTATATCTTTATACAGAGCTCTTCTTACAAAGAAAATCAATACAGTCTAAAAATGGCCACGGCTATCCAGCCCTCCTTGAAGCTATCCAGTATAATTATTTAGTATAGAAAAATTCCATATATTTCAGCTTTTAAATTTGAATATTATCTATTTCTCCATTTCTTTATACAGATCTCTTTTTCTTTGGGTGATCAATATAGTCTAAAAATGGGCACGACCATTCAGTCCTCTTAAACATGTTGTTAAAAAAGGAGGTCCGTTACTTATATATCTTTTATTTTTTATTTTTCCAGATATAAATTGAATTGCAAGAAGATTAGGTTGTATAGACAAGTTTTCAAATCTTTGGTTTGAAACTTTTTATATTACAATATGTTTGTTTGCTTGGACCATCAGTTTTAATCTTTGATGATGGTTATAGAATGCAGAAATAGAACGTTTAATATACCATTGTGTTTTGTTTTTAACGATAAACCATTGTTAAGTGCATAGGGAAAACTTAGTCAAAGACATTGATATAGATAAAGCATCTTGTAATGCATTTCAATAAGATAATTTGCATGAAATTGCCCTCAGGCAATCTAATTAAAATCAGATCTTTGATCGGCTCCGACAAATTCGATGTCGCTACATATCGAATTTGTCGGAGCCGATCAAAGATCTGATTTTAATCAGATTGGCCCACATGTAGCCTTAACTCACCAGCAAAAACCGCTCCTTGGCCATAGAACCAAGCTCCTTGGCCATAGACTGACCAAGCAGTGGATACATACCTCTAATACGTAGGTGTCTACTTTACTGTATCTGTTGTTGGCAGCATTTCTGTAATACACACACACAGACAATCAGATTGCATTTCTTTTGTTAATTATAAGTTCTACACGACCCCGTCCCCACTAAATGAGCACTTGCCTGGATCTATAGTTGAGTACTCTCATGTTGAGGCTGGTGATGTCCGTGGCTGGCTTGATGTCCGCCCACTGGTCCTTGCCTCCCTGTACCTGAGGCTGCAGCCCAGGATACGCAACATCAGTGTGCAGCACGTGTTTAATGGTGTTGTTTGCGTCTTTGTAAGTCATGTTCCTACAAGGAGTTTAACGGAATAACTCAAAACATATGCAATTAAAGATTTTTCCCCAAAAAAATATCCAACCTTTGTAGACCATCATTAGTTACCTCGCGCCAGGCGGCGGTATTCTGGGATTGACGTTATACGCTTCCAGACGTTTGAGCTCACGATGTCCAATCATACTGGCCACACGTGCCCAATCAGCATCACGTGCTGCTAAATCTGGAATAGGATAGTCCTCGTTGACGTTAGTCCTGACCTGGTAGGAAGCTTCCCAGGGAGCCCGGTGCCACGCCCTCTCCGCAAACACAACCAGGCGGGGGAACAGCAAGCCAAAGAGCTGCTCCTCGTTTCTGACTCTGGACGTCCAGATCTGGGCCTGCATTCCTATTAAAACAGCATTGGCTTATTGTAGCAACTTAGATAACTAGATGCTCACGCGTTAGTTCATATAAATCCAATACGCACCTGTTACATTCTGGGGTTGCTTGGCTTCTAAACAGTTGCTATCGTCGATACATCCATATGGTGCAAACGGCATTTTGCCAAATGTGAATTCATCAGGTATAAGATTACAGCACCGATGTTCAGGAAGATAAGAAAAAACTCGCAGTGGGTCAATGAAGCGAATGGCCCAGTAATCGCCGTTACTCTCCGGGTCTGCCTCAGGGGCGTGGTCAAAACTGAGAAAATCGGACTGAGACAAAATCACCTGAAAATAAAGTCGGTCGGTTATATCAGTCTTCAATATTGTAATTATGTCCTTAGGCTAGCAATACAAACAGTTGAGATTGTTGCATTTTTAGTAATTGAAAAAATAAACATATTACATACTTTGTAACCGTTATTACTAAGTGCAGTAGCTCTTTGAATAAAAACGTCATTTTGTGAGTTCCTTGTATGGACAGAAACTTCTAAATCTTTCGGATATCGACTGACATCAAAAGGCACCAGTGGCCCACCCCGCGGGTCGGTGGTTGGCCATGCCATGAAAAATTCTTCAAAACCAGAAAGGTTAACGCCATTGGCTGCGGCAATTTTAGCAATTTGCGTCGTGAAGTTGACTTTGATACGCATGAATGGATCTGGACCAGTAAACCCCTCCGTTTTACAGTAAGAGGAGTTCAGCCACGAGGCAGCGGGCGAGTCGTCCCCTCCAATGTTGATCTGTTCTAACGGGATCTTCACCTCTGTGTGATAGGACTTGATGTCCTTCAATACAGTGTCGAAAAACTTGAAAGTGGACGGCATACAAGGATTGATAGCCGAATCATCGAACAGCGTGTCCGTGAGGTACACGTGTTCGGTGTGTTTATCGTGGAGGTTGTAGTCAGTTGTGTTTGTTCGCCTGGAATACTCGTTCATCGCGATGATGGCAGCCCGTGCCCGCCCCGCTATGTTGATGCTGGGGATAATCTCAATGTTACGGTCGTTAGCCGCCTTAAGAATATCTTGGTAGTCTGTCTTGGTGAAATATCCTGACCCTAGTCCACTTCCATTTGGATGAGACCCTAACTGTGAAAACAAACACGTCCTCTCTTCTGGGTCATGGCAACGCCTCCCTCCCACCTGAACAGAAATGGAATCATGATTGTTAGTTTACAACTGGTTGCTTAAAACAATTACAAATATCATATACAGGTAAAATTGCAACATATGTTCAACATATGTTACTCGAAAGATATGTTGAACATATGTTGCAATTTTACCTGTGTACATTTAAACCAATATTGCTAAGTTTCTATTACGGGGGATGTCCGGCCATCTTGTTCATATGTGAACCTTCTCCTTCTTGAACTGACTTGCTTGTTTGGCCCAAAACTGGCCAAAATTGTTATAAAGATAATAAAGCAATAAATATGAGGTTTTACATGTTGTTTTGTATGTAAATTGTGCTCTCAAGTACAACACAATTCCTTTTTGAATCACTTAGAACAGCAGATTTAAACTAAAAATACAAAATCTTAAAAGTTATGAAAGGAGATCACTAGTGTCCACTCAAAAACCATTTGTTTATAAAATGGAACCTTAAAGATATCCGCCAAGATATTACTGCTGCTATGTTTTTGTAGAAAATTTGCCAAAATATCCCGATTTCAAGATGACTAAAATGACTACGCGAATCAGAAAACAGATGGTAACTGATATGATCTTATTACTCATAATCTGGTATTACCTTTGCTAATTCAGGAAGTGTCTCAATGTCTAATCGCCATCCTTCATCATCTGCTAAATTTAACTGAAGTTTGTTGAGTTTAAAGAGGGCCATGACTTCCAGCAATTTAATGACAGTTGCTTTGGGGAAAAAATTCCTGGCCAGATCTAACAACAAGCCTCTGTAATTGAACCGTGGCTCGTCTGTGATTGTCATTGTGGGTATGGTACCCCCAAAAGCCAGCAAACTGAAGAGGGATTGGATTCCATTAAACACCCCACCTACTGAGTTTCCGGTAATTTGTACCCTGTCAGGGTTAGCAGTTATGTTCATAGTATATCCTTCTGGGTTGTCCGTTGTAGAATTCTTCTTTATCTTAAGTTGTATCACTTTGTTCGAAGTGCTTTTCAGGTTTCTAATTTTGGTTCCTTTTATAGACTCTGAAAAAAAATAACAGTTGAGTAAATTATTTAGGATTTTGTATTCTTCTATTTCAACCATATTTTAATATGCTTTGAAGACTGTCTTACTTTGCAGATATTTAGCGACATCAGAGAGAATTCTAAAACGATCTCGATCAATTCTCCAACTTTTATCAATGGTTATGGTTTCATTTCCGATCGTCTGTTTGAGTGGGGTCGGTAATATAGAACTTTTAATGGTGTCCAGATCACTAAAGTTGTATCCTCTGTACCGTTCAAATGGAGTCGGGGGTATGCCCATCACGTCGTTCGGAATTCCTCTCATGAATTCAACGAAAGTCTTGTGGGGGGAAACGAAAGTGACATCCGGGCTTTTGGTGTTCTCAATTATTTCATGATGAGTGCCGTTGGATAGATACCAGTTTGGGAAAACGTCATAACGTGTAATGGCCCAGTTAGAGGCAAGAAAAGAAATATTTCGGAGATCCCCAGGTTGTAAGGGAAGGTTCTGGAAAAGTTTGTTATCACCATTGTATGGGTCGAATTTAAACATACATCCTTTTACATGTGTAAGAGTGATGTTGCCTGACAAAATGAGTCCTCCTCCGATGTACTGATTGATTGTAGCATTGTAGTACACGGGTTGGATAAGTGTATGATGACAAAAATAGATACTCCATCCTGCTGCAGGAATTGGCACACTTCCAATGTTCTCTAGAGTGACGTTGGCAAAATACGTCACCGTTGCATAAGGAGTGAGAACTCCATTGCGCACAACATCATAAGTTATTTTTAGATCTTTTGCGATTCTGTTTATATCAGCAGTGTTTACATAACCTGAAAATAGAAAAACACTGCGTTATATAAAAGATCTGTGTCATTATAACAAACGTGTAAACTAATGTATGTAAAGCACAGATTGTCCAGAATTTCTCCAAGCAAAGCAAACGTTTCATTGTCAATTATTTACTAACGCCCGAAATAAATTTGGAGGATAACCCGAGTATCCAGGGGTATAACACCACAGACACAGACCAACTGAAGAATATCATAAGATGTTCATTACCGGGGACAACACCACACACAGATCAATGAATATTACCGGAGTATATCACCACAGACACAGACCAATTAATATCATGAGATGTTGATTACCGGAGTATATCACCACAGACACAGACCAACTGATGAATATCATGAGATGTTCATTACCGGGGTACAACACCACACACAGATTAATGAATATTACTGGAGTATATCACCACAGACACAGACCAATGAATATCATGAGATGTTGATTACCGGAGTATATCACCACAGACACAGACCAACTGATGAATATCATGAGATGTTGATTAAACATGCGCGGATCCAGAAAATTTTTCCAGGGGGGGTCCGAAGGATATTTGTGTTTGCCAGGGGGGTCCGAGGCATATTTGCAATAATTTTACTATGTAAATTTAATAAATTTTCATTTTCCAGGGGGGGTCGGGACCCCCCGACCCCCCCCCCTCTAGATCCGCGCATGTGATTACCGGGGTATTACACTAAAGAATATCACGATATGTAATTACCGGGATATGACATCCTTTTAAATAAGAAGATGTCATCACGAAACTGATCATTTATAAAATTAATACACTGTAACTTTAATTAACCAGTGATCATAATAAATGAGATGTTGGTAATCCAATCATTACATAGTTAACATTATCAATTTAAAACATTTCAACTCGATACTGATTATTCGTTAAATGCTTAGCATAATGTGTGCTCAAAAAGTTACATTTACCGGATGTCTCATGACATAAACTCTGATTGGCTGAAGTTGATCAAAACTATATATCCATAAAACATGATATAGTTGATCTCATTAAACTCATTGGGTTAAACAGGTTAATAACAATCTTTTTTCTGTGAAATTGTGTTTTTTTGAATTCTCATGACTTGCGAGCTTAGAGCGTAGCTATGTGGTCACAATATTAGAATAGGGAACCCTTTTGCGGGCCCCTCGATGGCCGCCCGGACATGTCAGTCATTTAATGAATGCATTCACTCAAGGAACAATAAAAACATGTGCCACAACATGGCGTGTGTCTGACCAGAATCTCCTTTCGACACACCTCTATCTATCTGAACACGTGGTCTTCGGGGAAAATGTGTCTTTCTATGATAGACATGTATATCGTTGTTCATACTTATGTATGTTGTGGTTTTATTTAGAATTGTTGATGTAATGTCATTTCCAAAGGCCTGTGGCATGTTTTAACAAGGTCTGTTTTGACAATGATGATGTGTTTGAATCAATGAATAACAAAAAATTCTTGATGTCCCCAGGCTGGTTGTTAACATATCTATCATGCGACAAAAGTGAATACACTGTCTACTATGTTTCAAAAACAAAAAAATTAAGGAAAATAATAATAAACTCATTTCAATGGAAAGCAATGTTTTACCACCCCATCCAACAAATAACTATGAACCCCCCCCCCCCCCCCCCCCCAACACCAAAAACAAAACAATGAAACTTTCTAAGAAGTCTGGTTTAAGTTGGCATTCTAACCTGTTTATCACTAACGTTTTAGTTAATGGTCACCAGGTATTTACTTAAAAACATAGTGACATGGACGATGTACGATCAATGCAACTATGTTGCTTATCCCCTCCCCTTCCATTCTCTCCCATCATGACTAAAGACTTGTTCTTCTTGTAAACATTTTTTCTTTTACTTCACGCCTCCCATTGACTTACTTTTTGCGAGAAAAAATAGTATAAACATGTTCTGTGGCCAATTTGCTAAGTGTCCAAACACTTGCCTATCGTTTCTTACAATTTCACGACATTCCTTCGAAACTCAACCATCTGTAATGGCAAAATGACAACAGTTGATAGCTGTGATCATGCAAAATGATCAATTATCCCTTTAAACTAAACATACGATTGTCTTTATTGCTTTATTGTTGGTCGTGAAATCAAAAAGCCATACAAGACAAGTTGTCATACTCTGTCCATATCCTCATTAAGGTGTCGTAAATTTGTCACGCCGAATTCTGGCTTTTTCCGCCATTGAAACGTGAACAAAATCACTTGAAGTATGTGGTTGTTTTTGCTGCATAAATTTCCAATGCATTTTATCGCTTAAATTTTTAAAAGTTATAAAAACAAAACAAAAAACAAAAACAAAAACAAAAGAAAAAAGAAAAGAAAACAAAATAAAAATAAACATTACTAAAAATAAAAACCACAAAAAAACCAAAACATCAAAAACCACGAATTGATTATACGTATCGACACAACAATGTCTACTGGAGACAGAACATGGATAGTTCATGCATAGATAATTTCAAAGCCTTACATGCGGCTACATCCATCTTTCATCTCCTACCTAGTTTACATAGTGAATATAATTGATTGCAAACCCTCCAAGATTGATGTCCTTTTATCTGTTTTAAAAGTTTTTCTTAGAAGAAATTGCAAATTGAAACGGAATAAATAAGATATTGTTCTCTCAAATTGGTTTCAAGTTGAGCTGTGATATCAAATGATACATGTAAATGATTGAAGTTATCAATAATAATAAATCATATTACTGGATCCATATACCGATATCACCCTTAATTAATTGGTAAGAACATCTTAAAGACTAACTGGTTTTAGTAGTTAAGCTGCTTACCCCTACACAGAGCGATTACAATCGCCAAAATCCGCACCAAAGACCGGAGTATCATATTGACGATACAGAAATGATTGTCCCCTTAGGACCAAAAGGTTATAAGTCAGCGTACTGACCCATGCCCTAAATTGACCTATCACCGATTCATAAATATTCAAAAGAGACTTATGACGATACCTTGTCCAGACCACTAGGGTCAATGCACATCTTTTGGTTGTTTCGGAGTTTTCGGTGACGTCAACATCATGATGCATCTGTAATAGATACAAGAACATGTACGTATTTTTACGATGTCCATATAATAATAAATCACAGAAAACACATGCACTTGTATACTCACGTTGACTCACGATGTTCTAAATGACCTATTACTCCCTAACATTAAGTAAGCATGTATTCCTGGTTTTTGAGAAAGACGGACGTATTAAAACAACAAACAACTATACTCGTACATTTACCTGCATAAGACAATTCATCAAGTCAAGTTACCGTGAGACAAATCGCTCAGTGGGATAGCAATCTATTATAAACAGTATGAGACGGCCAGTCCTGGAAATCCTTGTCTATTCAAATCAAAGCAAAGCCAGTTCATTGCGATATCTGAATGGTGACAGCTCTAATTTCTCATTTCAGCTCGATGTACATCAGGGTTGCAAACTAGGTTTTAAAGTAAAAAATAATGCTCTGTGGAGAAAACTGAACACAAAGGAAGAAGAGAAAGTCAACGACAATATGTGCATCCCTAGTAGTACCTGTACCTGGTTTCTTCTTCGTACATTACTGCATTGAAACGTTAAGTGTGTAAAGCTAGAAAGGAATAACATTACAGTGAATTTTTCACAAACTTACACTTACATGACAAATAGAATCAGTATATCGGTTGGAATGATTTATGCAAAAAAAAAAACTGGCTTTACAGCGAAAACACGTTTCTAAATGTTATTTTCTTGTGAAACTTTGGAAACACGATCATGCAACACAAAAAGCGTGACCCGCGCAACACTGTGAACAGAAGACCACTGAAGTTGTATTTACATCTCCAAGAAGATATAGAACTGTCAATAAATATTTCTTTAATCACCATGATTAACTAAGAAATCGATATTTAGACAAATATAATTGACTTAAGCGGTTTATTGGGGAATAGTTGGAACGACTAAGTTGCTGGAAAATTTAAATACCAACATATAAAGAATTTCTTTCACAAATCTGTTCCCAGACTTATAGTTTACATTAGATCTATTTTTAGCACTCAGATAACTTATATATTGATACGAACTGGTTTATTAAAAATCTTCAATTGATTCTATGAATATCATTACAATACATTAAGTAGATCTGTGCTTCATGATTTTACCACGATCTTATTTATATAATTAAGTATGTTGAATAAAGCGTAGCAAATTACATAAAACAAAAGCTTTGTGGCAGTCGCTCGTTACAGCGTACATTAAAAATGTTGTTTTGTAAAACAGCATTCAAAGGTTTCGCGAAAATTAGAAGTCCGTTAATTCTCTTGTATACAAACATCGATGGGGCCTGGAAGATTTCAAAACATTCCAAGAGAAGAAAGATTTAGAAAATTATGTTTACTAGAGTAGATTGAAGACCAATTAATTTTTTCTTTAATATTTTCTTTCTTAATTTTTTTTATTTCAATAATGGTTGTGTTTCAGAAGTGGTTATAAAGTGTTATTTATAATGAAAAAATAACCAGATTATGACTATGGCTTATAACTAGAAATGTTTTGCGTGATTTCATTATATTATACATTTAATAAAGAAGTAAATAAACAAAAAATCAAGTTGTGTTTAACTGTTAAACCAATATACATTTCATCATCTTATTCATTCATGCTCCTACTAAATATTCTTTTATTGGTGGCAGTGGCTTTTAATTATATCAGGCACAATAGAAATCGTTTGGTACAAATGAAATTTGAGCTTCTAAATCCATGTCAAACCACACCTGTTGTTTTTCTAGCTGATTATAATTGAATTAAAAATCAATTTCTTTTTTTCCTCATTAAGTTCCAACTAAATTTAAATATACATAATGAGTACGTATATGACTAAGACAATGTCATTAACACAAAATTAACAATTAACCTCTAGCCTGCATCGTCGGAGAATTAATAATAATTTTTGTCAAATTTAGCAATAATTTAAGCTTTGTCAGGCTAACGCGATTTTTATGCTAATTTTTTTTTCAGCGGTTTCCAGATATATATCATTCAATTCGCTTGTAAAACGAGCATCTCAAAACAATAAAGAATAAACCAGGGTTATTCTCAAAAAGATGTTTTCATTTACATGAATTTCATATACGTCTTACAGGACAAATATATGAAAATAATACATTAGAATTATTTTCAAGACGAATATTTGTAAATTAAAATCCTCTTAAAACAAAAAACAAGACAAAGAATCCCATTCCATTTTTATTACACGCACCATAAATGTGCGCATGTCAATGGATAATGACGTCATGAGATCACATATCATTTGTATGCAATAGCTAACAATTTGTAAAAATATATAAATATTATAAGTATCCTACATACAACCAATGATGCATATCAGATCTTTTAACTTTCTTTTTAGTTTATATATAGTTATACCGAATCAAACAGACTTATTTCAGAAAGAAGAAATCTGTCAAGAGACTGGGCAGAGAATGTTGTGTAAACAATGTTCATTTGCGCATCATCCAAGTAGTTTGTAGAGAAGACACATGCCCTGAATTATTTCAGAAAAGGGACCCCATATTTTATACAAAGGTGTGTCTGTATGTGTGTATGTATGTGTGTGCGGGAAATATATTCTAAAAGAGTGCTCAGGATAAAATAAAAGAAGTTCAGATATACTTATAAAGGCCAACAAGTGACCGGATGAAACGTTACGTACAACAAAGTAACAGTTCAATAACTGAGTAAGAAAAACATTTTGAAGTGAAATAACTTCCCGCACAAATTAACAGTTTTATCAAAAATGAAAAAAAAAAGCGAACAATATTGGATTTACGTTCCATAACCAATTGTAAACATCGACCTGTTCCTATCAGATTAGGAAGTGAGCCATTTATCCCGTCCTGGCTGCTCTCGGAGCCGCCTGATTTTGACTTTGAGCAGGTCTTCGCCTTGCTGTTTGTTGTGCTGTTCCTGCTGTCTGACCCCCTTGTTGCTGCTGGCCGCCTTGTTGTTGTTGTTGTTGTTGTTGTTGTTGCTGTAGCATAGCTGCCCGCTGCCTAGCTATCATAGCCTGTTGCGCCAGGAAAGCCTGTTGCTGTTGCTGCCTGAGTGCCTCCTCTTGAGCCGCTGCTCTTTGTGTTATGTGATCCAGCACGTGTTGGAATGGTGTCTTCTCCAGCTAAAGATTAAAACATACGATCAGTTCACTTAACTGACATACGGAACAGATTTAATATCGTTGTCAAATTTCTGTAGGTTGAATATTCTATTTCCGTCATTAGGTACTTACGTTCGAGTTGAACTCTTGTTCTTGGCACTCAAATAGTTGTCGATATCTACCAATAACAAGTGGCGATATTACAAAATAGGAAATTTTCATGGAAATTTTCATTGATAGGACGAAAACTAATGTGTTCTTCAAAACAAAGAGATCACTTACTGTTCCATGTAATACTGGCACTTGATGGTCACGTTTTTTGTAGGAACAGTCGTCAGTTCTGTAAACTGTCCTTGTTCATTTTTGGAGTATACTTTCATGTTGGGATACATGCAAGATGTCTCCAGTTTGTTTCCAGTTGGTTCCGCTACAACTCTGCAAGGAAAGAAAACATACATTTATGTTAACAGTAAGGTAAGGTTGCACCTCTTTTTCTACTAATAGATATTACCTGTAGTACATGGTTCAGCAGATAATTGCAATTTCTTTCCTGATTGAAATAAACACTTTTTTAGAGTATGAACAATTGTTTGAATAAAAAGTTAAAAGACTCCCGTAAAAAAACTGTATAATAACTTTACAACATGGTTTTAATGAAGTCAAAAGATTTCTTCACAAAAGTGACGTCACAACACACCTAGCTCCAGGAGCTGCGCAGAATACAGGTAACCCCTTGCTGGCCATTCTCATGACTTCCTTTGCGCCGATCAGACTTCTGAATCTTTGGTAGTCGTTTTCTAGAGCATCGAGGTCAGGATTAAGGGTGGGCTCAATGTTAAGTGGAGGCAGAGAAGGAGGCTGGTTGGGTGCTCTCTGGGGTGGTTGGTAGGGGGTGGAAGCAGTAAAGCTTGCCTCCCAAGGCGCCTCATGCCAGGATCGTTCAGCGAACGCCATCAATCGCGGGCTCAGAAGTTTGATTGCTGTTTCGACTTCCGGCAATTTACGTGTATCAATGGAGGCTAGAGTTCCTGTCAAAAAGAGTGAAAAGTATTAAATATGGTTTTGTTAGATATAATTTTATTTCAGAAAAGGTGATTTTTAACGGTTTGAATGGTATTAATAACTCTTTTAAATCTGCAAGCATAGTTTTTGTATGTTGCTAGACATTTGTATATATACAAACTTCTAATGATATCTCTTTACGATAAATTACCATCAAATCCAGTAATGCCATCAGCAAGAGCTTCACACAAAGGTTCTGTCAAGCAGCCATGCTTGGTCACTTCCTTTGCAACTTGTTCTGGGGCCAGATTAAGGTTGCAGCACCTACTGTTAGGCACCCAAGCAAAGGCCTCTCGCAAACTGACATTCCTGGTGGCAACACTGTAGTCCCCAGGAGCATTAGGATCGGGCTCGTAAGCTGTGTCGTACTTGGTCTTGTGTGGAGGGGAGATCAAAACCTTATCGAGAAAAAAAAATCATTTGAAACACTAAAAAATGCTTCAATTCTATCTAAAATAATGCATAAGATTGGAGCTTATCACGCAATAACAATTTACCTTGTAACCGTTGTTTTTCAGAAGCTGTGCACGTTGTGAGTAAACTTCCATTGGCATGTTTGGTGGGGTAGGGGGGTTGAACCTCATGTAATCATCATTGATAACGTAAGCATCAATGTTCGGGTATCGCTTTGATTTATCCATGATGGTCATTCTAGACACAAACTCGCTGTCAGGGAAACCGGTGAACAATTCCACGGTGCCACTAATGTCAACGCCTTCGGTGGTAAAAAGTTGGCCAAGTTTAGCCAAGAACTCAGCTTTGATTGCCGTTAGTCGAGAACGAGCCGCTTGTAGCTCTGTAGCATTTCTAGGAGGAGTCGGGAAGCAGTGTTTAGAAGTCATCATCTGCTCGGTGTTGAAGTCAGATCCAAAATGCAATCTGGTGAATTGTTTTCCGCCCTGTGTGTAAAGGGATTTCAAGTACTTCAGAATATAATCTACAAATTGAAGAGTTTCAGGTCTGCATGGATTAATGGCGCTGTCTTTTTTGGGATATCTGCCCGACATCCTCAGGTTTTCAACTTCTGTGGCATCAAACAAACTAACACCCTTAGGATTTATCGTATTTTTCTTGAGGGCCCGGTCCATGCCTACAACCATTGCACGAGCATTATCTCCAACATTGATGGAGGGAACGATCATCACTCCGCGGTCATCTGCGTATTTTAGAAGGTCAACGAATTGCTCCTTTGTAAGATGACCATTTCCTTTTCCCCTTCCATCTGGATTTGAACCAAGCTGGGTCATCAGACATATTTCTTCGTCCACATCATGGCATCTTTTTCCGGCGACCTGTAATACATATATATGCAATATAATTTTACAATTTATTTATTTCAAGATATTTTTCTCTTCTTTTTTTTAAGACTTAAAACGTAGATGTTGATCTGCATTATCATAAGAAGACATGGACAGATACTTTGGCGGGTAATCCCACACACACTCAGACGTACCTCAACCGCTCCAAGACCAAGATCAAGTCGGAGTCCATGGTTATTCCAGATTTGTAAATACAGTCTGTTTAGTTTGTAGTAAGCCATCAAATTAATGATCTTTTTTATTTCTGCGGGTTTGTAGAAATTGGAAGCTATATCCAGTTGCAGAGCTCTTTCGGCAAATCTGGGTCCGTCTTTAATTACTTGAGCTGGGACCTCTCTCCATGCTTGCTGAGAGATGAGAGTGTGGATACCGTTGATTATTCCCTTGGGGGCTGCAGCACTAATTTCAATTTGGGTCGGAGTGATGACCAGCTCATATGCTTCGTCAGTAATGGGGCCGTAGACCGATTCTGGAAACGAAGTCCTGGGTTTCTTACTCAGTTTGATTGTGTTAGGGTTGGACGGGGCGGCAGAAGCAGTACTTATCTTGGTCTCAGCTGGAAAAAAAAATCCAAAGATATGACTTTTTCATATTTCATAATTTTCTGTGTAATTTATGGTTAAATCAAGTGCCTAAACCAAAAGTACACCCATGTAACGGAGATTTACATACCTGCTAAATACTCCACAGCGGGATTGAGGTCCGGGTGTTCGGTGAAGATCTTCCATTTATTTGATGTTGATGTGACATCAACTAGGTTAACTGGGGTGGCTATTTGCTGATTTCTGGGTTTTGGGGTGACGTCATATAATACACCACTCATAAAAGGGACAAACGCGTTTTGTCTGTCCTGTGGTTCCTTGGGGACGCTGTCCAAGTCGTCTGTTCTACGCAACTGGTTGAGGGGAGTTTTAAAGTCATCCACAAAGCCGCGGTCACGGGTGTCTCCGATAATCTTTTGGGTTCCTTGATCGTCGGTCACATACCAATTTCTAAAGACGTCAAATTTACTAACAATAAATGGGGAGAAGTATAAAGTAATGTTCTTGGTCTCAGAAGGAGCTAGTCCAGCATCGATGGCCCTCATTTCGTACATGCAGCCATGGAGGAAGTTGAAGTAATATCCGTCAACCATAAGCTCTCCTCCGTACGGAGCAGATTCATATTTGCCCAGCTCTTCCTGGTAACTGACGGGGAACAGGAAATTTTCATGACAGAAGAAAATAGAGTAGCCCCTGTCCGGCAGAGCTGTCTTCCCCTTGTTGGTCAGTGACAAGATAGCCACTGAATGAGGTACACGGCCGACAACGGCAAAGTTCGTACGCACGGAGTATTCTACATTTAAATTATCGGCTACTTTTCCCGCCACTGTTGAAATAAAAAAAATTATTTATCAGATAAGTGTGAATGTAGAATGTATATTATACAAAGTATATTGGTATCAAATTTTAAAATAAATTATTTTCATTCGGAAACTGTATTTGAACTTAGACACATACACATGTACATGATAAATTTATTTTATGTTCGCCTCTGAGCTTAAAGATGCCGGTATAACCCCGACAAGGAAACACGTGTTTCAAAGAATTGACCTCTAGTCCCAGGCGGTTTTCTCGCAAGAAGGGACACAGTAAAACCATTAGGCGGGACAGTGTGTGCCCGCGTCCTGCTGATTTAGTGTGTAAGAAATACAATTTGTCGTAGGCCTGTCATCCTCTATGGCCCGTTCATGACACGTACAAAATAATGATGTCCCTTAATTGAATTCTACGAACATGACAACTGTATACTAGAGGAGAAGATAACAGACACGTATATTACCTAAAGTTTAAATTCTTCCTCGGAAAAAGTTGTTGAAAGTCTGAGAAATAATTTTTGGTACATTTTTGTCTAAAAGGTGCTATATAACATAATCTTTATTTCATTAAATAAGATTAAATTCAAGGATGACTAGAAGAACCAAAAACTCAGCAGAGACAACTTCATCGATGTTTACAAGTGGTAAATAAGCTGTTTTTCCCCAAGTACTTACATTGAGCGCTGACATATTGTAAGCAGAGAACGATGCCCACCAAACTTCCAACCGATAATTTCCACATCTCAAGAGCAAGTCTTTCACATAGAGAAAGAACACCAGACAAGGTTTTAAATAGGAAAAGTACAGTGGGCCCATTGAGGGAAAATTCAGTCACAAATTAAAAAAACAACCCAGAAACTGTTGTCAATAAAATGAAAACAAATATTGATATCTTCAATTAAGAGTGAGACATATTTAATGTTTTGAATAATTTGGTATCATTATAGATGAAGGTTGATTTAAAAATATGTACATCCCCTTGGGATGCCTCTTATTGCTATAAATATTTTCTTTACGTCTTCTGTCGTACAAATGACGAATTGCAATTTAGGTAATGTATTGTTTTGAACACGCTGATTGGAGTCGGAGCCTCTTTATTACGCCAAAATGCGTTGAACTTTTGACTTACTCTAAGGGATCAGTGACGTGTCGTTATAAATCATTAATTACCAAAAAAATCATCATCTGTCGAAAGTCCGATTCAAATTCATAACGTATCATCTTCAATAATATCTCTCTGGTTGTTAGTGGTTTTAAGTAATGGTTCAAAGCCGAAAACTGTCCATTCTGTCTGACATTGTTCATTTATACTTGAATTAAATCATTCTTAATATTAATATTTATTACGATAACTATGATGATAAACTATTAATTTAGAAGTAAAAAGAAGTAAATAAGTGAGTAATTTATTTATTACTAAAGGCGACGAACAATTTATGTACAAGTGTGCCGTGTAATACAAACCACCACTAAAAAATGTGGCCCCATCGGACCAATAGATCCAGACTTTGTTCAGACTAAGAATTAAAATTCACCACAGATGGAGTTATAGAGTTTAGATACATGACTGTAAGTAAGTTAACAGTAAGTAGATTTTAGAAGATAAATATTAATCTAAATATTAATCTAATATTTTGTACTCGAATTCTATATTCACTCAGAATGAATTTTGAAAGTTGCCAAGGTTTAAACCTAGTTCATTAAGAATATTAATATATGCAACTAATGAGTTATATCAATATATCATGTCATTTTGTTAATTAACCTATGTTATAATGATGATATCAATATACGATATTGTATTTTTCTATAATAATAATAATGATAATAATAATAATAATAATAATAATAATAATAATAATAATGTTAATAATTATCGTGTTTCAACACAATTATCGATTGTATTATGTATTATGCCCGCTATCAAAATTGCCAAAACTGCACTTAATGTCAACGTTTTTGGTTAATGTTTTTTTTTTTTTTTATTTCAAGCAAAACTAATGGCCGCTAATTAAAACTGCCTTTTCCACTTTCTGAATAAGTATGCATGTACATATTTACTTGATATTAATTCTTTAAAAAATAAAATCATGAAATATTTTTTAGTTCCAGGAGTGAATATTTAGAAAACGTGAGATAAGAGAAAACAGCTAGGTGGTGTATACTATTTAATTCTGCTATCAGTTTCTTATTTCTCAATACCGGGAAATGTCATCTCTCATGCATGTGACTATTGCTCATAGCGGGAAACTCGATCAACTTTTGTTGGTTAATAGTATATCCTACTCATTTGATTGCTGAAGGTTTAATACGTCAGCAGGCCACCGCCGTCTGATAATGTCTTCAAAATCGCTGACCAAACACTTTAATATACGCAAAATTTATACCTGAAAAACAATAACAGTAGAGGAAGCTCGAATTCTTCCAATGGCTGGTTTGAATCCATTTAATATTTAATTTAAAAAATTATAGCTGGTTTAAATCCATTTATTATTCAATTTAAAAATTTATTTCAACTCGCCAACGAAGAAAAATTCATATTTAGTCTCCCGTTGCCAGGTCAAATTCACAATTAAACAGCATCATGAAATATATAAACTACAAAAGCCATTCGTTTAAGAGAAGTAAAAGAAAACGCTGCAGTTTGTTTCATATACTTTCAACATATGTGGTTTCAACAAAAAACACACAAACAGAAATTAAAAGGAAACCTTTTTTCACAATTGTCTTTTGACAGCGGATTGCGACGGGGCGACGTTTGTCATAAAGCTGCATTAATCGTCACTGTCAAATTGTGTTAATGAGTTATTTATATATAACATTGAATTAGCGGGATCTTATGTTAATTAAAGTATTGACGAATTTTGTCTGGGTTTAAACATAGTTCATTAAGAATATTAATATATGCAACTAATGAATTATATCAATATATCATGTCATTTTGCTATTTAACTTTGCAGCTATTTGAAGCTATTCAACTTTTTAGATACATATATGTATTTAACTATTTTTCATTGAATACAGTCTCTTAAAATGATGTGTTAAGTAAACAAAAAATAGAACCATATTTAAAAAAAAACTGTTTTGTGTTTCAAATGAGACATTTACTTAATCAACTTTATGATTACTTAATTTAGTTTACAAAAAAAACACCATTACCATATACAGCTGTCACATGCATGGCATTTCAATGGTCAGTCGGTTCGTTTTCAAGAAATAAGAATATTTAATTTATATATTAAAAATATTCTTCTATATTTTAATGTTGACAAATTAAAAAAAAAAACAACCCATCCCTAAGTTTATTATAATGTTTCTGTTGTCTGGTAAAAGAAGTTAATTCAATAAACCATTTGAAGACCAGTTTTCAGAAATCAGACGCAAAGAAATAACGTTGATTATTTTTATTTTCAGTTGCCACCCTTTCGTGGGTGCTTAGATATCTTTAGATAGACAACCATTTTTAATGGAGTTAATAAAACAGCAGAAAAAACAGCTGGAAATATAGCTAGCTGAAAGATTGACAACAACATGTACAGTTACATTGATGAATAGCGTCATATTTGAGTTTTAATCCTATAAAGATCATTTATTAATAATTTTGTCTTATTTCTCTTTTGGAAAGAATGACTTAAGCAGATTCTTGCACGGGTCTTTTCCAGGTTTTCTGAGCAATTTCAACTCACAAAAGGAGTAGACTGGAATAGCAAATATTTGGCTTCTGAATTGCTTAGTAAATCCACTATAAACGATAAAATTCACAGAAAAATTGATATAGAACAACAAGTCCAGAAGGTGCGTGATGGCTTGGGCCTTCTCTGACGTCCCATACCCGTCCTCCATTATAGACATGAGTTGTGACTGAAGTTTGTTTATATGCATGGGTAAGTTGAGGAATAAAAACACCACAGAGACTGCTACCAACATTTTGCGTAGCTTTTTGTACGCTGAAAGTGACTTGCTCCTTCCTCTGGCTGTCCCTTGTTCGATTTCTCTCCTTGCTGAGAGAATGTCTGTCTGCTCCAACTGATTTGCATTTAAAAATGCCCTATTTTCTTTAATTATCCACTCGATCGCTTGAACCTGTGATGTTTTCCTTCTTGTTTTGGTTTGTAATGGAATTTTAGTGCCGTTGTCACAATCTTTAGTTATTGCTAAAAGTAAGCGTGAGGTCATCACAAGCATCATTACCATAGGTATTAGTGACGTCAGCAAAGAATCAATACAGGACATTGCCAAAACAAAATAAGAACTCTTTTCTGTACATACATTCCTTTCTTGATCAATCTCATGTATTTCGATAGTCCAGATATTATATGCATACAAAACGATTGCAACGCCTGCTAAAAAACCAAGAACGCGTACGGCAAAGCTTCGATCCAGTAGCTGTAAGGTTCTTGTCGACAGGTAGAAAGTTATGACATACAGTTCTAATGTCAATACATTCACGATCCACACTGACAAAAAACTGAAAATGAAAGTTAAATAGACGAGAGACTGACACAAGATAGGACGATGGAAGATGGAGACGTTTAGTGTGTCTATCCACAGCAGCAGGACGCACAGCAAGAAGCCTGAGTCCGAGAGGGCCAGGGCGGACAAATACACCGAGGAGGACAGCCTTCTCAGCTTCGTGGTGTTAAACACAAGCAGGGACAGGATGTTTCCGATCAGTCCGAACAGAACAATTCCGGGCAACAGGACACGATGCAGAAAAAGAGCCACTTTCATCAGGCCCCCGGCGCTCTCGGTCTTGAAGAATGTCAATGTGAAATCGTCTGATCTGTTCCGAAAAACCTCCATACTAAGAGATATCTTGTGACACTAATGGGTTGAAATGTAACAATTTGCAGATGTTGTCGAGAGTATTATATATGGTGGTGTAATTTGATAGTGTATTTCTGCTGTACAGTATGATATTTTCCCTGCCAAAAAAATCACCGGACCCGCATCGAATGTTTTATTTTTGATATTGCAGACAGTATAAAATAAATTTAAAAGTGAAATACTGGTGTACATGAAAGGTATATTGTAAGTTACTGTATATTTCATGCAGTGAGACTTTATTTTAGTAAATGTATGCATTCCCATTCTCGATCCTTCTCGTCTTCATTTTATACGTTTTATCCCTTGACATTTTTCGTAACTTTTAAAGTACAGTGCATGTTAAAAGACATATCGTTACATTCGAAGAAAAAGACAGATTTGTATCACCGCGGTGCCAAGCAAAGATCCAGTCTACCGGAAAACCTTTTCATTGCATAAATCAACTTTTCGTCGTTGCATGTAAAATGAATGGATTTTGCGGACCACATTGTCAGACTAACCAAGAATACAGCAACATTGCAAAGCTAACCCTCAGTCAATGTCGCCACCTTTATTTGTTTGAGTAACAATATTGTTTTTAAAACGCAATTTAAAAAAACAAAACCGCAACAACTTAATTGTTTTTATTTAAAACTTCTTTGTATTTCTAAAACAACTCCATCCTGTAATGACCTAGAATCCATCATGATGTGTAACAAAGCCCGATTTGTCCATAACAAGATGGTGACATGTCAGATCTATTAAATCAGTTACAAAAAAATAAAGTTTCTAGAAACCACTCGGCAAATATAAATGTTGATCGCTGAAGGGGTGTGGTAAGGTCGTCAAACGTTATATTAATTTCGTTCATGTTCAGAAACATTCGTGTAAATAATTGCATTTGATGGTTGATTTGACAGCTTAAGACAGGTGTTTAAGGTGTCACTATAGTATTATATTTTACTATATACATGTATTCTTACCGAAACTGCGCAACTTTAGATACAGGTTATAAATCCAAAAAGAACTTTTGGGAAAATTCCTCTTGACATCTTTTAAAACAATAGTGTTGTGACACCTGTATTAAAGTCTCTCTCTCTCTCTCTCTCTCTCTCTCTCTCTCTCTCTCTCTCTCTCTCTCTCAATGGCTCATCACACACTAAACACTTGGTGCTTTGAAATGAAGTTTGACGGCAGTCCGAGCCCAGTTCAAAATCTACAAATTTGCCAAAATAACAATGAAATAAGACGTTTTTATGAACGATCATTTGAGTAAATGTAAAAATATCCCGCGTCGATGTAAAAACTCGTAAACAGATTTTTTGCAAACTTTTTGGTTTTTCAGCAAAATTGGCATGGCTCATTACAATTGTTGCTGTAAAAACTCTGGAAAGGAAAGAAAACCTCGCTGATGACTTGACAGCAAAATGATCCCGTGATATCTATTATTTTTTTATTTCTAACTACGCCTAACTTCAAACTGTCATCATTAGTTTCCTGTTAGATTAATTACCACTACGGAATGATAAATCATTCCAATACACAAATTACATAACGTTTCACACGTTGCCATTAAATCAAGAGGGCATATTATCGATTGTTAAATTAGGACGTTAACATTATCATAAAATGTCAAATAAAAATGATAAAAACGGTCACTTTTTTTTCGTAAGATCTTTTTTATATTCTCCTTTGTTAAAAAAGAAAATAATAATTCATTTTTTTCCTTGTATTGTTGTAAGTGTTGATGTGCTCAATGCTAACTGTCCCGTCACATCAAACGCAGACATCAAGCTATAAAAGGTGAACCATGTACGTCACAACTCGTCTCCTACGCACCAAATCGGATACAATAGATTAGTAGTGCGACCGTTGGGGCGAGCGCAGCATTCAAACAAAATCAGCATAATACACTAACGTATATATTTACTGTTTTCAAACTATGTTAGTAACCTACTATTTTGAATTATCAATATTAAAAAATTAAGAATGGTGTACCAATTGAATAGACGCCATCTATACTTCTATGAAAAATAATGGACTCGATTTTTTTTGCTTAAAGACCGGTAAATTGGGAGCGACGTGACTTTTGTTTTGAATGGTATAAACATCGGACCTGTTTCCAATCAGCACTTATTTTTTCTCTATTCGTGTTAATTTATGATCGACGAAAATGACTCACAAGAATCCGGAATGGGAACCGTAATATATTCAAACTTTGTAATCTCCTTGATTGTTATGTCATGTTGTAAATTTTGAATTTACTGGGTGGCAGTAAATACAAAATAGTTGTCATGTTGTAAATTTTGTATTTACTGCCACCCGGTAAATTCAAAATTTACAACATGACAGTTAACTTCCGCTGGATGTCAATATAAGGAGCGGATCCACTTACTTTTTTTAAATTTGCATTGGGCCTTTGGCTATTCATTGATTAATGAAAATCATAAACAATTCTTGAAGTGTATAAACTTCATTTCAAAGCCAAGTCAGCACCAATTGTTTAGTGTATGATGAGCCAGAGAGAGAGAGAGAGAGAGAGAGAGAGAGAGAGAGAGAGAGAGAGA
>WFKH01011801.1:35308713-35324456 GCA_016163765.1 Magallana hongkongensis
TTAAGTGAAATTATAACAATAATTTAATTTAAACAATAACTAGCCAGTAGCTAATTAAATTTGGAAACACTGTTTAAAATGCCTATTATCTTAAGCTGTGTAATTCGTTTCCAAAGAACTCTTCATATGCCTGACATTTGTATGTATACTGAAAGCATATAACTACAAGATATTAGATTAATTTATAAAAAATCATACACTAGTAAATTAAGTCGGATTATTAAAGTAATTTAAGCTAATTAAAAACAATGCTACAATCATTGTTTACTGTTACAAGAATCACTTGCGTACAAATTGTTTTGAGCTTCATTAGATAAAAAGAGAAAAAAAACTTTGTACAGAATGAGTTCTATCAAAATATGACACAATAGAAGAATCTGCAAATAAAAAAAAAACTTTTATATCTCAACAAATTTGTCTGCTTTAAGTGATAGGATCCTGAAATTTTTAAAGCATTTTAAATGTTTAGGTTTGCTGAAAACAATTTGCTATTCAATGTTTGTACGTAATTGTTATGAGGAGATTGCTTTCATATCCACACTAGAGCGACGACGCGTATGTGGACCTGAACACACTTGGGGAGGCAATCAATCGAGTGAAGAGACCACTGGGAACAAGAAGGACTCCGGGCCAACACTGTCACCACATCAAACTAAAGAATCCAGACTTTAAAAATGGTACAAGTTGAACGCACAATTAATTCTTCGGACCATTAATTGTAAAAATAATGATAACAATAAAAAATAAACCTACCATTTACTTTTTACCCACGGAAAGTCGATAAATATATTTAATTATGTCTTGTCAATTCCTCAATTTAAGTGAATTCTTTTCCTTTTCTTTTAGGGGATTACTATATCGACCCAAGCGATCGTGATGTTCCGTCTGACCCAGCTCAAGTTCGATGTAATATGACAAGCGGTGAAACATGCATTCAAGCCAGCGGAAATGACGTAAGTTTATAACCCTTTTTAGCTCATCTGAGATAAATACTCGAGTAAGCTCCCGTAATCAATTTTTGTCCGACATCCCATCTTACTTTTTCCTTGTTGACTTCTTCAGAACCGATGCGCCAAGTTGAACCAAACTTGGCACAAAACATTTAGGGGTAAATATTTTTTTTTAAGTTTATGAATGAGAGATAAATCCACTTCTAGAGAGATAAAGTCATAAAGGAAATTATGAATTTAGATTAAGTGAAGTACTTTAAAAAGATCGTCATCTTAAAAAACAATAAGCCATCATAATAAAAACTTATTTGTGATTTTCCTGATATATTGTATATTATTTGTTTCAAGTCTAAATTAGGGGAATGAGGGGGGAGGGTAAAGGATGAATGTGCCCCAATATGTTTGGATCAAAGTCCATAAAAAAGAAGAGAAAGGAAAAAAATCTTTTGATGAATTCTTCGAAGAATATCGACTATACATACAGTTACATAAAGTGAAACAAAAATCACATTACAGCAAAGTATTAAATTTATATAAAAGAGGCTGGGTGGTCGTAGTGGCCATTTTTAATCTTCTAAGACAAGGGATCTGTATAAAGAGATAGGAAGAATTCTAATTTTAAAGCTGATATATTGGGAGTTTTTCTTTACTTAATAATAAAGTATGGCCAAAAATATCATATTTTTTTTAAATTTTAAGGTAGATCTGATGGCTAGTTTGTTGACCACCCAGACTCCTTGACTAGCTAAAAACCACTGCTTATCACCAATACTGTCAATGTAATGGAAGTTTTAATACCGAGTACAGCAAGGCTTAATGAAAACACGTTTACATAAGAAAATCAGTAAAAAATGAAGGATGAATCAGGGGTTCTAACAGCTAAAAATATTTCTTCCAGCTCTTGGCCGCCGCATATTGGCCGACAAAGTTAACTCGATCATTTAATGACAGGCGCTTATCGATGTTTATTGCCCCTAAACTCCATTAAAAACTTTACAAGGTTGCAATCGAAAGTAGTTAAAATAAAAATAATTGACCATGCAAACCAGAGTTAGAAGAGGCTTTAATCAGGAGATAGCACTTGATTAACGTACACGTCTTATCAAATTTTAGCATGAAAAAAAAAAACCTAACCCATTAAAATCAAAAATCCGATTTTTTTTTTATACTGAATAAAGTAGCAAATTTTAATTCATTAACATATGAAATTTATATTTATTGAAAGAAGAAAGAAAAATATTCTCGGAATCATCTTTCTTCAGCTCGGATTTTCCGAAGACAAAACTTGTTTTACGTATGGAATATAAATTCATAATTGTAGACTGAGCACGCGACGTCGTCTATTATGATTTGAGTAGGTAGGCAGATCTAGATGTGTACGTTTCGAACAAATTTTTTTCTCTCTTTTTATACAAAAATCGTACTTGAAATTCAAGGAGGCTGGATGGTCAACAAATTAACCATCAGATCTACCTTGAAATTTTAAACATGATTTCTTAAGCCATAAACTATTATTTAGTAAAGAAAAACTCCTTATATTTTAGAGTTAAAATTATGATATTTTCCTATATTTTATACAAAGCTCTTCTTCTAAAGGAGATTAATATTGTCAAAATGGCCACGACCGTCCAGCCCTCTTAAACTATAAAATATTCGCTCGGTCCAACGGTCACATCGTTTTCATATTACATTATAGGAAGGACATCAACGCTGGACAAAACAGGCAGGAGCGGCTCTCTGGTTTGGGGAGGACATTTTAGGAGACAAAGAGGTACAGTGTTTTTAACAGCGGATAAAATAGTTTCACAAGCTTTTAATAATCACTGCCAGTACACTGTGTAGAACTATATGTTGTAGGAATATTAATACCCGAATAAGGTGTTTTTTTTCATGAATATTTTGCTTACTTAAAACAAATTGAATTTTGGATTGAATGGAGTACATAATTGTTTAACCCGCCTTAGCCTTGAGATATCGCAATCCTCAAGTCATAAATCTGTTCTATTGTATCACAATATCTCATTGTACAATAACCACTCTGAAGTTGCATTCGTTAAATTGGATAAAACGAATGAGATCAATTATTAATTAAGATCTCATTAGGTAAAGCTCTTTAATTCATTTAAAAGTTGTATTTGCAGTTTCCACTCATTTCAGAACATTAAAAATAATGATTACTGCGTTTATCTTATAATTTTTATTACTCATTAGGTCTTAATTATTGGAAAATCTGATTTCCACAGAAACATCACTAAATATGAATTTCATTTAAAATACATTTGGTTTTTTCATTGAACCCAAATATTCAGGTATAATTTCCCCTTGGAAGAATCAACATAAAGTTATAAACAGATACATGTAGATATGTGTTCATGTCAAATGTAGAAAAACAGATTTATAGTTCAAAGTAAATACATTATATTGATTTGGTTTCATATTTCAGTTTAACTACAAATTATCAGACAGACATTTCAAATGGTTACAAATGAGAAGCAGCTTCGCCAGACAGAAAATAACAATTGACTGTCGAAATGTTGACCCAGAAGGGGCCAAGTTCCGCTCTTTTGACGGTAACATCATCAGCTCATCTTCAAGGAGGCCACTTCATGGAACAACTATTACTGTGGACAACAGATGTACAGTAAGTAGAATTTTATTTAATGCACGACGAGTTTACATTATAATCTCCATTAGCTTTTGTTTTAGTCTTACCTAAGCTGATGGCTTAAGTAGGTTTTTTTTTTTGGGGGGGGGGGGGTAAATTAAACCCGGCGTTTGTTAAGGACCAAAATTCGACCATATCAGAGGTGCATGTATATCTAAAACAGAAATAGGGGGAAAACATTATCACAATAGTAATATTAGTTAAAACTCGAAAATAAAAAGAGATCGAGGTTTCTCATACTTGTATGAGCATACTCTTTAATTCATTTTCTCTTAAAATCACATGCCACCAGGCAGCACGCTCCCACTCACTGGGAGCCAAGATATTTTAGAAGTGAAATATTGAACGGAAAAATTAAAAAAAGAAATCTTTGTAATACGTGTGATGTGGCCTCGATGGCCACATGTTTACTGAGAGTTTAACATATGTTCAATCTCTCTAAGCGGTCATAGAATTGGGACATTGGTGAACATAATTTTGTCTGAGTTAGAACACATCCTCAGATGTAAAACAGGGGAATAAAACTATGAACTAGAAGCAGGTTAATATACTTGTTTCGGAAAGGGACTAAAATTTATCAAAGAAATGGGTTAAGAAAAAAACAAGATATAGTGATGACACTATTTGGCCGCAAAATTCATCATCAGAATTTCAGTGTCCATGCTTTGTTTATCATATTGTGTATTGTAGTCCAAGATCCATTTTTTTTTTCATTATATGACTAAATTTTACTTAAATTAGAACCTTTCGCATGCATTAAAGACGTTTCTAGTTTGTATACTGGTTCGCTACTGCTTTAAAGTTAATTCAAACATTGAGAGGGATGGATGGTTGTGGTCATTTTTAGACTATATAAATCTACTTTAGAAGAAGGACTTTGTATATGATGAAGGACTTTGAAAATTGATATAAGAAAGTATTCAAATTTTAAAACTAAAATTGTAGGAATTTTACTTTACTTAACAATAGTTACTTATTGTAGCGACATCAGAAAAGAATCAAAGTTTTTCAAATAGATGTATGCTATACATAAATCGTCATGTTTCGTGTTCATACTTTCTGTTTTTTAAATGTTCATTAACCATATTCGTATACTGTTTTAAAACTGCAAATATTCACTTTTAAAATACCGAAATCAAATCTGGAAGATTTAAATAAACAAATACAAGTCTACTGTAAGTCCAATGATTCGAAGATAATTAAACTGTATAAATGATGAATTGGAAAAAAAATCATTTCTTCATTTTTGCAGGAGAAAAACAATCGGTGGTCTGAGGCAGTGTTTACTATTACTACCAGACGAACGGAAATATTACCAATCGTAGACGTGCAGCTTAACGATATAGGACTGGAAAATCAGGAATTCGGTATCAAGGTCGATGATGTTTGTTTTAAAGACGACGGGTATTTAGGTGACAATTAAAACTGATCTTTGCACACATCTATTTTTTTGAATAATAACTTGAATTGTTGGAAATCATGACGATGCATCTCCAAAAACCGGTTTTTGAGATCTTGGCAGTCTGCCAAAAAAGTAGGAATATAAGATGGTCGGAGAAGATTTTGTATGTCAAATTAAAATGAGGATTTCATGGATCTTGTGGCACTTTTTTACAATTCAATTCCAGTCTAATCATGTTATATAGTTTTAAGTGTTATGTGTGT
Organism: Magallana hongkongensis; assembly: GCA_016163765.1. Taxonomy (NCBI): domain Eukaryota; kingdom Metazoa; phylum Mollusca; class Bivalvia; order Ostreida; family Ostreidae; genus Magallana; species Magallana hongkongensis. Next base: position 35,313,994 of record WFKH01011801.1, read on the forward strand.
GTTTTCGCTCATTACACGACTTGATCATTCCGAAGAACTGAGTGAAAGGACATTACTGCAAAACTGTGATTTATTGTGTGTTTGTATTATTTATGTTCTTTTGTTAGTAGTCATGACAGATTCTTTCATTAAACATGTTTAATAAAGATTTTTCCTACCTCTAAATTGTAAAAGAGAATCTTATCATATTACGATTACTACTACTAGGAAATTCAAGTCAGATAGTGAATAAATCAAAGACATCTCTCAAAAGAGTTTCACATTATTTTGTCCTGACATTTTATTTAGCATATACCGTTTGTAAACAATGAAGGAATCTCCATTTTAAGAAAACAACGAAATGAATCGAGTTTAAGAGGCTTATGATATGTGCCATATGAAAAAAAACCACCCAAGAAACCAGTGGAAGCTAATAATACCGGAAATTGCCAAACAGCAGTTGTTCTCTTTTAATTGGAACAAACTTGAAAACAACTTTCTATGATGCAAATACTAGCTGGAAGTGAATTTTGGTTCCTTCAGGCAAACAGGTTCCCAGGTTTATGGTCATTTCTTTTTTAATTTCAGCAACTTTTATTGAAACGAGTTTGTGATTGATAAAAATTAGATTTTAAAAAAAAGTGCATATAAGGTGAGGCGATGTAAAGTTTACAATTTTCGCCGAAGACCAAAACCTCGTGCCTGTATATATATAAAACATGTATTTTAATGAAACATAATAAACAAAAAGTTTCGGTCACCATGCTGTCTAAAGTTAACAGAAATAAAGAAGGTCATCACCAAATGTAAAATCTTGGTCTTTCCGACAAAAGAGAAAATTCCGAGCACTGCCAGAAAAGTACGAGAAGGTGCTGTGTCATCAATCGGGTGGCGCATTTTTGACAAAGGTGGTGCAACATTCTTGTCAAAAGCAAAACCAAAACGTTGCTGTATTATTTTCACGTCACATGACACTGGTTGGGATAAAGCTAAATAAAACGTACAGTCCAAGATGACAAACATACGAATTGGCTAACGCACGAGTGCATATTTCTAAAAAATCCTACTCGTGATTCTAAGCATGCGCAATTCCAGCAAAAAACCCCCAACGTATATGCTAGCGGGTGCTAGCAAAAACATGTTACGAGGCAGCGCATTTTGTCAATGAAAATACTTGACTTTGACCACATGGATAGTAAGGCAGATGTGTTCATGCATAGTCCAATAGATTAATTATATAAGATGAAGTCATTAAAAAGGAAACAAAATTAAAATCAAAATAATTGGTGTAGAAAAGATAATTAATTAATATTGAAATAGCTCAGACATTGTTTTAAATAATGGGACTACCTTTATGAACGTTGGGGGATGTTTGCAATAAGTTGCACGACATCAATCAAAGCTAAATTAAATTAACCCACATATTAAAGAGAAGATTTCCAAAACCATTTTGCGTATGTAAAGGACACCACAAGCCATATTGCAAGATATGATTTGGCTACTGCGTAAAATGCAAGAAGATTGTGAGAAGAAGAAAGTAACAGACGAACGGACAGATCAAGAATGATCAATATACATGACTGTACCCAACTTACTTCAAGAAATATGGGTACGCTTTAGTTTTTTATATGTATTGACATATTTTATATGTATTGACATATTTACAAAAATAAATGCTTGGGTCCAAATATTGTAAGTAACAGATGTTTGTAGAAAACAAGAAATCAGTTTCAACAAAGAAACGTATCCTCCGAATGTGTATTTTACAAAATTCACGAAAATCGATTCCCTTGAATATTAACGAAGCCACAGTTTAAAACAAGTTATTCAAACTTAAAACATAACATAAGATTCTTTATTTAATTGTCACAGCATTCTAGGTATGAGTGTTGCAAAACGAGATATTTATACAACACATTTTAGATCTTCTTGATTTTAAAACATTATTTACTAAAGATTAACAAAAAGGTAACCATATAATCTTAAAATGACTTTTATTTGATTCATCATCTTTACTTAAAAACAATGGGAGTTTTTTGTTTCTTTTCCTTATTTATCCTAATACAGCTGTAACACTTTTATTGCAGACTTAGATGGTTCTGTAAAACACATACAATCTTGTTTGGATCCTTTAAAACATGAATTGAATAAAGACAATACAGCCAAATGTTTTACATTTTCAGCTCATGTTAGCTGAAAGCCCAAGTGAGCTTTTCTGATCCCTTTTTGTCCAGCGTCCGTCTGTCTGTCTGTTCTTAAACTTTTTACATTTTGACTTTTCCTCCAGAAGCACTTGGCTAATTTCAACCAAACTTAGCAGAAAGCATTATTGGGTAAAGGGGATTCAAGTTTGTTATAATGAAGCGCCATGCCCTCTTTCAAGGTTAGATAATTAAGAATTATTGGGAAAATATTAGTAAATTTTAAGAATTTCTCCAAAACCATTTGACTAGAAAAGCTGAACATTGTGTGGAAGCATCCTCAGGTAGTGTATATTTTTAAGTTTGTTCAAATCATGATCCCTAGAGGTAGGGTGAGGCCACAGTGGGGGTCAAATGTGTACATAGGAATATTTAGAGAAAAATCTTTAAAGATCTTTTCTTTAAAACCAATCGGCCAGAATGGCTGTACTTTGTGTGGAAGCATCCTCAGGTTGTGTATATTCAAGTGTGTTCAAACTGAAGGTAGGGTAGGGCCACAATTGTTTAAGATCTTCTTGAGAACTGCGATGCTCAATATGTGATATGACTATTAAATCATGCTGTTACAAGAGGTGCTCAGTGTATGAGAATATCTGGAGAAAAAGGTTGGAAATTTTTTTTATACAGAATGGGCCTCTTGTTTACTTTCTTTACAGGTTAGCTTATCAATTGTTAGATGTACACATTTCATTGTTTTCATTTTATTTAAGCAATTAAAAAGGATTGGATTAAATAAAATAAAAGTATATTTCGCAGAAACAAGCAATAAGAACCAATAAAAACCAATCTTGTCTTATACTTATCTAAATATCCAGTAGGATAATGATAAAACGTCCCTTCCACAATGCTAAACAAATCTGTAAAAGTCCAGACGGGGGTACAGCTTATTTCAGCTGATAAATATACTGCTTCTTAAAGTCCTTTCAACTGGTCTTTGTACATGTAGATTTAATCACTTGTTTTAGTGTTTCTGATCATTTTCAATTTGTAAGACTTGACTCAATTTATTTGGAAATTGAGATATAAATGTCATCACAAACATTGCTGCTACCTTCTGACATTTGTGGAACATAGAGATTTCAGCTTGTATTGAATCTTTTTTAGATCACCTGAGCCAAAGGCTCAAGTGAGCTTTTCTGATCACAATTTGTCCGTTGTCTGTCGTTGTCGTCGTTGGCATCGTTGTCGTCGTCGTTGTTGTAAACTTTTCACATTTTCATCTTCTTAAGAACCACTGGGCCAATTTCAACCAAACTTGCCATAAAGTATCCTTAGGTGAAGGGGGTTCAGATTTGTACAAATGAAGAGCCACACCCTCTTTCAAGGGGAGATAATTAGGAATGAGTGAAAAAGTGTTGGTGTATTTTAAAAATCTTCTTCTCTAGAACCAATTGGCCAGAAAAGCTGTAACTTGCGTGGAAACATCCTCAGGTGGTGTAAATTCAAGTTTGTTCAAATCATGATCCCCGGGGGTACGGTGGGGCCACAATTGGGGGTCGAATTTTTACATAGGAATATATAGAGAAATATCTTTAAAAATCTTCTTCCGTAGAACCAAATGGCCAGAAAAGCTGTAACTTGCGTGGAAGCATCCTCAGGTAGTGTAGATTTAAGTTGGTTCAAATCATGATCCCCGGGGGAACGGTGGGGCCACAATTGGGGGTCGAATTTTTACAAAGGAATGTAAAGAGAAATATCTTTAAAAATCTTCTCTAGAACCAATTGGCCAGAAAAGCTGTAACTTGCGTGGAAGCATCCTCAGGTAGTGCAGATTCAAGTTTGTTCAAATCATGATCCCCAGGGGTACGGTGGGGCCACAATTGGGAGTCGAATTTTTACATAAGAATATATAGAGAAATATCTTTAAAAAACTTCTTCTCTAGAACCAAATGGTCAGAAAAGCTGTATCTTGCGTGTAAGCACTACCTCAGATAGTGTAGATTCAAGTTTATTCAAATCATGATCCCCGGGGGTACGGTGAGGCCACAATTGGTGTCGAATTTTTACAAAGGAATGTATAGAGAAATATCTTTAAAAATCTTCTTCTCTAGAACCAAATGGCCAGAAAAGCTGTAACTTGCGTGGAAGCATCCTCAGGTAGTGTAGATTTAAGTTTGTTCAAATCATGATCCCCGGGGGTACGGTGGGGCCACAATTGGGAGTCGAATTTTTACATAGGAATATATAGAGAAATATCTTTAAAAATCTTCTTCTCTAGAACCAAATGGCCAGAAAAGCTGTAACTTGCGTGGAAGCATCCTCAGGTAGTGTAGATTCAAGTTGGTTCAAATCATGATCCCCGGGGGTACGGTGAGGCCACAATTGGGGGTCGAATTTTTACAAAGGAATGTATAGAGAAATATCTTTAAAAATCTTCTTCTCTAGAACCAAATGGCCAGAAAAGCTGTAACTTACGTGGAAGCATCCTCAGGTAGTGTGGATTCAAGTTTGTTCAAATTATGATTCCCAGGGGTACGGTGGGGCCACAATTGGGACTCGAATTTTTACATAGGAATATATAGAGAAATATCTTTAAAAATCTTCTTCTCTAGAACCAAATGACCAGAAAAGCTGTAACTTGCGTGGAAGCATCCTCAGGTAGTGTAGATTCAAGTTTGTTCAAATCATGATCCCCGGGGGTACGGTGAGGCCACAATTGGTGTCGAATTTTTACAAAGCAATGTATAGAGAAATATCTTTAAAAATCTTCTTCTCTAGAACCAAATGGCCAGAAAAGCTGTATCTTGCGTGGAAGCATCCTCAGGTAGTGTAGATTCAAGTTGCTTCAAATCATGATCCCCGGGGGTACGGTGAGGCCACAATTGGGGGTCGAATTTTTACAAAGGAATGTATAGAGAAATATCTTTGAAAATCTTCTTCTCTAAAACCAATTGGCCAGAAAAGCTGTAACTTACGTGGAAGCATTCTCAAGTAGTGTAGATTCAAGTTTGTTCAAATCATGATCCCCGGGGGTACGATGGGGCCACAATGGGGGATCGAATTTTTTCATAGGAATGTATAGAAAAATATCTTTAAAAATCTTCTTCTCAAGAATCAAATGGCCAGAAAAGCTGTAACTTGCGTGGAAGCATCCTCAGGTAGTGTAAATTCAAGTTTGTTCAAATCATGATCCCCGGGGGTACGGTGAGGCCACAATTGGGGGTCGATTTTTTGCATAGGAATATATAGAGAAATATCTTTAAAAATCTCCTTCTCTAGAACCAATTGGCCAGAAAAGCTGTAACTTGCGTGGAAGCATCCTCAGGTAGTGTAGATTTAAGTTGGTTCAAATCATGATCCCCGGGGGTACAATGGGGGGTCGAATTTTTACATAGGAATATATAGAAAAAATCTTTAAAAATTTTCTTCTCAAGAACCATCTGGCCAGAAAAGCTGTAACTTGCATGGAAGCATCCTCAGGTAGTGTAGATTCAAGTTTGGAAATAAATTTGATCATTCTCAAAAATATTTAGTGTATAGTTTTACTAATATGCAATCATATTGACATTTGTTGATTCTCAGTTGGTTAGACTGTGGACCTGGAAAATTCTTGTGCCACATATAAGGTTCAAAGTTTGATGTAGGCTTATATTTAGCTGATTTTATTATGTCTAGTGTTGCTCAGGTGAGCGATGTGGCCCATGGGCCTCTTGTTTTAATATTGCATTTAAATATCAATTCTTCATTTACAGAAAATAAAGATCAAAATTCTTGCTTAACACTTAAAAAATGAAAAAAAATATATTGATTGTATTTTTTTGTTGATGATTCTTGTCAGTAATATAAAGTTTATGTATAAACCACATTGATGTGGAATTTACCCGCCAAGCCAAATGTCCTATCTCAACTCTTGAAAAATGACATAAGCAAGAAAAATTTAAATTGCACAAGAAACCCCCCCCCCCCCAAAAAAAAAACCCAAACAACTTTACAATTAAGTGACGACCAGTTGGATATTAATTTAAGAGGTTTATTCAGTCATTTTGGTCGGGATTTTGATAGTGGTTGTTAACTTGAATGAATAAATCAAAGTACTGAAGTACTGACGGGAGTTGATTTTATCGATTAATATTTATTTTAAATCAACGATATGTTATTTTGCATGGCAAGTAGTTTCCTATATCTTATACGTATTTGACTTACGCACATTTTTATAATATGAATTATCCGACAGGAATTTCGTGAAAACCCCATTGGAATCATGTTGTATATATTCAAAGAATTAATTCCATCAAACTACGTATCAGTAATCGAAGTTTTTCTGAAAAATTGTATGGATCCACCAAACGCTCGGCTATCTCCGTTTATCTCCTACAAGCAAGAGAGACTCTCAGCGTGTCGGAGATTTACGGAGACAGCCGAGCGTCTGGTTGAACGAGACTATATTGAACTCTGGCGTAGGAATACATACAATGTACGACTACAAAAAATATATAAATTGTTCGTACCCTTTAAAATCTGACTATTTTCAAGGTATCTCTAAATAAGTTTCCTTGAAAAACAATGTTTTAGAATACATTACATCGAATATATCGATCAAGAACTAAATGTTATCAGCGGTGTTGACTTGTGCTTAGGTCCAAACACTGTTTCACTTTCGGTTTACCCGAGTAACTGCATAGGAGAGTTGATTAAAATCAACTCCCAAAAATCATCAGTGAATGAACACAAACAGTGGAAATATGTAAACCTGTTGAAGTTTCTGATAACACTGAGGAAAACCATGAAGATTATGAACCTCTCAGGATTCAACAAGACCAGAAGTGTTCACTCTAATTCTGCAGTCCATGTATTGCTAATGAAGTAAACAAACAACTTTGGTGGGAAGATGAATCCCATTCAGGTCACGCACGTAATAAAAACTACGTAATTAAACAAAAGTACAAATGGTGTTTGACCATGATGAACCATCGGAGTGTATGGAATCATCCGAATTACACTCAGAAAAAAATGAATGCACTTACGTAAGAACCTAGAAACAGGAACTTTGTATATCAGCGTAGAGATATCATGCCAAATTGTGTTCTAAAATGATTCAAAGGCTGATTTTCAGAAAATATGCCGTATAGGACCCACCTTTTGGACTGAAGGATAATCAAGTTCAAGGTGAAGAATGTATAATGTCTACATTGTATTTAGGGGTGCCTTAAGAAAATGTAAATGGTTTTGATTATATTTCTTTAACATTTGCAAGCTTAAAACATTCTCACATCAAAGTATAAGGTGTGGTACCTAAGAGGTCAACATTACTAGCATTTACGCCAGTGAGCAAGGTTTGTGGGAGGAAACCTCCCGCAAAATGTCAATCAAATTGACACCAAATCTGCAAACTTGTGATAGAGATTCCAAAAATGTTAATGTTATTTACCTCGCGATTATTTACTATATGAAATCATTTCAATCAAAGAAAGAAGTGCACAACTTAACAAATTCTGACGTACATTATGTAATCTACATACCATTCAAGAAACAGTATTTTAAGCTTGCAATGCTTAAATTTGAAATTTTTTTTACATCATGTACATATGTATTTTCAATCGCAAAGGAGAGGAAGAGCTAAACCATAAGACTGTGAATTATTTCAACTTTGTTGATTTCTTGATTTCTAGAGCCTCACGGACCGTTTTGCACAATTTAGAAACATATGACTGATATTACATACAATTTTGAGGTCATGCTCTTTATTCGTTTATCTGATTAAAAGATATTGATGGCCACTGAAACATCATACAAGTCATCTATATTTTTTGCAGACTCCACAGCTTTTAACAGTTATATATCTCTCTTATGATCACTATGATATGTGTAAATTTAAAAAAAATGGTAGACCTGAAACAGACATTTCTACATACAGTTGCAAGTGTAGTTCACATGAACCTATGAAGTGTTTAATGAATAACCTCTTTAGATGTATACATGATCCTTCCAGAATATCACTTTCAGGAAAATATATATTTACAAGAAATCTCTGTCCGAATTTCCTCGTTACATATTTTGCTGATAGACCGACATCCCTCAAATGATTTTCTAGAGTGTCTTTTACAAGTATGTCGTGTATTGCTCTTTTATGAATGGAAAGTTAAAATAAAATGATCATATCTATTTGCTATATTAGGTTCGTTGCAGCTTTATTATTATGGTTTTGACAGATATTTTCCACCTTCCTTTCCATCTCTTATCACAAGATATGAAGTCAATCGGAGCGTCGCTGGCGAGGTGTTTGTGCACGCATTTAAATCGTATTTTTTTTTTTTACTTTTCATTATTGTGAAGACACAATTTGCAGGGATATATTTCAATGTATATTATATCTTCAACAGAGCTGCGTTAAGAAAATTCAAGATAGATTTTGCGAAAATTAGTCTACCTCGCCGAATTTCGAGCATGGCATCCAAAGATCGAGGTAGGACACTAGTATCACATATTTTTAAACCATAAAAAATAAATTTAAAAAGTAGGAAGAAACAATGATTTATGTCATTAGAGTTGCGTTGTCACAAGCCGGAAACTGTATATCGGGGTGGGGAGGGGGAAAATAAACCCGAGGGAGGCGCACAAACTTAACGCACACCCAATTTTTTTAGGATACACTGGAATTTATGAAAAAAACAAAGGAACAAATGAAAATGTAAGCGCATAGTTTTGTCTGAAGGTAAACAACTGCTGCGATTGACTTGCTCTGACAGGTAAATTCAAAATGCCCCATGTACATGCTATAATCAAAAAGTGGGTGGGATGGAGGACAGGCATACCCTCTTGTCCCCATATATCTGAAAGTGGGGGAAAGGGCTATAGCCGCTTTTCCCCCTGTAGCTACAGCTACGCATTATTCCTTCGAAAATAAAAACCGGGATGGAAGAGGTCAAAAGCTATAACGTCAAGAAAGATAATCTATGGAAACGCTTTCGTACGTTTTGTAAATATATGTGAACACGGCGTGTATATCGAGTTAAAGTTTTTATGTCGACTTCTAAAATTAAAATATCGCCTCCACTCACAATATGATTCTTTTGTTCGGATTATGCCTTATTATTATATTAGTATTACACACTTAACTTATTTGTTCCTGTCTTTCACAGCTGTTTACATTCTTACATGTATTGAAATCTTGCTCAATATATTGTTAACCTTCACAAGTAGCGATCGTTCGTTGTTTCAAGAATGTTCTTTCAAATAAGAAAAGTTCTGAAGCAATTGACGTGTTCTTGTGCACAGAACTGAGGATACATGTAGCATATAACGTTATGAATAAAAGTAAATGTTATCTACTATTTAAAAATAGGCATATAAAAATGATCAGCTAGTGCAATGTAATATATAGTATAATATAATATATATAATAATAATTTAGGAACCATAGAATACTGGGCAAGTTAAAAATAAAGCCTCCGACAGTAGCCACTTGTTGTGATTGTGTACTTCACCGCAGCATCTTTAAAACGGCATTCTTATTTTAAGCTCACTTGAAGTTCAGGTGAGCTTTTTCTGATCACTTGTTGTCCGTCGTCCGTCTGTCTGTCTGTCCGTCCATCTGTAAACTTTTTACATTTTTGACTTCTTCCCTAAAGCAACTGGGTCAAAATTAACCAAAATTGGTACAAAGCGTCTTTATAAGAAGGGAATTCTAAAATCTTAAAACAAAAGAGCAAAACCTCTTTCAAAGGGGAGATCATCACGAAACAGTGGAAATAGAGTGTGTGTCTTAAAAAATCTTCCTCAAGAACCACTACACCAGAAATGCAAATATTTACATCAAAGCTTCTATATATAGTGTATATTTTGAATTGTTAAAACCATGACCCCCAGACAAAAACTGGGGATCCGGGGGGGGGGGGGGGGTCAAAGTTCAACATAGAAATATATAGATTAAATGTTAAAAAATCTTTCCACAAGAACTACAATGCGACAATTTGTGATATTACTATGCAAGCATCCTAATATCTTTATCTTATCCTCATATCAAAGTCACAGGGACCAACTTCCGAAATTTTATTGTCGTACTTTGATATTATTTGGCCAATGAGCATCAACCTTTGTTAGTTGGTGTATGTTACAACCTCATTATTTCTTAATTCAAAAGTAGTTCACAGTAACCTATTTTTTTGCTTTTATCGTTATTAATTTTCCAATTTCGATTTCTTTGTTTTGTTAGACCTAGGATAATAAGATTTGTCAGTTGATGCATCTTAAAACTTAAGATATGTCCTAAAAGTTGTTTTCAAGTTTCAAAAATCTCTTTATCTCTCTCTCTCTCTCTCTCTCTCTCTCTCTCTCTTAATATAT
>WFKH01011801.1:35324556-35377960 GCA_016163765.1 Magallana hongkongensis
TATATATATATATATATATATATATATATATATATATATATATGACATCTAATTTCATTTGTATGACATTAATTTTAGTACGTACTACTTTATATTTTGTACATAAACGACATACATGTATTATCTTGTTACTACGGTAACCGTCCGACAAAGTACGTCGTAATGACGACATATTTATTTCGTTCGTACGACTTAGCAAAATAAAATTTTATTGCATCGAAGTGCACTAAGAATAGTCTAATTCTTTGGTGTGCAAAACACATTTAAATGTCTGATGATTCAAAAGATTGCAATCGGGTCTGATATGCAAAAGATGAACCATTATTTTACTGATAGTTAACAGATGAAAATCAATTACAATGACAATTGAGATGATTTTAACCAAACAATGAAAATTGATTTATTTTCGAAAAAAAATAGCTGAGTTTATTATTCATATGCATGATTTCAACACCTTTGAATCTAAACTATATAAGGAAGAATTCACACAATTCTCAGATCAACACGTTAAATGTTTTTTGAAAACAGTGTTTTCCATTATTTCTCTGTATTTATTCCTGTGTATAAATTCAACCTCCTATTGTGACCACATCCAATCCCCGGGGATCATGATCTTAACACGTTTGGATCAACAGTATATAAGGATGATTTCACACAAATTTTGGATCAACACGTTAAATAGTCTTTTAAAACAGTGTTTTGTATTATTTCTCTCCATTTATTCCCGTGTAAAAATTCAACCTCCTATTGTGACCACACCCGATCCCCGGGTATCATAATCTTAAAACGTTAAAAAAATTTCACACAAGTTTCAGATCAACACGTTAAATGGCTTTTGGGAACAGTGTTTTCCGTTATTTCTCTCTATTAATTTCTGTGTAAAAATTCAACCTCCTACTGTGACCACACTCAATCCCCGGGGATCAAGATTTTAACATTTTAACTGTTAACAATGTAAAGAAGATTTTGCGCAAGTTTCAGATCAACACGTTAAATGTTTTTTGAGAACAGTGTTTTGCATTATTTATTTTTAATATTTCTGTGTTAAAATTCAACCTTACATTGTGACTACACCCGATGCCTAGGGATCATGATTTTAACACGTTTGAATCTTAACTATGTTAGAAAGATTTCACACAAGTTTCAGATCAACACGTTAAAGGGATTTTGAGAACAGTGTTTTCCATTATTTCTCTCTATTTATTATTCTGTAAAAAATCAACCTTTTATTGTGACCACACCCGATACCCGGGAATCATGATTTTAACACGTTTGAATCCTAACTAGAAAGATTTCACACAATTTTCAGATCAACATGTTAAATAACTTTTGAGAACAGTTGGTTGTATTATTTCTCTTTACTTACTGTGTAAAATTTCAAACTCCTATTGTGACCACACCCAATCCCCAGGGATAATGATTTCTACACGTTTGAATCTTAGCTATGTAAAGAATATTTCATACAAGTTTCAGATCAGCACGATAAATGGTTTCTGAGAACATGGTTTTCCATTATTTGTATCTTTTTTTTTCCTGTGTAAAAATTTTAACTTCTATTGTGACCAGACCCAATACCCGAGGATAATGATTTTAACACGTTTGAGTGTTAACTATGTAAAGAAGATTTCACACAGGTTTTGGATCAACACCTTAAAAGGTTTCAGTCAGTTGCATTATTTCTCTCTATTTATTCCGGTGTAAAAATTCAAACTCCTATTGTGACCACATCCAATCCTCTGGGATCAAGATTAAAACACGTTTGAATCTTAACTATGTTAGAGAGATTTCACACAAGTTTCAGATCAACACGTTAAATGGATTATGAGAACAGTGTATTTCTTTATTTCTCTCTATTAACTTCCGTGTAAAAATTCAACGTTAAAGGGACATGGTCACGATTTTGGTCAAATTTTATTTTTCTCTTTTTATTATTTACAATGCTTCATGAATGCATTTCTAATAATAAAATGCATTTTGAGAGTCAGTCGTAAAGTTTTAAGCAAGATACAGGGCTAACAAATCTTTGGCATGTAAACAAGGCTCGTGCCCTTTTTTTGTTTACATAGGTTCAATATACCAGGAAACAATCTGTTTCAAACTGATTTGTATATCTTCTTATTAATTTTACGCATAAATAAACAGTTCCTAATGTTTAACACATTATTTTGATCTAAAACTGGAATTTTCAATTCAACATTCCAAATGTAAACAAAAACTTTGTTTACATAGCAAAGAATTGTAAGCTCTGTAACTCGCTTATAGCTCAACGAATGACACCTAAATTTTGGTTGCCTATTAAAAATGCCTTACTGAAGCATTGTAAACATTAAAATCAAAAAAATATTTTTTGACCAAAATCGTGACCATGCCCCTTTAACCTCCTAATCTGACCACACCTAATTCCCAGATATCATGATTTTAACACGATTGAGCGCTAACTATGTAAAGAGGATTTCAAGTTTCAGATTAACACGTTAAATGGATCTTGAGAACAATGTTTTACATTATTTGTCTCTATTTATTTCTTTCTTAAAATTCAATTTCCTATTGTGACCACACCCGATCCCCGTTGATCATGATTTTTACACGTTTAAGTGTTAACTATTGAAAGAAGATTTCACACAAGTTTCAGATCAACACGTTAAATGGCTTTTGAGAACAGTTGGTTGCATTATTTAAATATCAGTTAAATTCAAACTCCTATTGTGACCACACCCGATCCCCAGGGATCTTGATTTTAACACGTTTGACTCTTAACTACCTTGATATGTTATGACGATTTCACACAAGTTTGAGATCAACATGTTAAATGAATTTTGAAAAGTCTTTTCCTTTATTTATCTCTTTTAATTTCTTTGTAAAAATTCATATTTCTATCGTGACCATACCCGATGCCCGGAAATTATTATTTTAACACGTTTGATTGTGAGCTATGTAAAGAAGATTTCACAAAAGTTTCAGATCAACAAGATAAATGGTTTTTGAGAACAGTGTAATGTTTTATCTAGTTTTATTTTTTTCTTTGTTAAAAATTCAACCTTCCATTGTGACCACACCCGATCCCCGGGAATCATGATTTTAACATCTATCGTTTGAATCGTAACTATGGTAGAAAGATTCTACACAAGTTTCAGATTACCACGTGAACTGGTCTTTCAGAACAGTGTTTTCCATTATTTGTCTCTATTCATTTCTTTCTTAAAATTCATCCTCTTATTGTGACCACATCCAATCCCCGGGGATTATGATTTTTACACGTTTGAGTGTTAACTATGAAAAGAAGATTTCACACAAGTTTCAGATAAACACGTTAAATGGTTTCTGAGGAGAATGTTTTCCATTATCTCTTTCAATTTATTATTTTTTTAAATTCAACCTCCTACTGTGACCATTCCCCGTTGATCATGATTTTAACTAGTTAGTATCTTAACTATATAAGGATGATTTCACACAAGCTTCGGATTAACAGGTCGAATAGAATTTGAGGACCGTGTTTTGCATTGTTTCTCTCTACTCATTCCTATGGAAAAATTCAACCTCTTATTGTGACCACACCCAATTTCCGAGGATCATGATTTCAACAAGATCGAATCTAAACTACACAAGTTTCGAATCAACGCGTTCAATGGTTTTTAGAACAGTGTTTATCATTATTTTTTTTTTCTATTCATTTCTCTTCAAAAGTTTAACCTATTGTGATCACAACCAATCCCGGGAGATCATGATTTCATTACCTTTGAATCTTAACTATAAGCCTATAAGGACGATTTGACACAAGCTTCGAATTAACATGTCTAATAGAACTTGTAGAATTAATAATGATAATAATCATTACTGAATATAAGTAGTTAATATGAGTCAAATTATTCTGCCCACATTAATATTGATGCTGTTCATTTTCACATTTAATTCCTCTAATCAGTAGTGGACTTAGTGCTATCAACGGTGTCATTTGCAATAGCTAAACAGCGCGTTGAGAAAAACCACCACGCCATCACGCTGTCAGGAAACACGCCGTCACGCTAACAGAATTTCACACAACTTGCTATCACACTGTCACACAGCACACCGTCACCCTAACGCAACTCTGCACAACTTGGGTGTTGTGTAATAGCGGAATGCCGTGTTGTGCGAAGTAGTACGCGACGCGACGTACAGCGAGTTGCGCAACAGCGAGTTGCGTGGCTGAACTCATTTCAAACGCGCAATTGGATTTTGCAATGGCCCTATCCGGACACCATAGGTGACCACCTTCAATGATTTAAATTTGATTAAAAAGATGGTGCGGGGGGGGGGGGGATTCTTAAGATTTTACTTTCTGGCTTATTTAGGATTGCGAACGATTGTTTAGATGTTAAAATATGAAGTTATAAGTATTATACTACCAACTTACCTTACCGCAATGAAAGTGAAGGAGGGATAGTCTGGTTTTACGTCAGAATAAGTTTAGCAACAACTTGTTTTCTATATTCTTGATAGAAGCAAACTGACAAAAATAATCAAATATTATTTATTTACAGAGGATGCTTTTTCAAATCCAGACGTACAACAAATGTTATTGAATTTGCATCACTCCATGGTCAAAACCCTGATAGATGCAGAAACCAAGGAAGTGCCCGTCTGTAACTTTAAGCAACCGGAGGAACTACTCGTATGTATAAAGGGGCGTGACTTAGACCAACTTTCACTTTTATCTCTATTATGACGCTTAAAGCCTAATAAAATCATTAAATGATTAGAGCAAGTACACGAGGTAAAGCTATAAATATCTTAAAGCTTTTAAAGAAGTCTCGGGGGAGAAAGATCAAAATATACGATTTTTTTCCAATTAAAAGGGTAACTTATAAGTAAACTAAGTGCCAAATGAAAAAGAAATTGACCGGACAGTTTATCTGTTTTCCTCACTCAAAATTTAGTCTTTTATCCGTATCATTTCCGCCATTTTATTTAGGAATTTTTAGGGGAATGGGGATCATCTTTGTCAATTTCATATGCAACAAATCACAGATATACGATATGAAAAACATATTCTGCAATGAAAGATTGATTATTATGCTAGAGAATTTGATTTTATCGTTTGAGAGCATTTGAATATAAATTTGTTTGCAAATCTGATTACTAGTTTCCCCATTCCTCGAACTGTAAGACAACAGGTATGTTATGAATTTGATATATAAACTTTCAATTTGAGCTAACGAAGAATTTATGTAAATAGGACTTCATTAAAAGCAAGGGGGTTTGGAGGTCAACCCTAACCCAGAAAGAATAACAAAAAGGGACCACAATTGTTTGAAATTCATGGAAAGTAATTATACTTCGAAATTAAAAAAATTGGGGGTAAAACATTTAATTTTATTTATGAAATTTCATGAAAAATATGTACGTTTCGGTATTTTATTTTTTTTTTTTGCAATGCATTAGATTTTTAGATTTTAAGGTGATGTTATTCTTGATTCAAAGTGAGGTCAGCTCTATATTGGAACGTCGATCGTTACTCACTGTTTCACAGGCAAGCAATGTGACCCGTAGACAAGATTGCGTTCAAAATTTCTAAGACCAGCTCATTCTTTTTAGAAAGCACTTGATCTTGAAATCGGAAAAGAGCCTGCTAGCAATGATGTTATACTGGATGCATGCAAGAGTGTAATGGATTATAGTATTAAAACAGGTAATATTCGTTTTGAATAAAGGAAAATGACAAAGACACAGGTAGGTCAATCATGATTGATTTAATGTTTCTTCACCTGTTTATTAGATGGTCATATAAAAAAAATATACTTGTAACTTGTCTAATAAAATTCGTATTTTGGTTGACCATCAAGAATACCCTAAAAATCTTTGTAAAAAATATAAAAATAAATAAATGCAAAAAATAGCCTCCAGCTGAAATCATGACCAAGCCTTTTAATATCATGTTTATCCCAAAGTTTGTGGAAGGCTGATTTTAGATGCTTTTAAAGATAAACAACTCTCTGCATAGATTATTAAATTTTTTTTTTAGCTAGTCCTCGTTTCATGAACCAACTATATAGTGGAATCAACCCGAGCTGCCTAGCAGGATCATGGGTGACAGAGGTGTTGAATACCAATCTGTAAGCTTACCAGCTTAGTACGTACATGTATACTACAATGTCATTATTAGTACATGCGCTACCCTTAAAATAAAGCCCCCCTTCCCTTTAAAAAAAGAATTTTATATATATGCAATTCAAAAGTGTTTATCCACGTAATAAAGTTTCTTCAAAATCACTAGATTTACTAAACCAACAGAAATTAATGCCGACGAATATTAATGAAACCAAAGTATGCAATTGCGTATTTCTGTTAGTGAAACTTTCGAGGTCATGTCCTACGTATTATTGATTGCGTTATTACACATAACTAAATGATTATGAGGCTTAGAATGTCAATTGATTTGATATTTGTTCAATTATAGCATTGAATATGTAGATGACACTAAATGTGTATTTCCGAAGCGCTAGCCGTTTTATACTTGACCAGCTTAGAGATTTTATGATCCGTATTTTAATTTTCACTCTAAAACATGCCAAAAATAAACATTGAAGTACTTATAATTTGAGATTAAGATACATTATTATGATAAAGTAAACTTGAAATCGTAAATTTTTATTCTTTTTTGATTATCTGTGAAAATAAATGTTTCATGAAAATTAAATTGATATTTTCGGTTATCCATTAAATATTAAACTAAACTTAGAGAAATGGTTTTTGAAATTCTTTTTCACGATTTAAATAAAGGCGGCATCAAGAAGAGGAATTAATTGCAAAAAAGCAATTGCAATCAGTTGCAGTCAAAAGCAGTCTTCGAGCTTAAACAGGGAAGTCGAGATTGCTATTTCTTGTAAATTCTGTATTTACTCTTTTTTTTCCAGACATACATATGAGGTTGCACCTGTCTTCGTTATGATGGAGAAGTATATGATGCGAAAGCTTTCAAATTTGGTTGGATATGACAACGGCGATGGAGTACTATGTCCAGGTATTTTTCTTATCATAATCAATACTAAACATTAACTCGAGTTCTTGAGCTTCCATATTGGAAAATTGATAGTTTTGATTAAACTATACATAACTATACATGTACTTTCATAAATTTAAAAAATCAGTAACACACGCAGAGAGAGAGACAGACCACTTTTTAAAAAATCTAATCTAATTTTAGGTGGATCGTTTGCAAATATGCTTGGAATGCATTTAGCAAGACTTCAGATAGATCCTGATATCAAATCCAAAGGGATGGTGAATAACAAGAAAATGGTTTTGTTTGCGTCATCGGAGGTACGTAATACGTATATGATAATCAATTAACAAAAGCAACCCAAACTCACACACAACGATACAAATATGGTATTTAATTTACAAAAGCAACCCACACCCACACACATGGATGCATAAATGATAATCAATTTACAAAAGCAACCCCATACCCTCACTTTGTAAATAAATCATTTATTTTCAGGCGCATTATTCTATTGCAAAAGGGGCTAGCTTTCTCGGATTTGGAGAAAGTAATGTTGTGAGAGTAGAAACTGACAAAATAGGAATGATGAAACCGGATGTTTTGGACCAGAAAATACAAGAATGTATTCAACAGGTCAGTATTTTGTTTAAAGTAAAAAACGAAAGAAAAGAAAATACCAGTACAATGAAGAAAAGCTGAATCAAAAAAATCACCCCTGCAAAATCCACTTTGAAAACTCAACAAACAGACACTTTAGCGAGCTTTATAGTGCATTTACATGTTCATTTTGCTCACCCTATCTTGTTGATATACCACAATATATTATCAGATATATATTGAAGTTTCTCAACGAGTCAAATTCAACTTTATCATATCATAATTTAAATCTTAAATATTTGTTTTAATCATTTTTTCTTACATTTTCTTATTATGTTTTCATACTCAAGGACCCATGTGAGTTTAATTTTGAAGAAAAGAAAGCATTTGTTTTTGTAAATAGAACAATATATTGGTCCTTTGCTGTGAATTAATACATGTATATAAATCTCTAAGGAAACCCTTAATCGAGTCTGGTTTTTTTATTTAGAAATGTAACCCCTTTTACACTTTCTCCTAAAATATTTAAACATAATAAGAGTACCCAGAAAGATGCAAAAACTATAGATTTTTGTATATACATATGTATATGTACATACATAAGTATTATGTATATGTACAACAAATTCATCAAAGATAATAAGTTGTGTTTAAAAGATATTCGGCTTTTTCAATTTCTTGAATGAAAAGATATCCCCTCATGAAAACTGGTACAAAGATGAACAGCATTTGTTGTATATTTTACACAAAAAATTATACGCATTTACACTTCTTGTTCAGGGTAATCTCGTTTATTTTCATCTATTACCTCAAAAAGGCCGCAAATTTTTTTTTTTTCGGAAAGACTGAAGGTTGGATTGCGGTTTACTACATGTACATATGTTGTTGTTTGATTTACTAGTATTTGTATTTGGCTTTTTTTATCTTTGCGACCTTTAATTTCATGGATCAAGTTGATTGTGGTACTATTTGGATCGGTCTTTAATTTGTTTTCGGTTTTTGAGAATATATCAATAAAAAGCCTAGTAGATAAATCAAGGTCACTTACAACATCGTTATATTAATAGGATTTATTTAGATCATCAGTACAAGCATTATTTTTCTGCATTGGTCAGATGCCTCCATCTTCAAAGAAAGCTTATCAAGACAGAAGACATTGCCAAATTGTTCCATAGAAATTCCTACATACCTAATAGATGGATGTGTACAAATTTTAAAGATGGAAAAATATTACATAGAGATCAACATCTTTGTAATAAATTCATTACTAAATTTTCATCTTTAAAATTAGGTATTTGTAATCAGATCTGAAGGTCACTTTGTCCTATATATAAGGTATATATAGTATATAAACTGTTTTTTATATATCGTATAAAAGGATAGATAATCAGTGCCATTTACTGTTAAACTAAAAACGGATAAAAATTTCTCGAAAGATTTTAAATCATTAAGTTCAAATCACAATCGATCACAAGGTTAAAATCATTGAAGTCAATTAAGAAATAAACAGCAATTTAAAAAGTTCACCGGGATATGAAGTTGGTTGGTCACGTAATCTAATCCTGTGAAGCCCGAAGGACTTCTCAGTAGATTTGATGGGACAAATGCACTTTACCGGTACGTAAAAAATACATGGAAGTAGCAAGTGCTCTTCTTATATAAGAGAGTCACGCTTTAGCGTGAAGATTTCGCTAAAACGGCAAAAAAAAAAAAATGAAAAACTAACCCTTTTTTTGAATTCCTCGTGGTTTTTATGTTAGTAAACTTCGTTTAATAACGAAGTTAATTAATTTAAATCAAAAGCATTTTAAAAACAAACCTTTCGCTATGTTTCTGTCGTACACATTCCAAAGTCGTGACGTTGTTAAGCACGTGATTAATTGGAGGTTATTGATTGGTTGAGGTAAGTGACGTAAAATAGAAAAGTTTGACAGTTCTGAAAATGTAAACATTGAATCAGCTGAGTGAGGTATCATGCCTTTTGTTTATGATGATTTGTATGAAATTTGTCGAGAAAGACGATTTTTAATTGATTGGCTTCAGGAGTTAGGACTTCTGGGGAACTTCAGTGGTATATGTGACTCTTGTAACGTTGGAACAGTGAAACTTGTTGAAGATAAATCTTACAGTAAGGACGGTATTGTGTGGCGGTGCAGCAGCAGGCTTTGCAACAAGAAAACTTCTGTGCGAGAAGGATCGTGGTTTTTCGGCAGTCATTTGCTATTGGAACAGGCATTAAAATTGACATATTACTGGGTTTATGAACTACCGGGTGATTTCATTTCCAGAGAACTTAAGATCGGTAGTGCTCATACCATAGTAGATTGGAAAAATTTCGCGAGGGAGGTGTGTCTATGCATTCTTAAACAGGAAAGTGAAAGAATCGGAGGACCAGGAAAGCACGTCGAAATTGACGAAAGTAAATTCGGCAAAAGAAAGTACCACCGTGGTAAGAGAGTAGACGGGGTGTGGGTATTCGGGGGGATAGAAAGAGAATCAAAGAAGTGTTTTTTTGAAGTTGTAGAAGACAGAAGTGCAAATACATTAATCCCGATCATCAAAAAATTTGTTGAACCTTGGACAATCATTTTGTCAGATTGTTGGAAGGCATACTCTTCATTGAAATCCGAAGGCTACCAACACTTAACCGTCAACCATTCCATAGAATTTAAAAACAAGGAAACGGGAGCTTGCACCAATCTTATTGAATCTACCTGGAATGCAGTAAAAAAAACCTCTCCCCAAAACTGGAACTCAAAAACAACACTACGACAGCTATTTGATCGAATACTGCATCAGAAAAAAATATTTGAAGAAAGCCAACGATAAATTTCTTACTTTAATTCCTTAAACACGTTTATAAGTGCCAAAAAAGACAGCCTTTAGCCAATTTGACCCCAAACAACCAGGTAAATCAGTTGAATTCCAGCACGGATTTATTTGAAGACTAAGGTATGTTTATTTAATTATATTTTATAATATATTGGGGGCTGCCGCCCCCAAGCACCCGCTTGCAATACAAAATGGCGGCGCCCATTACTGTGTTGACGTTGCTAAGTTATTTCGGCGCTCCGGGTCACGCGCGGATCCAGCTACAAAATGGCGGCCGTATCGGTAAAGTGCAGTCTATCCACGTTTGAAAAAGACAAATTGTTCAGAACTGTTAAAATTACTGGAGATTTTATGTTTACAATAATCCAAGCGACAAGCGATAAGCGCGTGCTATGATCATTGTGACGTCACGAAAAAGTTCATACAGAATTGAACGTTTTCGCTATTCTATAGGTTCATATAAGGAAACATATTTGCAAATGTAAATATTCGTAATTGTTTGATTGTTACGATAAACGTCATGAAAAACAATATCAATCAATTAGTTTACTAACATTTCTTTTTTCTATGTTCTTAAGAATCCAAAACACAATGTTTTGGAAAGAAATTGTTGAGAAACAATGGACATTTTGAAAAAAAATATTACGCTCTTTATTTTAGGGAAGTATACCAGCTTTTGTAATGGCAACGACTGGATCAACTGTATTAGGATCGTGTGATGATTTAAATGCCGTAGCTGATGTGTGCGAAAAACATGGCGTCTGGATGCATGTCGATGTAAGACTACCAGTCTGATTCTTGATTTGTATATGTCGTCTCCCCCCTCTCTCTCTCTCTCTCTCTCTCTCTCTCTCTCTCTCTCTCTCTCTCCAGAGTTTCTTATTAATAATTTCTTACTAGCTTCCTTACATGTGTACATGTTTAATTATAAAGTTTGGAAAATGTGTTAGCTAGCTTCATCATTTGTTGACCTGTTTCTCACTAACATCTTTATAAACATATTTTAAAAAGGTTTACTTTTTTTTCTTTCAAATCTGGGTTTAACTCTATCAATACTTTGATATTAAGTCCCCTTCGAAATCCCACCTAGCCTCTTATTACAATGTACATGTATGTGCTTTTGACACCCATGTAAAGCAAACATTGGTGTTTCAAAGTGCAAGTGGATAGACTTTTTTTCTTTAAAAAAAGACGTGTGTTCATTTTCCAGAGAATCTAAGTTCTTCAAATAAATAACAAATCGTTAAAAATTTTGTGAATATGATCCATGCAATCTAAAACGTTTTCAAAACTTTGTGGAAGAGCGAATTCATGGAAATCACAAGGATAATAATAACTAATTGATATAATGCATGTATTAAACAAAATCATTCTCAAATGAATAGTCTTTGTTTACGTTTTTGATGAAACTGATTAATGCATTGACAGAATTAAATTTTAATTCAGGCTGCTTGGGGCGGAGGTGTAATTTTTTCAGAGAAATACAAACATCTTATGAATGGAGTCCACAGGTATGTGAAGTACATATGCTTTTGGGGAAAATATGAAATTTGAATTTGTTTTTATAAATGACCATCCACTATTCGTACTTTGATTTCATCGGCAATTATATGATCATCTGTCACAGTGTTCTAAGATAGATAAGCCCAGTACAAAACTAACACGAATAAATGAATATTGATATTGTAAAAGCCAAGATGATAGTTAAAATAGCAAAAACTTGTTGAACCCCCCCCCCCCAAAAAAAATTGTATTTTCAAACGCATCTACTTAATGCTTTTTTCCATTTAAATGTCAGAGTTTCTAGAATGTATGATTATTGTTAAATACGCTAGTATGTTTAACCATGTGTGTCCATTTTCCATTGCATAAACTTCCACTATTACGTACATGGTTTGAATATATACAAGGCATGGTTTGAATATGTTCATATTAATTCTTTTTAGTGGTATCCTTATACATATTCCACAAATACAGTAGCTGTGACTTTTAAGAACATTTATTTCATATGAAAACTGGGGTGTTTTTTTTTTTAGATCGAACTCCGTAGCATGGAACATTCACAAAATGAGTACTGGTCTCATCCAATGTTCACTCTTTTTAACAAAGTCAAGCGTAAGTGTATATTGATTTAGCATAAATACATGTATCTACTGATTAATCTTAATTTCAAAAATAGCTATTGTACAATATCTACAGTCTATAAAACAGTGTGAATAGTGTGTATTTCTTCTTGAATAGCAATAAACCCCTAGCTAGAGAAAAAACATTTGTCTTCTTAAGAAAAAAATGAATTTATTAAAAATAAGTGCATGTAACCTGTCGTAATTATGCACGAGGCGTAAAACAGAACTCGTGTTAGAAATACTAGCATAAGTGTTAATTGTTCATATTAATTACAAAATGTCACACTAATAGGAGTGATGTGCATTTTAATTTAAATATAAGAAAGTTAAAATTTGTGCAAAAATGATGGTACATATCAAACACCCGATAAACATTTTTCAGTTATTCAAATCAAAACCAACGTTTCATCGAGTATGGGCTCCAATAAACGCCTACTGCCATAATAAATATCAATACATATAAAATAAAAAAGCGATTGATTCCAAATGGAATTTGCATAAGTATTTGAGTGCAATATGTATAATATATTAATAATCTTGATCGTGAAAAAAGATATACTTTAAACCTTTTTTAACTTTCATTCTTTTGTTTTGCATACACATATAGTAAAAACAAATTCCGTAGAAAGATAAATATTATTAGGGTATGATGGAAGAATGCAACAGATTCAACGCCGAGTACTTGTTCCAGCCAGACAAGCACTATGATGTTTCCTATGATATTGGTTAGTGTTCTCTTTCCTTATTTTCATTTTCATATATAAATATATATAAACATTTCTATATTCAATATTCAATATACATGAATTTATTATAGCTATACAGATAAATTATTTTATTTTATGTTTCATATACATATACATGTTTTTACTACAGCAAAAGAGATAAAGCAAAAATTGGCGGTCAAGTGATGCAAATTATGCATTAATTTTGCATGTTTTTTAATGAATGCATGCTCGTCAATCAAAACTCTTGACAACGCATAAGTCAATACTTTATACAGCCAGACAGGGCTTTAAAATATCATCATTTTATATAATTTAACGACCACATATGATAAAAAAGATTAGTTGTCTTCTGTTAAATTGATGGCTTTAATCCAATATGTATACAATACTTTTTAAAAGGTGATAAAACAGTGCAATGCGGACGTAAAGTGGACATCCTAAAGCTGTGGACGTTGTGGAAGTCACGTGGGGACAAAGGAATGGCAAAACAAACAGAGAACGCCTTTGAAAACGCAAAGTATACAAAGGGTTACATGCATGTGCATTTGTGACCTTTTTGTGGGGTTTTTTCAACTGTACATAAATAATTGAACGCAACTTTTGATTTCTTTTATAGGTATCTCGTAGATCAAATAAAGAAAAGAGAAGGATTTCGTTTGGTTCTCTCAGAGGTATGTTTTATCAACTTCCATGGAAAAATGATTTAAAAGAGGAAGTGTACCGTAAAAAATAGACTCGTTAAAATCAGAATTTGTACATGAAAATTATTATGAACAAATTTTCATGTACAAAGAATGATTTTAATGAATCTAAATTCTTTTAAAGGACAAAAGTTCCAAATTTCTTAATCAAGATCATTTCTATATATCCAAAAAAATTCAAAGACTTTCAATTCCGGGCAAATTCTTTAAAAATATTTTAAAATGTTGCAATGAAATTTTATATCACAACTCCTGGAAAAGACCACTACTTAATTTGAGATCGAAATGACAAGAAATTCATGCATAATAAATAACGTTTTATAAATGATAAATTAGATGTTTTGCAGCATGATATAATATCACAACCCCTTTGGTCTAAAGAAAACCCCTATTGATTTTGATAGTTAAAGGTCAAAGTCATGAATAAATAATTGTAAAACACTTTCGTTATCGTTAATTACTTGAGGATATGATAATTATGCTTTTTCTAAAATACGTTTGATATCATATGGAGTAAAGAAGACTCTTCCTGATTTTGAGTTTAAAAGATTTAAGGCAAAGATGAAAAACCGAAAGTTGCATGTAATAGATTTCAATTTCGTTCTGTTTTTGCAATAAACTTTCATAAATTGACTCTTTTACAAGAGAGTTAATCAAGTTTACTTGGTCATGTATCAAGCGTAAAAGCGAAAGTCAAATGTTCCTATATTGCCAAAGTGGCAGGGGATAGTTAATTTGCCACTGTTTTGAATTTTCATTCCATGTCTGATGAAATAGCTACTAATAGTACTAAGTGTCATTTAAACAATTTAATGCTCTCTTTGATGATTCATGCGAGTTATGAAGGTAGCAACCACTGCAAAAAATGTACATAATCCGCGTTAGCGGGTTATGAAAAGAACTAAGTACAGTTTCAGTCATATTTTGTCCTGTTTTAAATTGATTTTTAAAATTATCATTACCTTTATAATGTGATATCACTTGAAGTATATCAATTTCGTTGTGGATGACGGCTGTGGACATTTTTCTCTTCAAAAAACTATGAGAAAATGTGCTATTTTTTCATTCGAGTTAGCGGGTTATGTAATTGTTTTCTGTACCCAAGTAGTGCAATAAATAGTTTGCATTTTATACCCCTCGAATAACAAATATTCAAACCTCAGCCAGGTTCTCACCTTAATTCAAAACTCTCCCCTGCACCCTAGTACATAGTTTCCCGATCTGGAAGCTTTTCAATTATCCCTCAGATCTTGAATTTCCATTACTTAGCAAAGACCATTTCGATGGTAATTAAGGGTAAATAGTCAAGGTCGTAATCTCTTTTCTTCTTAATCTTCATTTTTTTTTTCAAATCTTTCACTCATTGTTTCTTCAGCGGGGGACACGAATTTCCAATTAATGATGATGTTTTAATTCAGTTTCAGTGTCCAAACATTTGTTTTTGGTATATACCCTCGAGACTTCGTAATAAGGAAGAAAATGCAGATTGGTGGAAGGAAGTTTCAAAGGTAGAGTCTGTATGCTTTTGAAGGGCATCGGCATAAAATGCGAAAACCCAATCGGTAAAAAAAACAAAACCCAAATGTATATAAATTCTATTAATTTATGCTTGTCAAACGCTCCATATAAGTGTGAAATAACCACTTAAGATATCATTTGACAAATTTCACGTGGCAGTTTTGACGTTTTTTATTAAACCCTTTCGCATTTTTTACCCTAACCATTAAAAAAACAATACCTTTGAATTTCATTTGTCTGGTTTTTCCTGGACGTCTATTCTCACATTTTATGAGTGATTATCAATCGATCGGAAAAGGACCATCAATTTAAGGATGATTGTAAACTACATGCACTAAAAATCCTTTTTAAAAATATTTTTAGCAGGTTTTTGCTCTGACGAACATCTCTTACCTTAATCATCTCTTATTGATGATTTCACTGTTGATCAAAAACATTCTGTGATGTGAATATAATAAATATTGATACCAAATAAAGCACGAATGAGTCGTTTTATCTTCTGGAAAAAATTCTTATACTCTCATTTTTGTGTAAAAATATTAAAATATTCGAAGGCTGCATGTTGAAATAATGCGATGCAAACAAAAAATATGTAGTCTAAGAGTTAAATTCTTACAATTTTTAATTTTATTTGAAGAAAAGATTTTAAATGGTAATGAAAATTTTGCTACATTTTT
Source organism: Magallana hongkongensis (assembly GCA_016163765.1). NCBI lineage: Eukaryota > Metazoa > Mollusca > Bivalvia > Ostreida > Ostreidae > Magallana > Magallana hongkongensis. The sequence goes on from WFKH01011801.1 coordinate 35,340,718, forward strand.
GCAGATTGCACCTCAAATTAAAAGAAAAATGATGGAAGACGGTTCAATGATGATTGGATATAATCCTCTTACAACAAAAGGATACGTCAATTTCTTTCGTGTAATTATAACGAATCCGATGACTACCCCACAAGACATGGATTTCATTCTAGACGAAATGGATCGCATTGGTCATGGACTGTAACACGTGCCGTTTTAGGCATGTGCCATTTCCAACAGTCGTTTGATAGAAAGTCCATATTGACTTTTTTGTGAAATAAAATAAACAACAGTATAATCATGTGTCACTGTTTTGGTCTTATTATTTGAGCCACCCATCTGTAAATAGATTTGCCTAGTGTTCTTTCTAAAGTTAAAAATTGTTACATGACACATTAATTTGTAATGTAATTATTTTTACTTTAGATAGAAAATTAGTAAATGACATTAGTTTTATGTTTACACAACTTTTAAGGATAAACATCAAGTCCACAGTGGCATCTGATGGCATAGGGACACTATCCTACCAGATTTCTCAAAAAATAAGTTGCTGCAGTTGGAAATATCGTCAAATACTCAGCATACACTGTATCCGTCCAAAACATGCTTCTCTGTAAAACCACATGTACAAGAAGATGGAAAATGTAATTATAAAAACAAGCAATCAAATGCAATGCAAGGAAGCCAGTGCTGTAGGAGCAATAATAAAAATAAGACAAGAAAATGAAAATTACGTTTCGGCAAAAGCATTGACCAGATTCCTCTGTGACTTTTACTCATCAGTTAGATCAGTTAGACCAGGTTGTTCAATCCTGAACAAGGAGACCAATGAAATTGACAGACTACTTGACATCTTGATGCCGAGTACACTGTAAATATGTTCAATATCCCCTTGATTGACTGAAGTGAAACTTGGATACAAGATTTTACTTTTCACAATTTGCAAAAAAGAAAAAAAAACCAACAAAAAACAAAACAAACAAAAAAACCATCGTACTTAGTGAAGTCAACCGCCTTTTTAACCAGTTCTTCTAAAACACTTTTTGATATATCTTTGATAAGCCCTTTTATAAGCCCTTTTATATGCTTGGAGTCACAAAAACTGCTAATAAAGTTTAATTTTTTCTTCTCTGTCTTTTTCTTAAATACAAAGGGTTATTTCCGCTTAGTTTAAAATGCACTTAACCTATATCTGTCTGTAATTTTGCTTTCCATTGGTAAAGTCCATTAAGGGGTTTTACCATGAGTATATATATATATATATATATATATATATATATATATATATATATATATATATATATATATATATATTACTCGATCTACATATAAGTCTTCCGCATTGCCTGAATTCCTAGAGAAAAAATAATGCGCCTTCTTTTCGACCTCCTATGTAATGATTTAATTCTACGCAGCATTTAGACATGTAGTGGCAACTACAAACTCTGCAAAAATAATTATGAATCAACAAAGTTAAATAAGGCCTAACAAAACAAAGTTAAAATAAATCTGACTATCGTGATAAACGTTGCTGTCCATTTTTTGACGGTATGTCTCTGCGCTAACTAATATAATTACGTTTGGAGAAAAATTAAAACATTATTATTTATGGGCTGGTTCTAAGTTATCATGGATTCATCTTGAGGATGATTTGTTTTAAAGTTACTATTATTTTAACCTTTTCCCTTGGGTGTTTCACTTACCACCCCCTGTCTTTTATGCCTTATCTGAAATCCATGAAGTGTAGGTTATGTATTGATTTTGAGATGTTCATTATGAATAATTATTAAGGAAGAAAGTATAAAATCCAGTTTTAAGATTTTAAAACTGGATATAAATACAAAATGTATTCATTAAGAAAATAGAGAATTTCTTACGGCGGTCAAAATCGTTAAATCCCTCAAATAAATCCATGACTGTCGCATTATCCATCTTTTCTTACTTGGTACCATCTTTGCAGAAAAAAATATTATTATTAAGTTTTTGAGACGTTCCTGTATCATTTTGATTGAATCATTTGATCGTGTAAATAGAACACAAGAACAAAACTTTTTTATTCATTTGTAAGCAACTATATAGTAGGAAGAATATGAGAAACAAAAGGCAGAATACTAGTGTATAAAAAAGAATATACTATGATCGGTGATATGTGGGGTTTCTTTTTGTTCCTACACCTTTTTATAATTGTAACAGCATGCGGCTTTGTGGTGTTCTTTATCAAACCATTTTAACATACGATAAGTCTGCACAGCGGTACAAGTTTTAAAACTTTAAAGTTTAATTTTTATGAAAATGAAGAAATGAAAACAAATTTAAACGGTTTTATTCATTTGTAGGCAGACTATATAGTGAGAAGAAAATAAGAAACAAAAGAAAAAAACTAGTGTATGAAAAAATATAGCATCATAGATTATTTAAGTTTTGTACTTTTGCCCCGATTTTCTTTCATTTCAATACACGAGTTCAATAGAAAAGATTTTCTTACGTCCAGTGCTATCATTCAAAAACATTAATTCAACTTCTTGTTTAGAATTTAAAACAGTCCTATGTTTTACACCTTACCGTTAAATTCCGACAAGGCTGATGTAAGCGATAATGTAAATTGGATTACCAAAATAAACTTTGTATTTTGAGCGTACCCCTTGAGTTGCACGTGATTTAAAATTTGCTCACTCTGAGATTTTACTCTATCAAGATTGCAATCTTCAACATATATTTGCCGCGATACACACTTTCACATAAAAAATAAGCAACGTAATGTTACACATGTGCTTAAATTATTTGGAACTCAACAAATTCAAAGAACTTTAGTACGCTGACTTTGATTGGTTGTTTAGAAACACTGGAAAAAGTTGTCGTTCATTAAAACTTTATTGTAGACAACGTACGAGTTTGGTCCAATATTTCGAAAATCAGTACTAATCCAAATGAGGTGACATTAAAAATGAATAGTGAACGCATTCTATGGAGGCTGTGTATATCCATCCTCATAACCATAGAAATAGTGTCTGGTCAACGAGTATCTGGTAAGGACTTTTTTCATTGCATTGTAACTTATTTAATGGCTCTAGAAATGTGCAAAAAATGCTTACAAAGCATATAGGTATTGCATATGAATCGTATACTTAAATTTAAGCTTTCAATTTGTTTTTACTACATTTCATATACAGTGTATACAACTGTTTGAATTGGGTGTTTCGGGAATTTAATGCCTGAGCTTTGTATAGTTCACTATCATGTACAGCTTGTTGCAGTCAAGCCCTTGGTGTGACGTCATTTAAACATGCATTATCTATTTTGACCATTATCAAAGAAATATTTCAACGTGTTTCATCAAAATGTTTGACACGTTGGCAAAATTTTTATAAAAATAAAGAATATTGGCATGTTTTCCTTTCATAGTTCTGGTTACGTACATCCTCCTCTGCCACGTCACTATGAAAGTCACTATGAAAATTTCTGTTATTTCCAATCATTTTAAAGCACTTTAAAGCGTGTTATATATATATATATATATATATATATATATATATAGAGAGAGAGAGAGAGAGAGAGAGAGAGAGAGAGAGAGAGAGAGAGAGGAGAGAGAGAGAAGGGGGTTGGCTGTGCCAGCCTGTTTACTCATTCCTTTTTTTTTTAAATATTCATATTTATGCATGCACTTTGTAGTTTTCAATTTACATAATTTATAGAAGCTATATGTTTTTTTAGGTTCTGATATTATAGCTTTTAATGATAGAGCCATCAGTTGGTAGCTAAGCACTAAATTGGACGAGTTCATTGCTGCCAGGTGAACCTTTTGTACTTTGATTGTTATTAGCTGATAACAATAAAAGATAATAACTGTTATCTGATCATCAATATCTACTAGGATAACGTATGAAAACGTCATCTCACATCACCACGGGAGAGAACTCACCATGGATTCAGTGTCCCCGAGTATCACCTGGGAATATCTTAAACATTAACAGCGCCATTGCCGGACATCCACAGCCAGCCTTGCATATGCTTATAGGCCTTGAGCCAACAATCTGAATGTTTCTTGTTCTCATGAATAATTCATGCTCATTCTGATTCAACCCTTTAGTCTTTGGTGCAGAAAATATTGCTGATGCATGCATTGTACATTACTAGTATGTTTCATAACATTCAATATGTAATCTTAAGCTAAAGAATTTTGTTCTTATAAATTAATTGGTTCATTGAGAATCATATTCACGAAAAACGAGAATTTAATTCATGCATTATCACCAGCGTACAGCTTCATCCTCAGTGGATTTTAAGTTTTTCGTCAGCCGGTTTGCCCTAGATGTGATTGATACAGATGTCGGTGCGGCAAGAAACGTTGCCCCAGTTTTTGAGATACGAGTTGTATAAGGACTAGATAAGCTGCTTGAATAAGAACTGTGCTTCAGCAACTGACAACTTGTGTTTTACAAAGCCACAGGCAAATGAACCACGATCCCACAACCACCCTTCCTATTAAAAAAAAAAAATAAAAAAAAAATAACTTTTCAGAGATCATCTGCAGAAAAACCAAAATACTAGACGTTATTATAAAAGTTATAGACCACTATATATATTGCACGGATGTGAAGAGAAAGAACAAAAATACGTTTTGGAAGAATACAATTACATTACAAGTCGTATAATTTTCTCCATATGACATGAACATCATACACATCGGACTCTAGTATCCGCAGTTGTTATATGTAATGCTTTTCCGACTATAATCATATTATTTTACCGGTTTCATTTGTTTAATTTACATTTAAATACAGATGTCACGATACCATTTTCTTCTCAAAACTCTTTCTTTGATTAAAACAAATTAAACCAGTTTTTACAAGTAGCGTTTTATGTTGTGTATCCCAGCTGCAGCTTATCTCTGAGTGTTGCCGATCTTAAATAACATAAAAACAAGGTCCGACTAAATCGTGCTGTATAATTACAAAACGATAGATGGAGAATTTTCAGAACATTTTTTTGGTGCTTCATGTGAACTACTTCTGTATTAATGCACATTGTAACAAATATACTTTTATACAGCAGGGAATCTAGAGCAGTTGAATTGAACATATTTTATTGTATACAGCATACAAAAGCCAAGGATTAGAAACAGTTTCGAACAACTTACGAGTTCTTCTCCTTATATTTCTTCTAGAGCAGTTCTGAAATATAAGATGCTGCGACCACTATGCACAAGCTAGAACGTACCCTCAACTGATTAAAAAGCATCAATGCTTTGGATATGATATTTCCATTGAACAACATGGCACTGCTTATTGCCATGCATTGTTATGACCATTATTACGTGAAAAAAAGTTGATGTCAGGACTCATACTGTCCTGGCTTGACTCTAAAAGAGAAATACATTGATCGCTACAAAGGTGGCACACAGATTATAGCTTATAATGAAAACTTTCAGAAACTATGTAATATTTGTCTCTGTTGTTTTTGGTTTGTAATTAAATGTTTCCCTCATCATCAGATTTGTCTTCAAACTCAGATTCCTCAGAAACCCAGATTTTCATCTCTATTTTCCCTATTAAGACCTTGACCATCATTATCAATATATTGGTTTTCTAAGACCTGCTCACTAATTCTAAGATTCTAAACAATTTCCGGATACAATAGTTTAAGGCAATCCAGAACTTCCGACTTACGATTAAATTAATGTTTGTTAATCACAAATTATTAAGGTTATAATTCATTGCCATTAGCAATTGATTTTTTTTTTTTAGATCTGTTAAATATAGCTATAAATGAATGGTTTGTGAAGATGTTGTTTGTCATAGATCATTCAGTGAGACTGAAAATATTTACGATTTTGTCGTAAGTTCTTTTGAAAAACGCACCCAGTTATTAAGTTAGTAATGACTTTTCGTTTTGTATTATCCGTGTCCGTGTTTTTACTTTAGTAATGAGTTCTTGCATTGCCTTATTGCAGTACGTGTTACTTTAAAAATAAGAAGAATCTGCTGAAAGTCATATTGCATTTTACATAAATTAACAGATTCTTTTACATCATCAATAATTCCTTCTTCTTTCAAATATGGATATCAAAGTTTGGCCGGGTGCCTTTAGCTTGATTAAATAAAAGTGCTTACTAACAATTTCGAGGTTTTGTCACAAAAAATCCTTTCTTCGACAGTGGCAATGTTTGACGAGTGTTATCTTTTTTTTTTGAAAACCAAAGACAGCAAATTTTTGTCTACAACAAACAATGCACCATTTTATTTGTTCTGTGGAAACACAGAGGTGGGTTCTAATCTTAGAATATAGCATGAATATGTTTAAGGTTCTAGAAATTTTAATGTCCATTAATAAAATGTATACCGATAGGTTTTTAGATAAGAATGATTAAGCATCCCTCTGGTTGAGAGATACAGCGAATCTGTTTTGCAAGTCAAGCGTGATGTTTCTGATCTCGGCGGTTTCAGACACGTTGTATATAGGTCACCCGTCTGATCAGCTTGCTAACACAGGATTAGCCTTGGAACAGATTGAAGTATGCTTGGTTTGGGAAATTCTTCCAAAAAAATTATCACAGACACATTTGAACTTTTGTGATTGTGACACATTTCTATTTGCATTTATTCATTTATTTATTTATTTAGTATGTCTCAATTCAAAACCTTAACACCTAATGAACTAAACTGGAACCGTTGCATACACTCGTCTGGTTTAATTGATTTTTTTTTTTTGGTTTAATGTACAATAAAAGACACATCTGAATCAATTATTTAAGCATTACTTGAACTTTAAGACCACCATCAAACTCATTATTGTATACCGGTTAAATCATAATTTAGTACAATATATAGTTGTTAAAAATGTATGAAGCAGTGTGCTCGAAACTGTTTTAAAGTAATGAAAAGAGCTACATTATCAGGTTTATTTTAATTGAATCTCTTATTTGATAAAAAAAAAAAAAAAGTTTTAAAAATGGATACTTGCAACAGTTCACTTTCTTTCAACAGAGAATGACGGATTAAAATGCCAATATGAAGGAGATATACTAACACCCTCAACCTGTGAAACATGCAGATGTGTGAATGGATCTTATGAATGTACTTTCATTGAAAACTGCGACGAAGACTCAAGTAAGTTAATGTAAACTCAGCAAACCTTTGCTTGTAAAGTTTTGATAAATTGTTATCCAAGAACCAGGTCTATTCAGTATTGAAACTTTCGTTATTTTATCGAAGTGAGATCCTAGTGAATGCCATTCTTAGTAGACTAAGTAATTAAAAGAAAACGACATTTTGTCTCCAACAATTTTTTTTTACATGTAGCTTATACTTTCAAATCAGAAACTCTCTTTTCCATGTTAAATACATAACTATAGATAATAAATGGCTAGTTCATATATTACAAAGTTAACACGTATGCATCATTTATATTTAAGTGAAAATTGCTAAATGTAAAACACTTTGCAATTATACTCATTGTATTGGCTTTTGTATAAGCTAAATCTCACATTACCATTGGCTGCACTTTTTACTTCGTCATAGAATTTTAATGCTTTCGTTTTTGGATGATGATAACAATTGAACAATGTAAAGACTTTAAATTCTTTTTGATCCAGGAAATTGCAAGACAAATATCAAAACAAATCATAAATTAAAAAAACAGCGGACGTCCTACTTTAGCGCATGCCCCAACATAAAAACGTTAACTTGCAAAAGATACACGTAATATGACACTTTATACAATTATCCTTTTTTTTTAAAGTTTATATACTTTATTTTATGTCGATTTACATTTCATATCACGATGTATATACTATACAGAATTATTTTTGCCCCATGTTTCTTTTTCGCCCCTTCTACACTGAGTCTTGCAAACGATTTCGCCCCGTCTTAAATTTGCCAAAACACAGTTGTGTTCACTTAAGGAATAAGGAATCACTTTTTGAGTATTATGAGGTGATCAAATACGGTCGGGAGTGATCAAATCCAAAAAAGCCTGGAGGGCTTTATGATAGATTTGATCACGCCCGACCGTATTTGATCATCTCATAATATTCAAAGAATGATTTCTTATTACTTATATTTATATAATTTTCAGCAATTGTACGATTAAATATTAAAATAATCATTGATGAAATGTATTGAACTATACATTACAAAATCGATTCGTAGTGTTATCACAGACAAAGACACTGAAAAATGTAAATACAGAGATAATTTAAGACATTTAAATTCACCCAGTCTTAAATTCGCCCGCTGACTACACGAAGGCGAAAGGGGCGAAAATAAAACGGGGAGGGCGAATATTTCCCTGTATACAGTAATTGATTTTAAATTTTTTCAGAAACCGAAGAAATAGAAAAAGAAAGTTTGACAGTAAGTAGATGTGATGTTTTATCGAAAGAGAACTTTACGGATTTCCAACTATAGTAAAATGTAACAGTACAGTAAAACAGAGTTGAATAACTTTAGGACCATCATTGTCTGCTGATGCAAGTTTTAATATCGAGGAAGAATATTTTCCAAACAAAACTACATGCATTATCAAATTATGTCATTCGTATTATTTTTAATAATTTATATTTAGATCAAAATCTGTAAAATCTCTAAAAACTTAGAATCTGTAAAAATAAACGTTTACATAAGTTATCAGTATAGAACAAGTACGAAAGTTAAAGAAAATGAGATACATTATATTTTTGAGGATATTTTGTTGTAGGGTGAAGCCAGTATTGATGAAAACGATTTAGCGGACGCAAGGGTATGTATCAATAGAAAAACATTATTAAGTTGCGGCTAATGAAGAGCATAGGCACATAAAAACTACTCCTTGAAACCTTTGCCCTATCAGTCCTTCTGTCTTCTTTTTTCTGCGGCAAATTCAATGTCTGGCTTTTTTAATTTGAACCATGGAAAAGTAAATGATTTTGGGACGAGTACGAGTTATGCCAGTTCATTTACGTATGAATGTATTTTGGAATTTTTGCACTTGAATATACCGGTCTAACAATCTCTTAATGTTGTATTATGTGTACCAGCAATTTACATCTTGTCCTGATAAAAAGCTAAGGACGAACTTACCGAAATCTTGTCAATTTTAATTGTTGATATCGTTATGTATAGTATACCAGTACTTCTTTATAGGGACCCCCCGGAGGTCGCGGTGTGGAGGGGGCACGTGGGCGACAGGGACCCAGGGTAAGATTGAATTTTATATATGTTCAGGAATGTACATAAATGTCATCGAGTCAAAGTTTTTCCTCTGCCTTAGGCATCGGATGAAGTGAACAATACCCAATGATAATGGGCCATTATATGCTTGAAATTTATTTTAAAATGTGATAATAATTTGGTTATTTTCTGTATACATTCAAGAAGTATTTATGATAAATTAACCATTCTACTACTATAATTATGAATTCCATTTAGAATGCTTGTAAAGTAGCAACTATTACCTCTTTAAATCATAGTCTTTCAAAGAATTGACTTTATTTTCACCTCTGGAAAAACAATTAGAGCAACTGATATCTTGGGGGGGGGGGGGGGGGGGGCACAGTCATCAATTATATTATGACGAATTTGAGATTTATTTGCTTATTCAGGGTGATGGCAAAAAACGATTATAAATGATACTTATTCGCTTGCATTGATTTATATAGGGCGACCCAGGATCAAACGGAGCTAACGGTGTTCCCGGCCCGCCCGGACCCGCCGGAGTACCTGACATGGTTAGTCCTATTTAAACACGATTTTTACGTTTTCCAAAAAGTACATGAAATCATGAAGCTATTGTAAAAATAACATGGAGACAGTTTTGTTAACCTTATAATCCCTAATCCTTCGTGTTCGCCGTTGCCCGTTGTCGCAAAGTTTGGTTCCGATAACGAACAGCTACGCCCTCGGAAGTCTAGATACCTAGTTTCCTAGTTTATAGTTCTGGGTTTGATAGTAACTGTAGTTCCAGTAAAAAAAATTCCTCCCCCCCCCCACCATCCCGTAAATATGAAACCAAGATGATTTCGACCTTTTTTTCAAAACAAATATTTAGTTAATATATAGCAAGAGTACGTTAATTTACCTTGAACTCCATTTTTGGTCGGAACCATACTTACCTGGTGAAGAACTGAAATTATGACCAATATTCATGTATTTAGAGTTTAGGATGGATCCCTAAACTACCCGGAACCAAAACTATGCGACTCTATTTTATAGAACACTTTAAAGTGTTTTTATTTATGATATATTAATTTCATTGTCATCTGCTGTAAATCTATTATGATTTTTACAAAACTTTTGATCAATTCCATGTTATAAGCAATATATTGCACTGCTTGAAAATTTTCAAAATTCTGCATTTCTTTTGAACAAGTGACATGATGGGAAAGGAAATAATTGAAAATACTGTTAATTTATAGCAAGATTTGATATTTTATCTAAATGTTGCTGCTTTTGTTATATTTTCAGTCAGCTGACCAAGCCTATGCTAACTACTACGCTTCAGTATATGGTCAAGGTTTTAAAGCCGGGGGCGCTCAAAGTCCACAATATATGACTGCTAATATGGTATGGACAATTTTAATGTATGAAGGGAAAAATCTGGATTCAACACGTTCTTAGAAATGCATAAACGTTTTTGGACAGACCGAACCAACTTTACTAAACTGAAACTTTGATTTTTTAAAAATTTTCTTCATAAACGTTATAAACCGTATAAAGGACGCAAAATGAGTTAAATAAAAAAACCATGAACATTAACATTCTGAATTGAAGAAATCTTTTTTATAAGTATATATCTTCATTCCACATTCTTTCTCTTTATATTATTTTTATGATTGTCATGAAACCCAAAACCCAAAACCGGCGTATAAGTATATAATCAGAAACAACCTTCAAAAGTTTACTAAAAGCTTTATGTAAGACGGTTCTCTTCTTGTTATCTTGAATGAACGGATGATACATGCTGTTATAGATATTGTATTTTGATGTACTATCTAGGGACCGTACGGACCTCGTGGGCCACCCGGACCATCGGGACCCTCAGTAAGTTTTAATGATGTCTACTTAATACACCTAATACTGTAAACATCTGTAATCTACACCTTATACTGTAAACATCTGTGAGTAATACACTTAATACTGTAAACGTATGTAAGTTATAATGATAAACATCTGTAATCTACACCTTATACTGTAAACATCTGTGAGTAATACACTTCATACTGTAAACGTATGTAAGTTATAATGATATCTCCCGATACACCAATATTGTACACGACCGTAAGTTATACACCTAATTCTGTTAACGTCTGTAAGTTATAATGATATCTACTTATACACCTAATACTGTAAACGTATGAAGGTTATAATGATATCTACTTATTCACGCAATGCAGTAAATGTATGTAGGTTATACACCTAATACTGTAAACGTCTGTAAATTATAATGATATATACGTATACACAGGTCTAATACTGAAAACGTCTGTAATTTATACACTTTATACTGTAACTGTCTGTAAATTATAAATAAATGATATCAACTTATAACCTAATACTGTAAACGTATGTAAGTTATAATGATATATCCTGATACACCTTATATTGTAAACGACTGTAAGTTATACACCTAATTTTGTTAACGACTGTAAGTTATAATGATATTTACTTATACTCCTAATACTGCAAATGTATGTAAGTTATAATATCATTTATTTTTACATCTTATGTCGTAAATGACTGTAAATTTTAATGATATCTACTGATACACCTAATACTGTATATGTATGTAAGTTATTATGATATCTACTTATACTCTTAATACTGTTAACGTATGTAAGTTATAATAACATATACTTTTACATCTAATGTTGTAAATGACTGTAAGTTAATAATGATATCTACTGATACACCTAATACTGTAAACGTATTATATTAGCGAATGTTACATTGATTTTTCAAAAAGGAATTAATATTCGAAGCTTTTAAATCTGATTTACCGGTACATGTAGCATATTTCTGATCATTTAGATGTTTATTCATACATATATTAGGGCCAGCAAGGTTTACAGGGACCAAGAGGAGAGCCTGGGGATCCTGGACCTCCTGTAAGTATCAAAACACAATGCCGTGGAATCCTGTAAATTCATGGGGTCAAATTTTCGAGGATTGTCAACTCTTTATCTTACTTCTTATTTCCTTTTGCGTCTTTTAGGGTCAACCCGGAAGTCGGGGCCCAACCGGTCCGCCAGGAAATAAAGGACTCAAAGTGTGTATACTATGGTACCATTTTGATAATAACAGACAATTCTAACTAAGACTTTTTTCCTGGTCAATAATATACAATTATTTAATGCTTGAGCAGTCAATAGACCCGAATATTTTTCCCAAGGTGCAGGGAACAGCTCAGTATGATCTATTGCCCGAGGCCAACGGCCGAGGGCAATAGATCATACTGAGCTGTTTCCTGCACCAAGGGAAAAAATTCGGGTCTATTGACTGTTCAGGCATTAAATAATTGTTTTATTACCTAATTACGTTTTTAGTATTTAGGGTTTATAATTTGTATATTACAGAAGGTTTTCGTGCCATTTTGCAATATACTAAGATTGTTTTGATCTTCACTTGCGCCATTTGAAGCTGTTACATGCATTAATTAAAACATCTCCACTTATTAGTTTACACGTAGAAGGGGGAGGGTCCAAACCATTAGTTTATAAATAGTCATTTACCTTATACGAAGCTTCAAAGCTGCTAAACATTTGATACTCAATATTGATAATATTGATAATATTGAATTTGGTATAACTAGTATTAAAAACAGCGTCTATGTAAAGGAAACAAGCAGTTTTATTAATGTTCAATAAAATTTACTTATAAGTTAAAATAACGTTACGATACATTCCCTGAGAAATATCGAAAGGTTGCAGACGTCAAAGTTAATTATGACGTCATATCGTATGAAGTACAGACAAATGACTTTCTACACATTGCTGTTAAATCATCCGGGAAGCCTTAACATACCCGCGCTGAAATACGTTGCCGGTCCAATAGATCGCAGTAGATCGATGTCTATTGACCGGCGGCCTAATAGATCGCAGTCTATTGACCGTCAGTTCAATAGAACGGTTTCAATAGTTAAGCAAAACTGCAAACACGTACAAAATAGACGCAAATATTTAATTTGTAATAAAACAACAAAATCCCTTTGATTAGGTAATAATTTCATTTATAGGTCACCTGAGTGACTCAGGTGATCTATTGCAATTGGTATCCGTCCGTCGTCGTGTGTGAGTCGTGCGTCGTGCGTTAACATTACAAATATACAGTTTTAACTTCTTGAAGCTACATCGCGAATTTTTTTTAATCATGTATAATGCATTTGGTGTAAGAAGAGAATAAATTGTAATTTTATGACTCTTGCTCCACTTGGGCTCTAGGGGCAGGGCCAAAATTGCCAAAATTTGACAATTTTTCAAAATCTTTTCTACTTCTGCACATCCAAAAAAAACCCGTAGCTGCGCTTTCAATATACCAAACCTGATATAATCACTGAGCTTGATAGTATTATCATATTAATGTAGGATGGTTTTGAATTTCACCATTGTTACTAAAGACTTCTACAAATGTTTTGAACCTTTTGAGTTGTAAATAAAAAATAATGTTTAACCGTTTTAAAACACAAACGGAATTCAAACATGTTTCTATCATTATTTAAATAGGCATAGTGTATAAGATGCATACAAATTAGATCCTAATGAAAAACATCCATCAAACGTACGAAGAAATTACGAGATTTTGAAAGAGCTTGCTTACTTGATTCAAAAAGCTTAGCGTGTAATGATAACTTTAGATATACGTTATGTAAGGTATGTTTTAAAAAAATAAAAAAAAATTAAAGGTTTTTAAAAAAGAGAAGTCCAATAATATTACACATAATTTTCTCATGAAGAAATTCAATTTTAGTTGTTTTAAAAGCTTTATAATTCAAGTTATGAAATCTTCTCCTTATGTACATCAATAGGGCTCTGATGGCAAAAATGGCGAAGTTGGTCCTCTAGGATTACCAGGCAGAAAGGTTAGTATTTTGTAAAGTTTAACCTACATATTTTAAAAGAATATACATGTAACAATAGATATAAAATGTTAGTTTTTATATATGACTATATCCGCCCCCCCCCTCCCCCAATCTTCATATGATATGAATTGTTATTTTTTTATATTGGACCATGTAATACCCACCCATCCCCCAAAATATAAACCTTAACATTTACAATGTATTGGCATCGTCGTTTTAGGGACCTTCCGGAGCCCCGGGAATGCCTGGGATACCTGGTGCCAAGGGTCACAGGGTAAGAAATAACCATTCAACCAACGAGACACATTGTTACTCAAATAAGAATATGAATTCGCTTGAATTCTGTGCCGAATTTATTCATAATGATTGTCTATAAAACCCATTTGTTTTTCTTTTTATTTACAGGGTTTGGACGGAATACATGGACCTTCGGGTGAACAAGGTGTGCCTGGAGAGAAGGTAAATATATATAAAGGTTGCTCAACTCAAGTATATATATTTTTTTCAATCAAAATCACAATATAGTTTCTTCCTTATTTGAATGCATGTCCGACTTTTGATTAGTAATGGGTTTTTTTTTAATAAATATAGTATGCCTCGTTTTGATGATTATTCTGTATTACAGGGTTCAATGGGACCTCCTGGTCCCCCGGGACCTCCCGGCCTTCAAGGTCAGAGAGGAGTGCCCGGCGAGAGAGGACGTGACGGAGATAGAGGTTCTAATGTACGTAATCATGAAATAACCAGTTAACTATCACGTTATGTACTAGGTCAGTTTAGCCAATTTGATGAAACAATATTATTCTTTGTAAGTATTGAAAAACCATTATTATTTAATAAAAATATACATTTATACGCGTACTAAATAATGCATGCGTATGAAACCTAGTAATCGAGGTACAAACATCAATTTAAAGGGAAATCTCACGGTAAAAAATTCTGCAATTCAGTTTAATTATTGAACGTTTTACATATACATGTAAATATAGGGTGTCCCAGAATATCTGATACCATTTACTCTTTAAATAACTTTTGATTAAATTTATTTACCAAAAAATCAAAGGCATTTTCATAACTGTATATGATAAAAATTTTCACTCAACAAATTTCACAAACATTCATAAGTTTTTGACAAAATGAACTTTTTAAAAAAAAACACACAACAAAAAAGAGAGTGCGTCAAAATGACTTCCTTTTTTATCAATGACAACGTCAATTGGATTAGTAAAATTCCTCACAACAACCTCTGTACGGATCCCATTCTCTCAAATCCTCTCACTATTTAAAGAATATGTTGCTTGTTGAGTTGTTTTTCCCCGGAGTATTCTTGTTTTATAAATCGTACAACTATATCTGGGGTCTTTGTTTAGAATTACAGTTTTAAAACGGAAGATGCCTGCTCTCTTGTCCGACTCATCTCGAATAAAATTCAATTCAACCAAAGAAATATGATGCAATTTTGTGATATCCTAATTCAATGAAAGGCATGCATGTTTTTGTCTTAAACATTTTTGCGGGGAAAAAATTAAACTGTTTTGCTTTTTATTTGAGTTACAATTTACAAGTTTTGGCCAAACATTATTTAATTAATATGAATTTCAAATGGTATCAGATATTCTGGGACACCCTTTACATTTGAAATTGTTAGATAAATTAATACATTTAAACACGCAATTTAAATCACAATACAATGCTATCCTGCTATTTCCCCTGAAAGATAACATAAATAATGTCTATTTTACTTGTAGGGAATGAATGGAGTTGATGGTCTCCCGGGTCCAGTGGGGCCTCCAGGAGTGGTCGGACAGCCGGGATCCCCAGGTGTTCCGGGAATTCCCGGACCAAAGGTATGATCTGCTGGATTATTAATTCGATTTGTGTTCAATTTTTATGCTTTGCATCAATGACCAATGTTTAATAACTTATTTTCATCCATTTTTAAGTAGCTATGTCAGAAAACAATGCGTATGTACATTTTGGTTGAATCCGTAAAATATCATTAAAATGGAAGCCAAAAAATAAATCAAATTTAGTCTTCGTTTTATTTTCTTCTAAAATTAAACTACATTGACTCATATCAAATACTTTTTTCTCTCGCTTTCAGGGAGAAGCAGGGGCATCGGGACCCAAAGGTTCCGCTGGACTCCAGGGACAGAGGGGAGAGAGTGGAGTACCAGGTCCCCAAGGTGACGAGGGTGCTCTTGGAATGGACGGCATGCCCGGTGGTACTGGTGAAAAGGGCTCGTCGGTCAGTTCTGTTATATTATTACAACTTTCGCGATTTACCGGTTAAAAACTGGTTCGCGGTGACTAATTTTCGCGATTAAGATGTAGATTACCTGGGGAAAAAGAACTAGAGACATCTTCGCGAAGACAAAGCTTTCACGAACCTCGCTAAATTAATTCGCACACGAAAGGTTGGTTAACAGTACGTTTTTAATCAATTGTTGATCTCCAAAGACTGTTATCAACTGGGTGATATAGATATCCATAGTTAATAATATAATTCGTTAAAATTCAATATATTGAATGGGAAACGAGCTTTAAGGTTAAAGTTCTGATTACTTGTATTATTTCAAGGCGTTAAAAAATTTGATATTTACATCGGTGGTACGTAACCATGTGTACATTTTACAGTTGCAATATAACATTAAAAAGTTGCAATGTAACATAATTATTTTTATCATATTGTATGGATTGTGTTTGCCAATATCTTTGTGACATTTGACCTGCCACCTTGACCTTGATTTGCAAGATCTTGCAGGAAACGCATTTTCCCTCAATTTTTTCAGTTTAACAAAATTTAATCAACTAAGGGTTTTAACAGCGTTTGTTTTATGTTTTAAGTATCCCGGACTTCTGTATTCCAGTATATCTTGAAATGATTACCTATGCGCGTAGAAAAAATAATGATATACATGTACAGTATCATGATCTTTCCATTTAATGACAGGGTGATCCTGGTCCTGCAGGTGTTCCAGGGTTCCCCGGATCCAGAGGACCCCAAGGCATACCTGGCTCACCTGGCCTACAGGGCCCCAAAGGAGCAACCGTAAGCTGCATTGCTATTGACATTTGTCTGTCCGTCTGTCCGTCTGTCTGTCTGTCTGTCTGTCAAGTCAATTCTTCGATTTCTTCTTAAAGATTAAAAAAAATCAGAGTGTTCCATGCAAAAAATAAATCCATCATTGATTGATGGGCAATGATTGACATTTATGACATTTATTGAATTGAAACAAACAGGGTCAGTCCGGACAGCCTGGGTATAAAGGAGAACGCGGACCTACGGGAATGTCTGGGAGTCCGGGTGATCGAGGTCATCCGGGAAATCCCGGACAAGAGGGAAAGAGGGTACGTTGTCATGTTCTCTAAACTTACAAAAGATTTAAAAACGGAATTCGATCATGTTGTTTCTGCATGAACAATAATTATACATTTTCTTCTCTAACAGGGACTGAGGGGATCCATAGGAGACCCCGGCCCACAGGGACCCCCCGGCGACCGAGTAAGTTTGCGTCATCTTTGTTTTAAAATTTTGTTAAATCATCACCTTGTTGATTTGTGTATATAGATACATATAACCAAAATTGAAAGCTAGATATTGTTGATAATTTATTACAGAAAGTTTTTTAAAATTATTTATTTCGTCTTTTAATCAATAAATGCAGTGTTAATTCACTAATCAATACTTATATAGTGACGGTAATCTATTGATTGACTTCAGAGATACTTGCTAAAACCTTCATTACTAATTCTAACTCAGTTGATTCTAATGTGTAATAATTGAACCACATTACATAAACGCAACAAAGCTCATGCACTGTATATGGACACAACACCTTTAAGAAAAAAATGTTCATACATTGAACTAACAGCATATGGACACAACTTTAAATACGAAAAAAAAAGGTTTTAAAATTGAACTTAAAGTATATGGACACAACTTAATAATAAAAGTTTGTGTATCAAACTTCATTCGGCTGTTTTTCACTAGGGATCAGTGGGAGAACGAGGTCTACCCGGAGCTGTTGGAGATCCCGGATCACCGGGAGAGGAGGGAGAGCCGGGACCACGTGGGAGTAGAGGTGAATCCGGACCTAACGGTGAACCAGGGAGAATGGGTCCTCCTGGTCCGCGCGGACCGAGGGTAAACGATATTTAGAGACATATGATATACACAATCAATTAGGGATAATTGTGTTTCATCGTAGAATTAATGTCTGTCCAAAATGGAGTCCTCTCATAACCGTTGTATAAATGTTTTATTATTTGTTTGTTAAGATATTTCATTTTCAAAACATTACGGATTACTTACTAAAAAATGGCAGTTGTTTAATTTTTGCATGGATATCTCTTGATACGATGTTCTACTTGCTCTGTTCCAGGGTTCTATTGGCCGGGCAGGCTTGGACGGTATGCAGGGGCCTGTCGGAGATCCGGTAAGTAACCATTTTCTTATCAACGTATTTAAAATGTATTTAAGGAGGCTGTGCGGTCAACAAATTAGCCATCAGATCTGCCTTGAATTTTTATAAACTATCAGTAAGTAAAAAAAAATCCATATACTAGTATTTTAGCTTTAAAATTTGAATATTTTCCTGTATCATTAAACGGAACTCTTCTTCTAAAGGCGATCAATATAGTCTAAAAATGGCCACGATAATTCAGCTATCTTAACTTCTCAGAATACCCCATTTAAAAACAATAAAAAATATTTCTGAATTCAATATCACAAATTGTCGAATTCGCTGAAAAAAAACCCATGTGAACATGAATGAACAGAAATCTGCTCACAAACATCTTGCCCGGCTTCACTCATTGGATCTATTGGCTCTCTGGTTTTGTTTTGAGTCGTTTGTCGTACGTTGTGCGATGGCAAAATACTTCAGAACATTTTAAGTTTCTTTTTATGAATGATCTGGCAAATCATCAGAAGTGAATCATTTAATGTTTTATTCAAAAATCCATATCTCAGTGGGCCATGAATTTAAAGTAAAATCTGTGAAGACTTTTTTTTTAAAGAAAAAAAAAACACCTTAAATACATTGTGCAAAAGAATAATAATTATGCCATCCTCTATACAGAATTTTTAAACGGTTTTCTGTTCGTTGTATTTTAGTGAAACAAATGACACTCCAATGAATGTTCTATATGACTCTTATTGAAGAATAACTATAGGGGGTAAAGCATTCTATTTAAGAACAATTAATTCATTAATTTATTTTATCTGTCTACAAAGGGAATCAGTGGGAATGAAGGACGCCCCGGAGAAATGGGACCACCAGGAAATCAAGGAGTTGTGGGGGTTCAAGGGCCCCAGGGACCGTCAGGGTCCAGGGTAAGAAATTACAGTAGTGTGTTCTTTTAAAATCCGGGTGATCCTCATCTCTCTCTCTCTCTCTCTCTCTCTCTCTCTCTCTCTCTCTCTCTCTCTCTCTCTCATGGGTTTGCTTTATTTTACAATTTTAATAAATGAGTGAAAATAGTTTTAACGTTCAGTCTTAGTTTTATACATTTATTCTCTGTTTGAAAACCAAGTTATAGATTCAGCGTTAAAAACGAACAAACAAAATGACAACAATGTATTTCAAACAATTGGATATCGGCAAAAGGTCATCTTGGATGTGCATGTAGAATTCTTGGAAGCGTTAAAATTAATCATTGATTAAGACTACTGATGTATTTCCCTATTCTTATGAAGGTCCACACATGTAGTGATATCAAACGATGCTGTTACACCAATTAACATATTATTATTTACCTTTTCGATATAAACTGTATAAACTTTTTCATTAAAAATCATTTAAAATTTGTTACAACACATATTTGTACGTTGGTGATATTGTCAAGCATTACTATCCAGGGACCACCAGGGAGAGACGGAAATCCAGGAGCCCCTGGTCCTGAGGGACCTCAAGGTGACCCCGGACCGATGGGTGAATCAGGACCAACAGGAAACCCCGGACCTCAGGTGCAGTATCTCTCTGAAAATTTTAATTTGATTGAAACATTTAAATTGTTTAACGAATTTAATTTATACAACACTTTCAATTTTACGTCATCATTCAAAGTGTTCTAGTTAACGTCGAACATAAGTATGATGGCATTGGAGTTCAATATTATCAATAAAGAAAAACATGGGTTTTTTTCTCAATTATTCAACTTAGCTTACAATAGAGATTTTGTTCCCGAGAATTAAGAAGACTAGCATGGAAGTGTTGAAAATTGATAATCTACATAAGAAAACACATGTGTTTGTAATTTAATTGATACGCATGGCAAATTACTAGGTTAAAAACCAATTTATAAACATTATACATGCAAACGCCAAAAACTAGACAATTATTCCTTAAGTGTACTTATGTTTTATCTACTTGCTTGTATAGATATCGATGTAATGATATTTACCCTTTGTCTTTAAAGCCAATCTCAATTATTGATTTATGATATATGTAAACGTTTTTTTAGAGAACTTACTTTTGTGGAAAGCAAATATTTGTTTGATAATTTTCAGGGAGTGACAGGTGACCGTGGCCCTGTTGGAAATCAAGGCCCCAGAGGTTACCCTGTAAGTCTTAGTTTGTGTGATAACAAAGGAGTATTCTGTATTTATGTGTATGATCGTAATATGTGTTGTTCTGTTTATCTAAGACAATTTTTTTTGGAAGATGCGCTCTATTATGCAAACATACATTGTGTAGTAGTTTTTGTTTTCATAATTACCCATACCATTCGATGTATTCGAAGAATTTTTACACTTTGTCTTCCAGAACAGATGTTACATGTATTTATATAATAATAAGAATTTCATATAAAAATTGTAATTCATGAAATTAACTGCATCAATTTTGAGTATATTGGCTCTGTTAATTTCCCTTTTTATTTTGGATAAACCTATCATCCTGTACCTCTGCTGAAATGTTGTTTATGAATTAAGTTATACTGTATGTATTGCTATGTCAGTACATCCACAGTCTATTCATTTGGTTGTCAGAATTTAACAAACAATAACTGTAACTGTGAGTTATACATGATTATCTTTGTTGACATTCATTTTGCTGTTAACAGTTTGATTTGTATATATGTATGTATGATATGAATGGTGATTTGAAAGGGACCCCCAGGTGTACCCGGGCCACCAGGAGAAGCGGGAAAACCCGGAGACCCAGGGCCGCCCGGAAATGCTGGACACACCGGAAGGGCTGGTGCCAATGTAAGTTGATAGATATACAGATAGATGGATGAATAGATAGATAGATAGATAGATAGATAGATAGATAGATAGATAGATAGATATGAAAGACACACCGGGAGGGCTGGTGCCAATGTAAGTAGATTAATTATTAGTTTAAAGGGGAATGGTCACGATTTTGGTCAAATTCTATTTTTCTGTTTTAATTGTTTACAATGATTTAGGAATGCATTTCTAATGATCAGATGAAATTTTAGAGTCAGTCCTAGAGATATAAGCAACATACAGGGCTCACAATTCTTTGTCATGTAAACAAGGCTCGTGCTCGGTTTTTGTTTACATAGGTTTAATATACCAGTAAAAATCTTTTTCAAGCTGATTTGTCTATTTTCTTATTCATTTTAAGCATAGATAAACAGTTCCTAACGTTTAACACATTCATTTTAGGTCTAAAACTGGAATTTTCACTTCAACATTCAAAATGTAAACAAAAGCTTTGTTTACATAGCAAAGAATTGTAAGCTCTGTAACTCGTTTATAACTCAACGAATGACACTCAAATTTTGGTTGCCTATTAAAAATGCCTTACTGAAGCATTGTAAACATCAAAATCGGAAAAAATAATTTTTGACCAAAACCATGACCATGCCCCTCTAAGGCTTGGTCTATTTTTGTTGTGCTTTCCTTTTTTAAAAATTAAAATGACACTGTGTGTTTTATGTAATATTTGATAAATAAATCAAGACAGTTATGATTATTTGCCTGAAATAGTATTGTATGATATGTATTTAAACAAATGTCATTTAAATTATTTGATTAACGTAACAATTGTTTTATAGGGAATACTCCATTAACGTAACTGTTCCTTTATAGGGAGAGTTTTATTAATATAACTGTTGTTTTATAGGAAGAACTTCATTATTGTAACTGTTGATTTATATGAAGAGCTTTATTAATATTACTGTTGTTTTATAGGGAGAGCGTGGATTCCCTGGAGACCAGGGTGTTCCCGGAGTGCCAGGTGAAGCAGGTGCCCCCGGACCTATCGGACCAGCAGGGCGTGACGGCGAAAGAGTAACATTTTAATTTTACATTGTTTAAACAAATATTTTTTAAATACAATATTCTATGATTTATACCACCAACACGCAATGGTACCATTATGTTATGTTACGTTTTTAAAATTTGTAACGTTATTACAGGGACTGCCGGGACCTAAGGGTGACCGAGGAGATATAGGACCCCCCGGACCTAGCGTACGTATCTGTACTGTTAATGCAATCATTACGACCAATCTGTCAAGAATCCTTTTTCTATAATTTTTATTTATTTTATGCATGCGTTTAGACCTTAAAGATAATTGTTATTTCGAATTTTGCTTTAAAAGTTGTGGAGCGGCTAATTACAGACCAAATATCATCACTTAAAATTCACAACAGAGAAGCCTGAATTCAAACATTAACCACTTAAAAGAGTGTTACAGAACTATTGAGCTATAAATTTCATTTTACCAGTTGTTGGTTTTCAGCGCAAGTCTAATTTTTAAAAAATATGTTGAAGAAAAAAGCCAAAATTATTTTTCCCTGTTTCGTATACGCCATTACTGTGTAAAGTCCTCGGTCATTTGATACATCTTTATACGCAGGGGCTACACGGAGCTCGGGGAGAGCAGGGAGCGAGAGGACCTAAAGGAGAAGAGGTAATTTCCCTATTGTCTCTGTTATAATGACATATATAATAGCTCAATTCTATCCGTTTTAATCAAATCTTTATCCCGGTGTTTTCACGTTTACATGCAGCCCTCACCAATAGAAGTATTCATAGGCCGTTCATATCATTGTTCATTTTGTTCATTTTTAAACTCTATGTACAATGTTAAGAAAGCGTGCAGCCAAAAGTCGTTTTTTAAAAGAAAATATTTACGTATTTATTTATTTATTCCCTTTCTTCATTTGTGTATTAATGAATTTATTAATTCCTTCTTGAGGTGGGAGGGTGGGGGATAGTTTAAGGTGGGTGTTTTAGGTGAAGACAATTTACATGGAATGCATCTTTGTATAGGCTATTTATGTTGATTATACCTCTGCATGTATGTTGAGCAGATCAGCAACCTATTTTAAGATTCTTTCCAAGAAAGTTTTTTAAAGACAACTCTAAGATCATCGTTAGACAACCGTATGCGTGTAAATATAAGAACTATTAAAAACAAATCAGGTAACAGTAACATGTGAAGTGTTAGTGTTCAGATTTATTTCATATAATTTTTTTCAAAACTTGTCTTTATTGCAGGCTGTCAAAAAGAAAAAAAAGTTAAATCATAATGATTATGTTTATTTAATTATGAATTTTTGATACATCTTTATTCAATAAATAAAAAAATCAATATGTATAATTGACAAAATTTAGATCTCTTGCTTCTATTTATGTCAATTTTCAAGGGTGAACCTGGGGAAACCGGACCTGACGGGGCACCAGGAAGAGCAGGTCCCCAGGGACCTCCAGGACCTCCGGGCGAACAGGGACCAGAAGGTCTCAGAGCCGATCCAGGAAGTAAGGGGGAAACTGGTAACCCAGGAGAACCAGGACCACGAGGATCTCCCGGGGACCGGGGATCTCAGGGAGCGGAAGGGGAGGCTGGCATCCAAGGACCTCCCGTATGTTTACCTTGGCGACTACACTACATTCTACTTATCGCAGCTTCTGGGGCATTTGCAATAAACAACCTCCCCCTTAAATGTATTACGATGGCTTCAATGATAACCTTCATTTTTTTCATAAAATATTGAAAAATTAAGTGTTATAATTAATGTTTTGTTAAGATTAGAGCTAAAACTTCATTTGATGCAATTATATGACTTTAAATTTACCAAAAAAGCATTCAAAGTTGTAATTAAGAGTTACTTCAAGTGAATGATGAGCTACTCCATTTTTAAGATAAAATTTTAACATCTAATGATGTTAATAAATTCGATGTGTTTCCAGCTCTTTGGAAACTTCAAATACGAAAAGTTGCTATATTCTACCTCCGTAATGTCATATTCTAAATTTTGAATGTATTGAATAGAAGTAAATACAAAATCTACAGCATGACAGTTAATTAGAAAGCAATGCAATGATTGGATTTTGCAGTTTATATATAATCATAATGGAGTATTTTCCTATAACATTAACATAGATGTCAGATGGAATATTACCATAAGGTCAACCTATCCTTCAGTGTATGAGGTCTTTGTAAGAATTACAGGGTGTTTGAAGGCATATGAAACATGTCAATAACTAAATATTAAGCTTTACAAATCTGCAAACTGTTAATTTTAATTTTAAATCTATTCATTACAAAGATGTTATAAAAAGTTATAAAATTAATAAAACAGCAGCTGAACAACATTTGAATGCCAATATTTACCAAAATACGTCCTTGATTTTGATATTGTGATTGTCAACATTTTTCCTGGAATGACACGATGTAGACTATATTTTAAGGGCCCCCCTGGACCTCCAGGTGCCCGTGGACTAAATGGACTCTCCGGCTTAAAGGGGGAACAGGGTGATCGTGGAATTACTGGCGCACCCGGTAATAGAGGAACCGCGGTAAGTTCTTTTTAAGTTTCTTATTAAATTAGTTTTTATCCAAGTATTATTCAAGACTGATATTTTCAAAGAAATGTCAATTATTGCTTATCAAACATATTGAATAAAATTGACTATAAATGAAGATTATCATTTTTTTTGTTTGGTGTATGTTTCGCAAGTTCGATCAGCCATTCGGTCATTTTCTTTTTGAATCAATGTAATGAATTATTGAAGATACGCGACAGATTGTAAAAGTGGGTTGTGCATTTGTTTTAACGTATTTGCATCAGGGTATATCGGTACATTTATTGGTACTTGTAATAGCTTTTATTTGCCAACTAGACCTTTCTGGTTTATATTTTTCAATGTACAAAATTAAAACAAAGTTCATGTACAACTCTAAAATCTTAATTGAGAGTTCATGGTTAATTTAAAAGATTCATAGTTGCTACCAAATCTGACAACGGGACATTGGTTTTGTAAAGAACAGTTTTTGATGTGACATACATGTATCATATAAACAGAGAGCTTGGCAGCTCATTCGGCTCACATTAATTTTAATTTTGAGAGTTCTTTGGACATATGTTTCATATTCTCAAGCCCATATATTAATATGACACCGTTACATTCCCTTCCGCTTTAAATCTATTCGTATTCGTATACACTCGAAGCAAAATTCATTTCATAGAAAAAAAAAACCGAGCGCATGAAACACAAAACACAAGCTACACCAGCATAATAAAGAAAACAACGTAAAATTGACAGTATAAATTTGTTATCCATTAGCACATTTTAAACTACACCTATTGATAATTGAATGATATAACTAAGTATACTTGTATTTGCAGGGTGCGAATGGTATCCCTGGTAGAAAAGGTGAGCGGGGAGACCGAGGAATCGCTGGAATTCCAGGTCAACCCGGACCCACAGGTAGAGATGGTCCCCAGGGATACCCCGGAAAACCTGGCACCCCCGGGCCACAGGGCCCCACCGGTCAAGACGGTATCACGGTAAGACAATACCCATTGAATTAAGACATCATATAACATTAAGTAATTTCATAATTATTCTGTTTTCTTGAATAAAATTATGATAATAGTTTAAATCGCGATTGATAAAGGTAAATACATGTATATATCTCTTGATTTTTACATTGGAATTGATATCTAACAAATTAATATTATATATATAAAAAATTGCACGGTGCGTGTTAAAAATTCATTTGGGAAGTTTATAGAGCACATGACGATGTCGTGTCTTTTCTGATGTACAATGTACTGTTATTAAATTTCTGTAAGCACTGAGATTGTGTGGTCATAAATACTTACCGATTATCTATTTCTTTACACACTTTAATAAATCATTTCTTTGTGGTCCATTAACAAGAAAAAGGAAAATTTTGAAAAATGTTACGTTAATTTGAAGAAAAACTGTAAGCGATGACCGGAAATTTAGGTATCCAAGATAAAATGTATAGTATAAAAGCACGTTAATTTTTGAATGACAGAAAAACCATGGGTAAATGAATAGTATGTTGATTATACATTTTGATTCCTTTGTTTGTTGACTCAACACATATTTCAAAAGTTATGGCGTTTGTCTCGGTAACAATACTTCAGCTATTTGCATACAGAAGCATAAACAGGAGCAAACATTTGTTACTAAGTCAGGTAAAATGTATGTATATGACACTAGATTTACTAATTATCAATATATATACATATATTCTAAGTCTGTATCTATTTTTAATCTAGGGAATGCGTGGTGAACCCGGATCTCCCGGGCCTAGAGGTCAGGAAGGAATGCCTGGCAACCCTGGGCAGCCAGGTCAAAAGGGGTCGAGGGGCGAGGATGGAGCAGAGGTGGGGCGATCGACCATATCTCAAAGAATTGTTCGAAATCAAAAACCGATGGCTTAAACCTTACAGAAGAATTTGAAATCA
Source organism: Magallana hongkongensis (assembly GCA_016163765.1). Taxonomy (NCBI): domain Eukaryota; kingdom Metazoa; phylum Mollusca; class Bivalvia; order Ostreida; family Ostreidae; genus Magallana; species Magallana hongkongensis. The sequence continues at coordinate 35,367,454 of WFKH01011801.1, forward strand.
AACTGTCCCAACTCTTGCTTATTTTATTTTCCATATTTAGGGGCCAACTGGTCCAGTTGGGCCTATGGGAAATTCAGGAGAAGTAGGTTCACCCGGAGATCCAGGTACACGCGGAGAGAGGGGGCCAATGGGACCAGCGGGTGCAATTGTTAGTATAGGACACTGTTTGATGATTTTGAATTTTGGTCAATTTCCCAAATTGAATATCGAGTTTATGAAAATACATGTATATAAATTTGAGGCCAATACTCAGACTTGAGGAGAGCATTGACTTGAGGAAAGTTTGTGACGGCTTGGCCAGATGCTATTTAAAAAAACGACTGCAACGTTGTTTTTTCAACTTAATTTGTCTCCAATTATCAGTCATTTTATCATTGTGGTTAATATGCTTCGTTAAACTTTGTTTTATATTCAAATTAAAAATTTTAAAAATGTTGTTCATAGGGTTTACCCGGAGAGGCTGGAAAACCTGGGTTAGACGGTCAGCCAGGAAAACAAGGTCCCCAGGGACCTCCAGGGAACCCAGGATCTGTTGGAAATGTGGGATCACCCGTGAGTTATCTTTTACATCGTCCATGTGAAATTCGGCTCTGTCGATGAGCTCGCCAGAGCTCTTCTGGTTATCCTTGCGCTTTAGTTTACTTCAATGTGTTAACTACACTATTTTCAAATTTAATTCTGCTGATTTACTGAATCAATTTTAATAAGCATTGTACAAGCATTAAAGATAATGTCCACATTTTGAGATTCCAAGGGGTGGTAATGCATGCATTTGGTGTTCTACAAGTAAATCGACTGCTACATGATAATAAGTCTAATGTATTAATTATTACATAATAATTATATATATATTGGAAGAGATTGGTCACGCAATTTGAAAATATATATTTCAATTAGATGGTCATAGATTTAAAAAAAAATACGAGTTTTAGTGATATTGTTCAGGGAAGGAAAATTAAATAGGAATTATATTGCTCACTTAAAAAAACTATTTGAAAAAAAAATCAGCATTTGATGATAAACATATGAAATAAAAAATAAAAGTTATACATCCAACCCGTGGGAACTTAGGCCAGCTTTTAGGCACCTACTGAAACTGAAAGATTAATTTTAAATAAAAAGTCAATAAATTCTCAATTCTATTTTTAAAAAATCCCATGTTTTGCAGACAGCTTTCGTTCAATCTGATTAAAATACAGATGTCTACACCAGTGCAAATAACAGAAAGGCTTTGTCCTATTGTACAGTAAAGATTTGTATTTTAATCAAATTAGGGTTTTTTAAGGCGTCGAGCTAATGCTCGGCAGCCTTCTAGCGATCGTCTGGATTGGCAATCGTCCAAAAATTCATGCTCTGCACCGCCTTTTAAATGCGCATAAGAAATAAGTTCCTTAAAGTATTAAACGTATTAAAAGATTTTTATTCCATTTATTCAACTAAATTGTGTACAGAAAACCCAACTTTGCCTCCCTGGTTATTGACAACTCATTGCATAAGTATAAATTTGCTTAAATAAGAAATGGCGGATGAATACAATAAGGTGTAAAAATTCACTAAATATAATTTAAGTTTGTCCCTTACATTTTAATTGGAGACCGTGCCCGATAGAAATAAAATTTGATGTGTAAATTTATTTTGTTATCGGGCACGGTCTCCAAAATAAATGTAAGCGATAAACGTATCTAGTGATTTTGTTGCAATTAATAAACACGATAATGCAGTTGGTTTGGTCGAGCATTTTAGATAACACGTGTTGTGTATTTGTTTGTAAACAGCCAATATACCATTAATCTCGGGAATTGATATAAATAAAAGTATGTTTTATTATTATAATTAGGGACACACTGTTGATGTATTCAAGTTATGAACCTGTGAAAATTGTTCATAGACTGTTTAAAGCAGAAAGAAAATAATTTATTTTTGAACTTTGAAATGTCTTCGACTTTTGTAACTATGATGAGTTATTGTATTATAAACGCATCACTACCTATTTTATAAGGAAACTTATTTTTGTTTTTAAAGCAACACAAAACATAATTCATTTCCTTTTTTATTCTTATATTATTTGATATACGACTATTAGTACAGAAATCAAATTCAAATTATTGGTATCATTCTATATAAAAGAAAATGTCAGCTCGACGCCTTTGTGGCCGTTCCGGCCTTTGATCTTATTTATGTGAATATAATTTACAGACACATGATTTATTAAACGTATTCGACAAAGAGTATCCATGTCTGTAAGTTCTCTGTCCCAGACTTTGTTTTTTAATTTTGATTAATTCATGTAATTTACAAAAAGAAGAAATCCTCTACACGTCCAAAATCGGGCCCCTATAATTACCTAAAATATCGATGAAAGGTTCCACTGAACTCGATTGTCTTCTTAACTCGCCTGTATTTGAAAGTACATTGTCTGTCAATGATATATAACAAAATTTGTTGTTTGTGCTATAGAGTAGGAAAATGTGGAAAATGAGTTTGAGTTTGGTTGTCCGATAATTTACATGCTTAAATTCCTTATAAATCGTATTAATTTGGAATGAAGACTTTGGATGTCCGATGTGGTTTTAAATAGCCCCGTTGCCAACTATGTGGATTAAACTTCGTCTTGATAGCTAATGGTTTTAACCCTATCCTAAATGAGGAAAACTGAATCTCAAACAATATTATTAGCCACGGCAGTCGATGGCAAAATTTAAAAGAATTATGGGTCGCTAGATTGCATGGTTGATTTTGTTCCTTAAATTCGAGATTTGTTGCATATATTAGTTTATACATTTTTATATTTGTTATGGAGTATAATAAATTGATTTACAAAAAATATTTTTGAGCAGTTTTCTCAGAAAACGATACAAATATTAATTAATTTATTTATTTATTTGCCATTATTTATTTTTAACTCGCCGATTTAGGGTAATCCTGGACCAGATGGTGCACCTGGAATTACTGGACGTACAGGTGAGAAAGGACCCGCAGGAGAGATGGGACCGTCCGGACCATCCGGGTTACCAGGGTTCGCTGGCCCCCCAGGAATTACTGGTTCAACCGGTCCAAGTGGCGAAAGAGGATTAAGAGTACGGAAATTAGTAACCCCCCCCCCCTCCTATTTTATAGTTATTAACTTTCTATTCTTGTAAACACAGTTAATTTTGAAAAATTTATGGAGATAGAATATGCGGTATATGATAATGATACAACAATTTAATGCATATTGTATTCTCCCTATATATCTAAAGGCTTATAGAAATATGACATTTAGATATGCAAAATAAGAACTGTATTACGGTAAATGATTAATTGATATTACAGTTGAATCGAGTTTTGTAAATATAGCAATAAGTTGTTTGTTTTAACAGTTTGGTACGCACTGCTTTGCTTAAAGGAACCACTGTTCGCCATTCTCTTACATGTATCCAGGGGCCAAGTATTCATTTGTGATTTTTTCCTTTGGCATATTTAGGGTGAAAAAGGTCCATCTGGAGCACCTGGCGCACCTGGAGTACGGGGACCGCCGGTATGGAACAGATCCAATTTGTAGTACATGTAGAATAGTTCATGTGACATTAGTTTAGATTATAAAGGAGACGTTTAAACAAACTTGAGAGAGGTTCGGGTATGTTCATCCATATATATGAACAAGTATATACAGAGTATTAAAAATATTTAAAAATTAAGCAAAAAGTGATGCCGAAAATAGTTTTAACATTTTAAAGCAATGAATAATGCATGTATTTTGATTTTTACTGAACACGATTTACAGTTGTGTCTGACCTCTCCCCAAATTTAAGGCCGCAAATTTAAGAAATTTGCCTTTCGCATGTGAAAAAAATAAAGAAAAGCCCAACTTATAGCTATACTTTTCAACGGAATATATATATACTTCTATATGAATTGCTGAAAATCATTGTCATTCCAATGGCTTAATCTGTATTCCAAATTATTCGAAATATACACGTATGTTATCGCAAACTACAGTTTTAATTGGTTTGAAATTTTTCAGGGTCCAAATGGAATTCAAGGAAACTCTGGAGAGAATGGAGAGAATGGCGAAGAAGTATGTACTTAATATTTGTAGATCGAAGATTTAATATTTTTGATACACATTTGGATTGGATAACAGGCAAGGCCTGTATAAACCCTCTCCCAAAAACGAAGTCAAGAAGTGGACTGAGTTATGCAAAATATCCAAGTTATATGCACCTATCCAGTGACTTGTGGCTACTTCAATGCAATTTTGTTTCCAACAACTCTGGGATTTTTTATTAGGATTTTGACATCTAGTCAAAAAATGTTTTTTTCTTAAAGGTGTAAATTAGTTATTCGTCCAATGAAGTTTTTTTTTGACTGAGAAATTGTTGTTTATGTAACTATGTAACTCAATTTATTTGGATTGCAATTTTTTTATAGCAATGTTTATAAAGACCATTTTTTACTGTAAGAATGTTTTAAATGAACAGTTTCACACCGTTATTTAATAAAATAATTTTTTTAGTTTGGTATTTAATTGCCTTCACGGCAATACACATGATACTTTATAATAAATTTAAATTTGACTTTGGGTATAACGAAAGTACGGCTTGAACGAATGATCTCACTGAATGGAGCTTTCTTTTTTCATTGTGTAGGGTGAAAAAGGCGACCCTGGACTAGTCGGAATGCCTGGCTTAAGTGGACCTGAGGTAAAATTCATCTACTTTCTTGTTTTCTCCATATAATGTTTATTTCAAACTTGTTTTTTTTTAAAGTTTTTTTTTAAATGCATATATTTTGTTACATATTGACATAGTAGAAAAGTATATTGTTTTTCAAAATAATTTTATTTTGTATAATTTTAAATGCGTAGTTATTATTTCTTGGTACAAACTGCTTGACATTAAACGAAGATACATTATATTGATTTCTAATATGCATTCTTCTGCTAGGGACCCCCCGGAGAACCTGGAATGATGGGACCACCCGGCCCCCTGGGACAAGCGGTAAGCTTCAATTACATCCCCTTCTTTACAACTTTTTAATAATGTTGATTGTCTACTTTAACAAATCAATAAAAAGGAAAGTCATCATTAAATCAAATAGTATTTATATATTATATTTATATATATGTGATATATGTTGTTCAGGTATTACATGTGTATTACCTTCCAAATATATCTACATCATCCTTTCATCCTGGATAAAATAGTACAACAAAATATTTGTGTGACTTGTCATTTATTGAAAATGACAATTAATATAAACAATACAATAAATGGGGAGATCCAACAACCTCATGCAAATCTTCTTTTAGACATATCACAGTAAAGTTTTCTGATGATTTCCACTGTTACATGCCACAATAATGTAAGAAATAAAAGAACAAATTGTAATATGTAAAATGACACAGTACAGGCAAAAAGTTGGCGTTCAAAAATTAAACAGATGCCCATATATTTACATATTATATTTATAACTAGGGACCAACTGGACGAAGGGGTATGCCTGGAGAGGAAGGGAAACCTGGCGCACCCGGACACCAAGGACCCTTAGTATGTCAATAACTTCAACTATGTCAAATTAATATCTGAAAAACATAGTGAAAACAATATAGAAATCTAATGCAATTCTCTTTCTATCTTTTAATTTCAATTTTGCTTATTCGGTTTTTGTTATTTTCACATGTTTCTCTTTTTAGGGACCACGTGGAGCTAAAGGAGATTCTGGACGACCAGTAAGGCTTTTGCTCTTGTTTTGTTAAGTTCCAAATAATACAGACTAACAATTGCTTAAATAAACAGTCTTTAAAGATGATGTAACAGTTCCAGCCTATATATCTTTATTTGATCGAATACTTTCGAGGTTTTCTGTTTATGTCAATTTATAAAATAATAATTTGAAGTATTGAGAAGTACTTTTAAAATACTAGCAATGAATTTGCATGGGAATTTTGTTTTAAATGTAATATCAATAACAATTGAGATAATGGTTTTTTTAAAACATTTTCAGGGTGTAATGGGAGAAATGGGACAGGCTGGTGCACCGGTAAGTTGTCTTGAATACTACTTTTGCGAAAAGTTATTGTTTGGTAATAAACTACACTTTTTCTGACTGAGCACCCAAAAAGTAAGGTTTCTCAGCATTAGAAAAACGCACGCGTATTAAGAGAACCATGGTGAGGTGATCTAAAGCATTCATAACCCTAAGGTCGCAAAATTGATATATAGAATAAATATTTACATCACTTCAAAACAAGCAAAGCCTAGAAAAAGGATAAAAACATCTCATCGATCATATTTTGCGAGAAACAGTAACATCAATAGATATGTATCAATTGAATTCAATTATAAAGTCTCCTTTTACAACATATTCCTTTTTTGGGGGAGGGGGGAGGGGTAATTTTTTCACTAATTTTTTTCCTGCTGGAAAAAAAGGTGTTTGACTTAACATTGTACAACTACCAACCAGATTTGTCTTTCATAACTCGGAAAATAATTGCGGTCTTGTTCTGCTTTTAATGTTTTCGAAAAAGAAAGCATTTCTGAGAGAAACGAGGTTTAAGTCCAAAAAGTTTGGTATTTTGATAAATCTTTAGCTCAAGCTCAATATTATAAATGTAACAGACGGTAAGGCCACAAAACATACGCTTATTCTTTTTCCTTGTACAAACGAAAGTCATTTAGATGTCGCTATAGTCGCAGCTCCTTATAAAATATTTACATCTTCTTCGTCGTTTGTTTGTTGTTTTTTTTATTTACACATTGCTTTTTGCCATCATGTTTGAATTGAGACCTAGACCGTCCTTCTGATTACGTTCTCACTGAAAACATATTGTTTTGAAAGTACACGTTGATAGCAATAAATGGTGAACAATAACTGAGACTGGATATCTAATGTATAAAAATTGTAAACTAATGTCAGATAACGGAAGACGTGAAGACAAAGTTCATTTGAATGATAGTGAAAAGGCTCATTTTATGATGTTTTATTTTATGTTAATTTTATGTTGCTAGGGTGCCCCAGGTCCTTCTGTGTACGGTGCCGCCATGCAAGGATGGTTCCAGAGAGCCCCGGTCTACAAAGGCCCCGGATACCAGGGAGACGAGGCTAAAAGCCAAGAGGTAGGTCTGAGACTTTACCTTGTTTTACTTAACCCATGTATTTAACTTAATATATAAGATCTCTAATGGTTTGTGATGGTATGTGATTTTTATCCAACGAGTAGTGTGTTTTCTATCCCCGAGCATTGACGAGGGGATAGAAATCACTCGTTGGATAAAAATCATATACCATCGCAAACCATGAGATTGGCGAGGGGATAGAAATCACTCAACGAGTAATATAAAAATGATATACCACCACAACTTTTAGAGATTCTTTTTATGACGTGTTTTAATGTGTTAATCCCTATTTTATAGGTGTAATATCAAAAACGTTATTACATGAGTGTTGAGCTAAACATGTGATAAAAATATTATTGAACCAAATCAAATATTTCTTTCAGACAGAAAGTGTGTTTAAAGCTCTTAAAGATATAACAGAGGAATTGAGGAAGCTGAAATTCCCAGACGGTTCTAAAGATGCTCCAGCTAGAACGTGTCAACAGATCAAGAAAAATAAACCGGACGCGGAAGACGGTTTGTCTTTTGTTGTTGTAATATTTCAGTGTATGGTCTACAGAACTAGGAGTCCATGTTTGTATTTTGAGAGAGAGAGAGAGAGAGAGAGAGAGAGAGAGAGAGATTATCACTTGTTATTACATGTATATCCAAATGCTCCAAACATAAATTGTATCTTACAACAATTCTTGAGTTTATCAATGAAATTTTCTCCCCATTTGAGTTCCTACAGGCTATAAAAGTGTAAATGTTTAAAAAAGCATTTCAGGGTTATAATATTATGAACATTTCGTAATATACCGTATTGAAATAAGTGTAAATTAGAGTAAAATTCCCCACCACTTCACCGATACTGATATGCCATGTAACAAAAAGATCATGCTCAGTATGTAACATGTCATAATGGCCGATAAAATTTCATTTTAAAGTCATGTAATGCATTATCGTAGATTAACAAAAATCATCATAATGAACACAAATTTTGTAAAATAGCGTCATTGTCAAATAAGATAAAACCTTGGCGAATTTCTGTATGTCTTTACAAAACATAAGTTGTAGTCTGAACTTAAAAGTGCTTATTCTATATCAAATAAATTATAAGTACATTTCACAGTTATGCTTATTGGTATATTTCCAGGGTACTATTGGGTTGATCCTAATGCTGGTGTTAAACTGGATGCCATCCAAGTATACTGTGACTTCAAGAGTAAAAAGATTTACACGTGCGTTTTGCCAGCGATAAACATTGTGAGTATTACCGGTATTGAGTTTTTTTTTATCATGAAGTAAGTTCAAATACTGTCATTTTTGCTGTCAGTTATTCCTTTCAAGTCTGAAATTATTTCATTTTGAATAATGGGTTGCTTCTTACTATCTTTAAAAGTACATTTGAACTAGTAACTTGTATTATCATTTATATTAGTTTAAAAATTGATTTACTATCAGTAGCTACTTGACAAAATAATTATTAATTTATTTTTAGTTCGAACACATACAGTATAGTAATAAATAGTAATAATATAGCAATAAACATGGACATGAATACAAAATTATTCCTTTGTGGTATTTTGTCTCCAGACCGATGAACACACTGCTCCAGGAACAACCCAATCACCTCTATGGTACGCCTCCCAGCACTTACAGGATGGAGAGGTAATTTCATTTGAATGTACAGTCATGTGTTTATTTATAATTGCACTGCATGTACATTCCAGCAGGAACCAATCACATCGACGCAAATCTAGGATCTAGAGGACCGGGGGGATTAAATGGAAAATTAAATAATCATTTTCACATAGTAAAGTAACATGAACCAAAAATAGGCCTCATGGCAAACAAAATTATCCCCCCAGAAAAGATTTCTGGATGCGCGCATGCAACCTATAAGACAGAATTTAAGTTGGTTTTACAATGATTCTATTGGGGAAATACATTGCGATTTTGGCGATATAATACTTTTCAGGCTTTAAACAACCTTAATCAAAAAGTCTTAAAAGAAAACATTCGATAAGTTACCAGATTGATTCCCAATCCATGTATACTGTCTTGGAGATGTTTAATTAAATATTAAATCGGTGTTATCAAAAGATACTGTATTCAAATGATTACTAATCCTCTGCAATGAATTTTTAGATCCCATACCAGTCCAAAGTGGTACAGATTAAGTTCCTTCAGAGCTTACACGATAAAGCCGAGCAGGAGATCACTTTCCATTGTAAGAACTCGGTAGCTTACCGCGATGCCCAATCAAAGAGCAAAGACAGAGCCATCCTTCTAACAACATTTAACGGAGACTGGCTGGGCGCAAATAGCAAAAAGAAATTTAGATACAAGGTCACAGAAGATGGATGTCAGGTAACTGCTTCTAGTCACGTATATTTAAAACATTCACGTACTCTCACCCACGGAAGTGCACGTGGTTTATATTTCATAATGTTTCATTTTCTTTTTAAAAAAGGTGAAAGATGGCTCATGGGGGAAAACTGTGTTTGAGGTAAAAACGAAGAAGACCAACAGATTACCTATTGTGGATATTGGCATTGCCGACATAGGGCAACAAGATCAAGCCTTCAAAGTGGAAGTTGGACGTGTTTGTTTTTCGTGATATCTGAGTTAATGTTATGGTCAGGATAGTTTGTGACTCATCGATTTTTGCGATAGAAAATAAAAATTCCAATCCTTTTTTTGCTGTGATTTAGATATGAAGCAACTTTACATAGCAGACTATTTATGTATTTTATGATTTATGACACACTTTAAAAGAAAAAGCGCACGAGGGTATTCTCGTGTGTGAGTGAGTGCGAACATGTGTTTGTGCGTGGTTGTGTGTGTGTGTGTGTGCGCGCGCTGGACAAGCCGAGCGTTTTGCAAGGAAAGAATGGTGATTTTTCTAAAACTGTTTGAGATATATTATGTGATCTTTCTGGACAAGATATTTCATATAAATCTTCATGCGTGTTTGGATCATGTGCATATTTCTAAGCTGGCATGTCAAGAGGCTATTCTTTTTTATTCGTTTCCAATCAGCTGAACCTAATAAACAATTGAATCAAAACATACTCTTTTTTTAAGAGAATATATATCATATCTATTTACATCTATCTATTTCATTAATGGGATTAACATTTTAAGTATTGAATCGCATAATAAAGAATTTGAAATAACAAGGTTTCAGAATATTAAAATTGATTTAAAATGTTAATTTCCCAATACGCTGTTTTGTTCTGTTATTCCATTGAATGAATGTGATTGATTATACAAATAAACTATTAACAGTTTGTGGTTTGCAACGCATATTTGAAATGTCGATATGTTGATGAATACTATTAGTTGCAATATGATACTTTCACAAATTATCTTATAAAATGTAGTATATGAAATGAAATCAAAATTTATTTTTTTATTTTTTTTTT
>WFKH01011801.1:35382190-35399910 GCA_016163765.1 Magallana hongkongensis
TTTCTTTTATCATGTTTATACATTTTCAGCAAAGTTCTATGGATTGTGAATCATTCAGATGCCTATCAAATTTTGGCACTCAGCACAGTTTGCCGAATTTATTATTTAATGAAATAGAGCACTCTTGAATGGGAGTCTTACGTCCGAATAAATTTAGAGTGGGAAAACCCCTAGTTAATGAGCGCAACAAATGGAATTATGGGAAGGGAACCAGACTACGCAATCATCTGAATAGATATAGTGCATGCCACAAACACCTAAAATATATTGTTGTATTGATGTTTTATATTGTTTACAATACTTCACAAGCATTTCCTTTTGTATTTTGATCATACGAACTATGATAGTATAGATTAGAGTAATAATTTTCACAATGGAATGTTTGGCGGAGGAATACGAAACATTGAAAATATAGTACAGAGGCCATCGTTTTATGTGATATGTAAACCAAAATACCCCATTGTTGAATCAGATTTCAAGAACGAATTTGTTATGTATACGATTTTAATTATAATTGGGCTCATATGGAGTTCTGGAATAGAAGGAGTTTTACATGGAATGAATAAGGTAGGTCATTGATACGCAAGAATCCCAAATTGGGATGGTTTAGAAGAAATGATTGGGGGGGGGGGGGTGTAGAGTTTTTGAGAACTCGTACCCTGGAGAACTCGTACCCTAACGAAACTGTGTCCGTTAACTAGGTTACAAGTTCATTAAGGGAATTTCAATTCATATCAGTTACTTATGGCTAATTTTACCTAAGTATTTGGAACTTGTTCCTATCATTTCGTCACATGGTGGGGGACTTGTCAAGAACTGTTTTATTTCTTTAGTTTATATTTGTTATTCTAGAAATAATTAAAGGATGTTTCATGTCACTGGTGTGATATTTTTGATCAATTAAATATATATTCTTGTCTAATTCCATAAACATATCTTCTCCAGACTGTGTTGAATTCAGTCGCACGTACTGTCCATTAGTTTTCCTCTCTATCATTTTTGACAATCAAAAAAAAATATACAAATGCCTTTCAATGAGGTACCATCAAAATTGATTTACAGATTGTAAAGGTTAGACTGGTTCAATCACCAGATAGCTCGGTTGGTAGAGCACCTAACGGACTTTGCGTAGATGTTTAGGAGACCTGGTTTCAAATTCAGGTCTGGTCTGTCATTATTTCTCTCATTCCTTTCCATAATTTGGTGCCATGACCACTCCCTGGGGAACTGACAGGTTAACTGTGACCATGTGAAAAAACCTGAGATATATGATCTAGGCAAAGATCATTGGGGGGGGGAATGTGATCCCTGACCAAGATAGTTCAGTTCACTGTTGGTAGTGCACCGGCCATATACATATGCAGATACGTAACCAGATTTTCAGAGGACCCGAGTTTGAATACCGGTCTGGTCCATCATTATTTCCCTCATCTTGTTGCTATGTAACATAATAAAAAAATCTTCATTGTAATGCTGGGATATGATTTTTTTGCTAAAATGCTGATTTCTGCGAATTTGGAAATTAAAATTGTCATTCTTGAGATAATTTATAGTGCAGACCACTGCCTTGATTTTTCTTTTCTTTTCCACCAGCCAATCACGTCCCTGGAAATGTTATTCTTTTTACATGGTGATATGGAATAGAATTGCTTACAGGGATTATATAATTGGGACATCTGACATCTAACTTTCAGAAGTTTTTTGAACACTTTGGAGAAGTTTTCAACATTATCATTTTGTTACTTTTATGTTTGCAATGCAAAGCCATCATGGACTTTTATTTTCAGTAAGTGGAGGGCATTGCAATTGAGAAATCCTGGGATTTTTTCATTCTAGTGAATGAATATAATCATTTGAAACTCTAAATTTATATAAATTTGAAAGAAAATGGAAGTAATGTTATACAAGTTTTGAAAATTCCTGAAACTACATGTAGATTGCTGATGAATTCTTAAATGTTTCATCAGTGAACATGGTGAATAAGTGTATAGAAAAGGTTCCTTCTTTAGATATAACATACAAGAAAATTGTTGAAGCATTGTCTTAAGAAGTAAGAGTACTTCACATGGTAAAAATAACTGGAGAGAAGTTTAAGAGTCCTTTTAAAAAACTTATTTTCCTGCTGAAAGTTACATTGACTTACTGTTGAGCGTAATTTACGAGAATTATTTTTGTAGAAGAGTAATAAAAAAAAATCCCAGAGGGTTGTAAATGGAAAAAAAAGTTAAAATAATATGAAATTAAAAACAAAAATCCCAAAAGGTTTTTTTTTTTTAAACTTTTATCCAGCTTTTTTCATTGGTCGAGCTTTATATAGAGTTAATCAATCTTTATTGCTTTATACCAGTACATGTACCTGCTAAATCAAGAGCTTCTGGTCAATCTGATACAAGTTGGGCACATTCCCTTGATTGAGCTATTTTAATTAAAGAGTTAGATATTTGCTTAAAAATTAGAATGCCGTAACTACAACTATCCAAATCTATTGAATCAGACTTAATATTGAAAATATCTCAGCTGGAAATAAGATCTATCTGTCTTTTGAAATTATCGATGTGAAGTTGGATAAATTGCATGGGTGTTTTTTTTTTTTTTTTAATGAAAGTGTTGTACTAATCAGATAATTTCCTTTTTAGGATGGTGGACTCCATTTTTCAGGAGATGGTGTATTAGATATTGACAATGTAAGTAAATATATTGATGTTTGAAAATTATTGTGATTTTCTATGATGAGAGTATTTAAATGAGTTACATAAACTGTTAACAAAGATATTTAATGTTAAACAGAAGCATTAACTCAACTTGTTATGATAGAGTAAGCCCACATTTATCGATTATTAAAAATACAGATTTCATTTAAAGCATTTCGAATAGAATAATTATTTCATCTGTTTATAACTAAACAACCCATATGCCACACAATGACAAGGATGTAGATGCTTCAGATAATCAGAAACATGTTTTTTTAAAAAGGAGGGTTAAAAAAACAATCCACAGCCACCCACACAATTTTTTTCGAAAAAAGTAAATACAGTACTGTCAATGCGGATCCCGTATTTTCCGCGCACCCCCACGGTCCAAATTGCAGCGCGGTTTGAGACAGGTGTCTCAGGTAAAACTGCGTACCCCCGCGGTAGGGTCGTTCAGCAAATCAACACCGCCACGGTCTTGACAATTAAATACAGGTGAAGAAAAGTATCGGACTGAAACGCGAGTTATCTCCCTCGATAAAAAAATAATTGACAGCTACAAGTAACTATATATATGATATTATTAATGGAACTATTTAAAACAACAGACGATATATTTTCAAATTGTTTTAAAAATTTATAGCGTGTGTTTAAAATCATTCATCAATGCTTTTTCATTTAGTAACTTGACGATGTATTTTTTACAAACTATTAAAATTGACGTGGCTTATTCAAAAATTCATATGTTTGCCAGCCGGATTTTATTTTTTTTTTCTTCAATCTTATTAAATTGTGAAGAAGTATTGAAACTTTTCTGTTTTATCTATGCTAACTGCATACTGGGTAAATCAATTTATTGAAATGCTTTTGCTGATCTATGTCCGTATGATCGAGTTTTAACAAACTTTCAGCCAGTTTGTAATCGTATTATGGAAAACAGAAAGTACACATTTACGTGTATTATATTAATCATATTCGTATTTTGTATGTATTTTAAGATTTTAATCTACTTGTTCATGGGCAAGGTTATCTGTGCAAGTGATATAATACACAGTCTGAAAAAGAGCGCGCTAACCGCTTATCATGTTAGAATATTCGCGAAGCGGTTTATGGCAATTTAAGGTTAAATACGGGATCCGCGTTGACGGTACTGTATATATATCTGTAATGGTTATACATGATGACATTATAATCGGTTACAGGGAAGTGGAGTTGGCCCCACCTTAGTGGATGATGAAGATGTGGAAGATATCTCAGGAGAATCTTCAGGATCAGGACAACTTTCCACCAAAACTCACCATGGTAAAGTTCTCATTTAGACACCTAAACTCAGTATGGTTAAGTTTTCAATTTAGACACATTTCTACCAAAACTGACCATGGTAAAGTTTTCATTTATTAGACACATTTTTACCAAAATTTATCATAGTAAAGTTTTGATTTGGCATTTGTACAAGAATATTGAACTTAAAACAAAACTATACGACTTTTTTTTAAATCTTGTGTTTACTATGGAATCAATAAGATGTTTGGGGGCTTAAAGCTGATTTTATGGGATTTTGCCCATGTATTTACATCTTTAATGAATCGTGAAATTTTATAACATTTATTATTCATTATAAATGGATCTAAAAATAATGTCCCAACAGGGCAATCCAAGAAAATTGACCCACACAAGTTTAAAGGGTTTCATGGTAAATTCATTATGGTGTGGGTAGTGTTTGGACAGTAGGTTGAAAAATTGATAAAATTGATTTTACGAATACGTCAGGATAATATGACAATTGATACCCGTGTAGCAAATTTATCTGAAAATAACATTTGAACTCTTTTATCTATGGCTTTTTTTCAAGGTTTGCATTTCAAAATTTTGTCAGTGAAAATTATCATTCCAAAAATATTAAATCTGATGTAATAAAAATAAAAAAAAATATTTGCTATTTATCATCATGATCATACTTTTCTTTGATTTTTTGCATTTAAAATCTTATGAATGAGATTCATGATTTGGTCATTAAAAATTAAAAGAAATATAAATATTCCATAGTAACTTTGTATAATTAACTATGATTTTAGCTTAAAGTTGATTTCTTAATTGATAGAGTTTCAATTTCAAATAAATATGATCGAGGTCTGCATTTGTTTTTGAGTTGTTAATCAAACTGTAAACCATATATTTTATTTAAATAATGCAATTCATTGTTATTACAATTAAAAATGAAATATTCTAATTTGAAAAAGCTTTTAAATTTTTAGATGTCTGACTTGCGATTGGATGCAGGACATCATAAGTGTCAATTTTTCCATAAAAAATATCAATATGATCATCATTACAGAAAATTTTAGCCATAACTAATGCGTTGATTCAGTTTTTTTTCAACATTTTCAACTACCGGTAGCTTAAAATTTGTTTCAAACATAACGAACTTATGAACCTGCTAAAATATTGAAACAAGTATATATTGCAAGAAAAATTGCAATCAATGTAAATTCAGTGGTTAAACCCTTAAGGTTGTTAAATTGGTCTTAAATTGTTGTACTGGTATTTGTGTTTGTTATTATGGAGATTCGCTAAGCCCTGAACAATGTTGCTAGTGTGAGGAGACTGACCACGATGCCTCTTGGTTTATCTGATTGTTTTGATATTGAATTAAATTTGATTAGATTGCATATCACCATTAAATATACATGTATACATGTATCTTCATACTCCCAACAATGAAGCAGCCATTGGTATTAATTTTCATATCTTTGAATTGTTGTAGAGTTCTCAACTGTTCCGACCACCACTCGCTCCCTAACGGCGTGTGAGCAGTTAAGGTTATCGACAGAAAACACCACATTGGATGCCTACAGACCAAAGTGCACACTGAATGGAGAGTATGAACCTCTGCAGTGTCACCGTAGAATGTTCAATAAAGAGTGCTGGTGTGTTGACAAACTGGGCAATGAAGTAACAGGCTCGAGAATGATGCAACCAAATGTTCCAAACTGCATTACTGGTATTTGATTATATTGTAGAAAGAACAGCTTACACTCACGTTAAACATGTATGCGGCCTCATACACTTCTGTATGTATTGGATAGAATACTGTATACAGGGAAGTATTCACCATCGTTTTATTTTCACCCTTTTGCCCTAGCGAATTTAAACCTGGGTGAATTGTAACGAGACACAGTTATCTCGTTTAACACAACCGTGTCTTGGCAAATTGAAGACGAGTCGAAACTGTTTACAAGTGTAGAAGGGCAAAAATAACATAGGGCTAAAATAACCCGGTGTACAGTATAATGCCAAATATGCATGTAAATCTGTATGTAAGAATATCAGATACTTTTAAGCTTTTTATGATTAAAAAAACATAGTATGGTAATTTTTGGCATATATTCTGTACTTACAACATTGCCTTTACTAGATTACATCAGTTTATTTGCTGATTTACTTGAGACAGTCGGGTCTGAAGGGTGTGAGCACAGTGACCGTCTGATTATTAAGTGTAATATCAAACCAATGCTTGGCTCACTAAGATCAGACTGCCCCAAGTAATATTTTTAGTCTGCAAGAACAAAAGAATGACATCCCAGCAGTGATTGAAGATATATATCACATAATTTTCTGTTTTAGCCGGCCTAGAACTGTCTATTAGCTTTTCATACAGAACTGTATTTGGCATATATCCAATTCATACATAAAGTTATATTAGGATATGCGATAGAACATAATACAGATGTCAAAAATGGCAGTGCCAGTGTTATACTGTTATACCTTTATAAAATCTATCGGTATGTTTCATAATGTAGTAAAAAAAAAAACCCCATCAAGAAATGATTGTTTGAATGATATCTAATGAAGTCAACTTTTTTCTTTGATAAGGTACCGGCCTAAAGCCCTGTGTTTTACAGTTGCTTAGAAGAAGACAAGGACTGTTGGGTGTATATCATCCAAGATGTACAATTGATGGAGAATATGAAAAAATTCAGTGCCATGGCTCTGCTTGCTGGTGTGTGGATCAGGGCGGAATTGAACGATCAGAAACTCGAGTATACCAACCAGAAGTACCCAACTGTATAGGTCAGTCATTCTGAACAATGTTAGTTCATTCAGTACAGCTCAAGAGTATATCACTAATACATGAGTCACCATGGATAAAAGTCCCTCTAAGGCAATTAAAACACATAAACATTATTAGTTTCTCAAGGTAAGTAAGCTTTCAAATAAAACCACATAAAATTGAAACAGGCCAGTATGCATTTGTTTTCAGATAACAGCTTTGCATATTTTATTGCATTTTCAATTAAATAAAGACCTGAAATGCGAAATAGCCTTTGTCATTTGTTTAATACACTTGCTGACTATGAAGGGAATTGGGGCCAAAAAATATGGAGAATGAATATTTTTCCTGTAAAAAAAATATAAAAGTGTAGCATGTACATCATAAAGTTGTTTGTTTATGGCCATGTAATTGTACAAGAGTGTTGCATTGCAGACCCAACAAAGAGGCCCGTTACAGAACAGGTCACCAAATTGAATCCTACTACACCTGATCCAACACCGGAACCAGAAAAAGTTACACCAAGCCCGAAAGACAATAATGTCGTAAGTTACTGTAGTAATTACTGTTTCAATCAGAGAAAGTAACAGCAAGTCAGAAAGATACAGACAATTATTTTGTAAGTTACTGTTAAAAGACTATAATGTTGTAAGTTCCTCTAAATGACAATAACTTTGTAAGTTACTCTCCAATACAATAATGTCATAATTTAGTGTAAAAGACAATAATGTTGTTAGTTACTGTGAAAGACAACAATGTCATAAGTTACTGTAATAATTACTGTTACAGTAACAATTACTGACAGTAATAATTACTGTGATATTGACTGTTACAATTTTATTTTTACAGACTTGGACATTTCCTTAGTACATCATGTACATGTAAATAATATTTTCATAGTTTTAAACAAAATATGTAATACTTGTATATTTCAGAAAATTCTCAATATCTTCAATTTTCAGTATAATACAAAAACAGAAGAAAATGAAGAAGAGAATGTTTCAGTAGCAAATATCGTTCCTGGCAAAGGTCCTGGTGAGGCTGTTTTTGTTTTGTTTTTAACTCACCTGAGCTGAAGGCTTTCAAGTGAGCTTTTCTGATCAAAATTTATCAATTAGCCGTCATTGTTTTGCATTGTTGTCGTAAACTTTTCAGATTTTCATATCACATATACCAGAGTATACTTATAGAATTCTTAGAGGGGCTCTTGAGTCACCTTGATGTCAGATCTAATGCTGTCCTTTTCTATCCTTGATATCTGAAGGTCAATGTCTCTTCGAGCATATTTTCTTTCCCTTTGGCCCAGTTGGGCTTAAACTAGCTGCAATAATGTAGCCCTCTCCCGATTTTTTTTTTTTTTTTTTTTTTGGGAGAGGGCTACAACTCCATAGGATCTCCGTAATGGTGCAAGTGCGGGAGTGATTCACTCCCGCAACGATTACGTCTCAAATCGTATATAAATGACAATAACATTTGCATTTCTTACCTGAACTCAAACATTGTAGATGTGTGTGGCATAAATTAATCCAAAAATATCAAGTATAGTCCATATATCGGCTATTTTTCGTGTATGTCAACAGCGCAAGTTGAATTTGTACGCCATGTTTACTGACCTTGACCGGTTTTATTTTGGGACAGCCAATGAGAATTTAGGAGCGGATCTTGAACTGAATATAGGAATTCCCCTATTTTAAACATAATTAACGCGGTAAATATGAATTTTTCATTATATACCATTTCCTTAAATGATGTTTTAGTGATAGAACGAGGTAAGATCGCTTATTTACACTGAATTTCACTTTATCAAGCCCAATAAAACTCCAAGCGTAAATCCCACAAAATCACGCGAGAACTGTCATGGCTGCTGAAAAGGACGACTGGTAAACATGCTGATGTGTTTTATCTGGTTTTGATTTATATACGGTTAGTTTGTTCAACCTGAATTAAAAAATCGTTTTATCTAAAGGAAGTCAATTATAAAAACGATCTTTTCATGCCGAAGTCGGACGCATTAAAAAATTTATTTTGCACCATTACGGAGATCCTATGGAATTGTAGCCCTCTCCAGTTAACATCAGATATAAAAAATCGGAGAGGGCTACATTATTGCAGCTAGGCTTAAACTTGACCCATGGAGTGCCTATGGGTTGAAGGGATATGAAGTGACCTTGAGCAGAGGATGAGATCCCGTAACTTAATATACTATGAATTTTGAAAATCTACCATGGTTTTAATAATTTTCAAAGGAGATTGAATGAAATTGAATTGTGTTATTGTTTATTGCAAAATTGGGCCAGTCCATAAAAAAGTTAGCTATCAGAATTAAAACATGTTGAAAATACTTCGCTTATACAGCTCATAAATAATATGTTCACATGAATGAAGGAATATGACATATATTGTCTGTTGAACACACTTACAGAAATGGATGTCGTTTGGCAAGTGTGGTCTAGACAAGTAACATTATGAAAGGTTAAGTGAGTTCACACCAGGCAAACAGTGTCTGTTTAATGGGGAAAGCCAGATGAATTTGCATGTTTTGACTATTTTTTTGTCAATTTATAATTACTAGGGGCTGTATTTTACATTATCCTTTTTGTGTATCTGTCTGTCTAAGAAAAGAAAAAGAGAAATACAACTTTTTCCCTTGCACAGAGACAAACTTTCCTTCTGAATAAAAATTGTTCCTCCTCAAAATTTGCGATTGAGGACATGTATAGTTTTTACTTCAAACTATTCATTATCAAGATTACCAGTTTAACATGTTACACTCATATGTTTGTTATTTAATGGTGATTTTGTTTAAATTTTAGGTGATGTCCCAGTGTTTGAAATTTCTGGTGGAGATAAATATGATGAGACTGGCAAAGAGGAAAACAAAGGAAGGACAGACAAAGAGGAAATCGAAGGAAGGACAGACAAACAAGATTCTTCTCCTATTGTGTATATAATGGGAAGACCAGGCTTACTTGCAGGTACATAAGCACATTTTTAAACATCTTTTTGTGTATCAAAATCTTAAAGTTGGTTTTTTTTTATGTCTTCAGTTGTTTTCTGAGACACTTTAAAAACACTGGTCAAAAATGGATAAAGACATTGAATATTATGATTATTATGAAAGGTCATAAGTATTGGTATATCCAGACCCCTTTCCAAGGGAATATAATTGATATATCAGGAAGTAATGAGAATGTTTTTCAGGAATCTTCTTACCAAATAACACAAAATTAATGAACTTTACTTTAAGCTGACAATATACAAATATTGGTTTTTTTGAAGTCAGTACGATGATTTAGCTACCTGAGAAGTACAATATTCACCTTGCCTCCGGCTCAGTGAATATTGTACTTCTCAGGTAGCTAAATCATCGTATTGATCGAAAAATAGCAATAATTATTTTATTATATGATTCAGCGACGAATTGACACAGACATATATTAAATTGAATGTTATCAAGCAACGCTTAGTTTGAAGCCATAGCCGAACAAATCGAGAAACGCGATGTTTCATTGGACGATCTATTTTTAGTCCAATGTAGAGAAAATCAAATGTTATATTGACCTCCTAGGTCATGTGCAGGTGAATATAACGTTCTGTTTTTTCAAGATAGTTGGATATGAGCCAATCAGAGAGCTAGGAATTAATCAATCATATAATAATATAGTTTATTCAAGTGTGTTTATCAAGTTGTCTTGATTGGTACAGTAGCTTGGAAGTTGTACAAATCAAGATAGGTAAAATTTGCAAAGGTTTTTATTCCATGTAAATTTCAGGGTAATTTTGAAATTTAAATTGGAAAGATTTCTTAAAAATATATGCCATACACCCCCCCCCCCCCCCCCCCCCCCCAAATTTCATGTCAACAAATTACACTGTCCACCACTATGCGTATACAAGAAGATTGCACCAGAGGCAATATCTTTTTACCATTTTGGCATTATCTGATGATTAGCTTAGCTTGAAAAGGTTTATAGTTGTCGGGAACAAACATGATATACATATATATATGTTAATAAAGATGAAAATGAAGATGTAAAGCTGTAAACATGCTTTGAGATAGAATCAAAACACAGTTTTATTGAAGAAACTATAAATATGATGGATATGTGTATGTATTAAAACACATTAGATATGCAATGTACATTTATATATGATATTCTAAGTATATTGTAATTTATTTTCAGCTGTAATTGGTGGGGCAGTGGTGGCCTTGTTGTTGACCATTTTACTTGTGATGTTTATTGTTTATCGAATGAGGAAGAAGGATGAAGGAAGTTACCCGCTGGACGAACAGAAGTACACAAACTATTCATACATGAAGGCCCCTGACAAGGAATTCTATGCATGATTCATTGACTCTACTCAACTTCATTTCAAAATACCTTAGAATTGGAGTCATTTTTACATCACCTGAGCTGAAGGCTCTCAAGGGAGCTTTTCCGATCAAAATTTGTCCATTGTCTGTGGTCATTGTCATTGTAATCTTTTGCATTTTCATCTTCTTCTCCAAAACCACTGGGCCAATTTCAACATCATGTTTGTTTAAATCATTGTCTTGGGAGGTAAGGTGGGGCCACAATACCACACTTTTTACAAAGGAATATACAGAGAAAAATCATTCAAAATATTCATCTTTATTGGGGACTCAATGTTTTTAAAAATTGTGCCAAAAATTAAAAAAAAAAAACTTCTGCTAAATTGTACAGAAATTTTCGTATTTGATTTATTAATTTAAAAGCTGTTTGGATCAGAGTTATGTAAGCTTGCTATTGTTGCTCAGGTGAGCGATGTGGCCCCTGGGCCTCTTGTTATTGTATCCATGCCAAGTAAGTATTTGTCATATTTTTATAATTCAACACAAGAAGACCAAAATCAGATGTATTTGCCTTGACAAGAACAACATGAAGAGAAATGTAGAAAATTAATATTTCATGCAACAAAAGGTTTTTTAGACATTACTGAAAAACAGCTAAATTATATATACAGACATGTTTATAACTTTTTTGAACAAATTCAATGTCTTTGCTTGTTATTATAGATCAAGGCTGAGACGTTAATTATTATAGTGTACTTTCTGATAAACAAGTTGAAAATAATTTGTTGAAAAGAATTCCATAATAAAAAATTTCCTCTGAATTATAAAACCACACCTTGCCAGGTGATAGATCATAGCAACAGGCAATTTTCATGGCATAGGTGTGGTTTGAACAAAAAAAAAAATAGCTGTGCTAAATAGGTATAGCTCACAAAAGATATTGCCCATGATCTTTCCTATCAAAACAGAGAAGGCACTGTACCTTATTATGGGCAAACATTTCCCCATTGTTTTTGTTTGTTGTCATGAAACATTTTCTTAGAGGCTGACTAATTAACCTTGATTTGTATTTGTTAAATGTAAAACATAACACTTAAAACAAAGTTTTGAAGTTTACAACAGTTGTTTTAATTAATGTGATAGAATGTAATAAGTATTGCATGCAATCAGAGGTAACATTACATATTGACAGGTTTTTTGTGAGATGACAATTTTAATTGTTACCAATGATAGCATGCATATTTTTTATGATGTACCACCAGGTTTCAATGATATTTTATTTTTGATTTTTTAATCTAAGATTATTCTTGTTCACTTTTGAATCTTTTTTTTTCAATTGTTTGATCTATTTTGTCTGTAAATATTAAAGTACTCTTTATTATTATATTTTACATGTAACTTGATTGCATAGATGACTGAATGAAGAAATACCCAAACTTATTAGGTTATAACAATATTGATTCAATCTTTTTGTAAACTAACTTATATGGTACATGTACTTTCTAATCATAGCTGTCATTCTGTTTGTTTGCTAAGAGCACTTAAATTATTCAACTTTTGAACTTCTTGTAGTTGTTATTAGCTATATGTACATTGTACTTAATAATGCAAAGGGATGTTCAAGCCATTACTATTATTTCGAGACTTTTACCTTGTGTGGAGTTAAAGGTTGAATGTCAGGGCTATGTGAAGCATGTCATGCATTAGTTGAAATTCATAGGGCTGAAAACTCATAAATACCTAAGAATGGTTTCTCATACAATATACAAAAGACCCTGAAGCCAGGGTAGGGGTGCAATGGGAAGTTCTAGTTTTTCTAGTGTAAGAAAATTTAGAATCCACTGTGAACTGTTACTCAGGTGAGAGATGTGGTCCAGGGGGCCTCTTGTTTGTTGGTTGGGTTTTTTTTTCACAGATAGATACCAGGATTTAGCCAGTAAAGCATCATTATACTTGTGATGCTAAGGAATTACTAAATAACATGTCAGAGAAAAATCTGTATTAACTGTGAGAGAAATTTAAAAAAAAAAAAAAAAACTTTATTAAACAAATTTCCAGATGCATGTAGATTTCTAAAAGATCATTATCAACTTAGATAATCATTGATATGAAACAAACAACTTTAATACATAGTCCTGAACAAATTCATGACAAATGCAGTTCAATAATTATCTTAAACTCTTTTATGTGGAATGAACTGCAAAGCTTTTATGAATTGGATAACATCAGTTACTGTGATTTTATTTCAGATAAGATTTTATCCATTTTGATTTTAAAATGTTTTACAGTCTTGCCAATATTTTTGTCGGTTGTAACCCAAAGATCAGGAATGTGTTATAAAGGGGAAAATAACTTTTTTTTAAAATTTGTATCTTATATCCAGCAAATTCCACTAACTAATAAAATGCTTCTAAAACTAGTTTTCAAATGAATAGCCCTGACTGAAAAAAAAGTTGAAATATTAACATAGAAGTATAAGTATGTGAAATGTATGGCAAATTAAAAATTACTATTTATACTAGCTAAGAACATTTTTCAAAGTTCTACATAATTTGGTTCCCTGCACCTGTCTCTTAGGTTACAAGCTTACTGAACCTTAAAAAAGGACTTTCCGAGTTGATTGTTTTAACCTGAAAGCCTAATTAGAATTATCTGACTAAATATAAGGGAGCTATATGTTTAATGTCATCATTCTTAATGTCTTTGTTTTGTCCCAATACAATTGATCTTAATATTGTACAAGTTGTATGCCAAATATATCTTATAAACTCTTATTAGCTTTGAAAGTAACATACCTTTGTAGCATGTCCTGGAAATGTTTTATGTATGATTTGACAAGTGATTTGGTTTCCAAGCTACCATTTCGATGGCTTTGGATTCTGTATTTTGTTTTAGATTATGCATTTATAAAATCATATTATGAATATATGTAAATCTAATGTCATTGGGTTGTATTTCACAAAGTTGATAAAATCGTTTTCTTAATAATTTATTGTACAATATTTTTGTAATATTTCATAATTTTCTGAAATCTATTTTTAAAAAAAAGGAAATATTTTTTTTAAAAACCATTCATGTTTTATGTATATTTATAAATTTTTAATACAAATTCTTAAGTTGTCAATCTTAATCGGATGTAAAATAAAAAGTGATAATAATGTATTAAGAAAAATTCAGAAATTTATGCCCTAACTTGTTTTTGTAGATTAAAAAAAAGGGGGTTTTAATTTTTGGGGAATCATCATTGATAAAATTAAAAAAGTCGATACCAATTTTTTTGGAAGTGCTAACCGCAATAACGAAGTCGATGCTATCATAAATATTGACCAATCATACATATTCTGAAGTGTTTTCACCTTTGATTAGTTAGTTGGGTTTTTCATTACCTCATTCTATTAAGAAATTCTGATCTCCAGTCTCCCGGCGAACTTTCAAAATCATAAGCTTATTGATAAATCCTGATTCATTTCTTTAAGGGAGTCCGTATTTTACCCAAGGGGACTGGGGTGTTAATGTGTTGTTTCATGACGCAAGATCCATAGAAATGCATATGAATATATGACCCTTGGTGATGAGGAGATTTAGAAAACCCAAACATGTTCAGTGCGTTTATCTCCTCGTTAAAATAAATAGAAACGACTCGGATATGCAAAGAATAAATGGAAGATTGTAGGTCACGCAACTGAAGACAGAAATTAATTTTCGTATTGAATTTAAAACAAATTATTGCGAATTGTACTATCCGATATGCAAAATTACTTAGCGTTAACCTTCAGTAAAATTTCCAGAATTCGGTATGTTTTGGAATACAAATTCATTTTTAAGGCATTTTTTTACGCGTGTGTGTATGTATATGTGGGTGTGTGCATACTGTACTCCAATAATATTTCAAAGTTTCAGAAAGATTAAAAGAACAAAAAAGAACAAAACAAGTACACATCGTGTTGTATTGTTTTATCATTTTCAATTCATTATATTTTCCTGAATTACGATCTGTATTTTAATTCTTTTTTTTTTGTACTTTGAATAAAAATATTTTATTAGTAAATCATGTTCCGTTTACTTTTAAAGGTGTACTTAGATTAAGTATATACTGCATTTTAAAAGTAATGTTAGTGAGAGTAGTTCGCTTGCACATATATAGTTGACAAAGAATAACGATATAATGTTCAAAAAATAAAGGAGTCCTTCTGATTTCATATTTTAACTATGACTACTTTAAAGTAAGTAATTTTAAGTTTTCCCAAAATTATAGAGGAATAACAATAAAGATTAGGATGGGGAAACTTTATAATATCATTTTAAATAATACACTTGATACATACCTAATAGATAACAAAATAGTACATGAAACTTAAATAGACTTTTCAACAAAATCTATAACACGTACTTATTTGTAGAAAATGCTTATAGTTGACAAGTATATCAATACTCGTAATAAGAAACTACACGCATGTTTTGTAAATTTTCATAAAGCCTTCGTAAAGCAGTTATTCTTGAAGGCATTAAATTAAAACTTTACATAAATGTTCTAATTTTCAATGTATTGTGCAATATGTACCGATAGCTACAATTTTGTAAAGGTAGGTAACAAATTAACTCCCCGTATAGACCAGAAATGGGAGTTACACAGGGAGATGTCAATTGATCAAAAAGGATTGCAAAACAAACTAGATGTACTTAATAAATACTCTAAAGATTGTTCCTTAGAAATCAATGCAAGCAAGACTAAAGTTATTTTTAATAAAAGTGATCACCTTTATTAATTCATTCATTCTTTATTTCCTCCTATTGGAGATTCATTTTATACAAAGTCAAAGAAAGTAACTTTACATAGCTGCTAATTTGTACATGAGTGCAAAAGTCAATAAGTAAATGAACTTAATCTGGGAAAAATTGATGCAAAAAAAGACATTCACATGTAAGTTTGCCATAGAGTTAGTGCACAGGGGCTACAACTGTCTGGTCCATTTCAGGGAGCGCTGTTGTCTTTCTGTAATACGGCGCTGCCACATCTCTTATATAACGAAAATTAAGAAGATGGAGTTCTGGCGAGTCAGAGTCCGAAAGTAAAGTAGTTGAGCATCTAGCTCCGAGGAGAAAAAAATATAAATCACTTGGTGACAGCGCTGATAACTCAGCGCCTAGTGAGATGTCGTAGTCCTCAATCACAGTTTCCCACCAGGCATTGCGATACAGAGATGTTTCAGGGCAAACTGTATTAATGTGCTCGAACACGTTCGTGAAAGATTTCGCACAGAGGCAGCACAATTCTGGCGAGGTATCTAGGAGGGTGCTTCACGATAAATTAACACAGAACAATTTCATGAATATTATTAGGAATGACCCACAGATGTTTAGGAGGTTTGCATGCGCAGAGGATGTTAAATTGAGCAAAGTCAGGGTCGGCAAGCATTCGGTCGCGCCTAGAGACAGAGTGAAACGAGATGACGGAGGATTTAACAATGTTTTCCACTGAGAAATGCTGGGGAAGAATCCACTTTCGAGACAATCAGTTACACGTGGTATAAATTGTATTTCAACAGTATGGGAATGATGTCCTGAATAAACCCATAATGCTTAGTACTGGCATTGAACAGGTCGGAGAACAGACGGACGATGAATATACGCTTTGTAAGGTAGTTGTGTTGAGTGCACAAAGCTTAAGACGGCTAAAGAATCGCAATTTCTTAATGTCGACCTCTGCTGTAATTGGTAGGAGACCTAGAAGGCTTTCGCACGAAATGTTGAAATGCGTTTAGTGACCTAATGTCTTTTGTCCTAAGATCGCACCATAATTCGCTTCCATAAAGAACCGATGGTAAGACCACTTTTTTTAATTTTTTTTAATAGAGTTTGGCGATTGTTATGGGGTTGAGCTGTTCGGACGTTTTTTAAAAAGAGCAAAATATGCTTTTCGTCCTTTCCTGCAAGCACCCTAGATGTTTTTTCTCCAGACCTAAACTCTCTTCAACCCCCCCCCCCCCCCCCATTCAAAACATTTTTACATCATAAAACCGGTTTTATTTTATTATTGTGGAATTTGGGGAACCGTTACATCACGCACACAGGAATAAGACAAACATTTATATGATATCTTTAAAAATTGGGAGGTGGAAAACTTTGTAAATATTTCTTGGGAGCTGAGAAATAAGTACGAAGATTGCAATTATCTCTTACCTGGGACGATATCATTTGTATTTTTCAAAAATTCAAAGTATCTTTCTATACTGGCATAGTATGCATAAGTTGGAAATAAGTTCAAATTCTTCCCTGTTACACAATGCGTACAAAGAAATTTTCTGAAAATTTTAATCATAGTCTATCCAATGTTAACTGTTGGTACAAAAGTGTAGTCTATATTTCAGTAAGAAAATTAACATTTTATTATCTGAGTGGAAAAAGTACAAAGACACATTTTTATAACAACAACTTAGGTTTTTAAAAAAACCCACTTTTTAAATTACTGGACAGTAAAACGTGAGGAGGGACTAAACTTCAAAAAACTTGATCTCATGAAATGAGGAAAACGCTATGTAGATTCAGTATAAGTGCACATGACTTAAGAGTTGAAAGAGGTAGATATGAATTTGTAAAAAATAATACTGGTCAAAGAAATACTTTAGAAAGAAACAAAATTACATGTTTATTATGTAATTAAAAC
>WFKH01011801.1:35400310-35457488 GCA_016163765.1 Magallana hongkongensis
AATATTGGGGCACCAAGAGGGGTTCAAAGTTTAACATAGAAATATATAGGAAACATGTTTAAAAATATTCTTCTCGAGAACTACAATGTTACAGTTTGTGAGATTACTATGCAAGGATCCTCAAATAGTGAAAATTCTAAATTGTAAAAGCCTTGACCCCCGGACCAACACTGGGGCCCCAGAAGGGGTTTAAAGTTTAACATAGAAATATATACGGAAAGTGTTTAAAAATCTTCTTCTCAAGAACTACAATGCAACAGTTTGTGGGATTGCTATGCAAGCATCTTCAAATTGTCAAGATTCTAAATTGTGGAAGCCGTGACCCCCATACTAATACTGGGGACCCAGAAGGGGTTTAAAGTTAACATAGAAATGTATAGGGAACATGTTTGAAAATCTTCTTCTCAAGAACTACAGTGCAACAGTTTGTGGGATTACTATGCAAGTATCCGTGGCTATTGTAGATTCTAAATTGGTAAAATCTAATACTGGGGCCCCAAGAGGGGTTCAAAGTTTAACATAGAAGTAAATAGGGAAAATGTTTAAAAATCTTCTTCTCGAGAACTGCAATGCTACCATTTGTGAGATTAATATGCATGCAACCTTGCTTAATGTTGATTCAATATTTTTAAAATAGTGACCCTTGGACTAATACTGGTGACCGAAGACGGATTCAAATTTTAACGTAGAAGTATATATGGAAAATGTTTAAAAATCTTCTTTTCGAGAACTACAATGCTTTAATTTGTCAGATTACTACGTAAGCATCCTTAAATAGTGTAGATTCAAAATTATATAAGCGCCGTGACCCTCGATCTAATACTGGGGCCCCAGAAGGGGTTCAAAGTTTAACATAGAAATATATACGGAAAATGTTTAAAAATTTTCTTCTCAAGAATTACTATGCTACAGTTTGTGAGATTACTATGCAAGCATCCTCAAATAGTGTAGATTCTAAATTGTTAAAGCCAACCATAAACCCCGCACCAATACTGGGCCCCAGAAAGGGTTTCAAAGTTTAAAATAGAAATAGCATATGATACCAAATTAAATGTTACAAGGAACTGTTGTTCAGGTGAGCGATGTGGCCCATGGGCCTCTTGTTATTTTTCTCGCACTGATCTTCTAAAAGATCATATTGTTTTTGATAAACATAACTTACGAATCCTTTTTTCACATCATGTTTGTTTAAAAGCACATGCAATTGAAGCCAGTTGAAATATGCCATACACTATCTCCATTATCAATATATATAAATCATTTTCGTTTATGGCATAGTCCAATGTACCAGATAAGAAGTAAATTTGCTGCATACACAAAAAAGGAAAATGCAGTTGCTAAGCAATGCAGTTTATGTCATATTTGGACAATTCAAATCTCCCGAGTTGTTCTTTATGTGTAAATTGTCAAACTTCGTAAGCTTATGAGAAAAGAAAAAAAAAAATCCTAATCGAGAAACTGTTTATCAAGTTAGCTGAGAATGCATTGGGTTCTTTTTTAAATATATCCCATTAAGCTAAACAAGGTTTAAACAATCATTTATTGTATATAAAATTATCAATTATTTCGACTAAACCCTGAACAATTTATTTTTCAAAGTGCGTTAATATCGACGATATCAACGCACTTTGAAAAAAAAAAATTTTCAGAGTGCGTAATTTTTCAAAGTGCGTTGTAACACACGACTGATGAAGACCGGTAAGACGGTCGAAATATTTCAAAAAAGTGTTTTATAGTGTTTTTATATAGTTATATACTGTTAATATATTAATGGCATACCGGTAGATATGTTTACACAGGATTTACTTAACTGCTGCACGTTCATATATTATTATGAACTATTTTTTGTATGTAGTTTTTCATTTGGGACTTTCTTGTAAACTTAATTGTAAACATAATTGTAAACTTGTAAGACTTCTGAACCCAAAATTGGAAAAATAAATTATTTGTTTAAATAACCTATCAATAGTGATGTAGAAATGGTTTTGAATAGTATTTTAAATGTTTTTAAAAATGAGCATTTGTTTCAGCCACTGAAGGATTGGTATTTTGACCCAGTTAGTGTATATATCATGAATGCAAGAGGAAGAGCTTCCTGGAAATAAGTTTAAATCCTGCCAGCAGAATTTAGAGGAAGTGTCCTTTACAAAAATTTAGATTATTGGGAATCGAAATTTGTACATGACAATTAATTTTGATTCCCAATAATCTAATTTTTTGTAAAGGTCAGAAGGTTAACATGAAAAAAAGTAACTTGAGTGAAAGCATCCTCATGCAAGTATATAGTGTTTGTTTTGTATCTTTGTTCAAATCATTATCTGCAGGGGTAAGGTGGGGTGTGTGGCAACGCACTTTGAAAAAATTATGCACTTTAAATCTTTTTTTTTTAACCGTTTAATTTGGGACTAAATCAAAGCATTATGAAAACTTTTTTTTCAAATTGCGTTAAAACTGGGACCAATTCAACGCTCTTCGATATAATTTTTCAAAGTGCGTTAAGAGTGTACATCAAGACGCACTTTTTAGAATATGCAGAAATTACAAAGTCATTCAGAGAGAGAGAGAGAGAGAGAGAGAGAGAGAGAGAGAGAGAGAGAGCAATTCCCAATAGATTGCGACAGGGGATAAACAACCTTCATTAACCTTGATTCAATCAGCTATATTTTTTCTAAATTCTTCGAATCTCTGCCAAATACTAGTATGTTTATATTTGACATTTTCGTTTAGTTATCATTTAATATAAATGACTCTGAATATTTTATGCATGTGATAATTTACAAAAGGAAAAAATCAATGATTCTCTTTTTATATATTTTCGTAAGCATGGTGAGCTCGAGATTAAAATTAAACGTATTCTAGTTTTTTTAAACGAGTTGTTCAATAAAGCACCACGCAAAGTTGTTTTGGAGTTCAATTTAGAAAAAGGGCCTTAACATTGTTAGGTGCAAAAGAAAATGAAATGTCCAAAACATTAATTGATCGCCAGTCGTATATATA
The DNA here is from genome assembly GCA_016163765.1 of Magallana hongkongensis. Lineage (NCBI taxonomy): Eukaryota > Metazoa > Mollusca > Bivalvia > Ostreida > Ostreidae > Magallana > Magallana hongkongensis. The sequence continues at coordinate 35,403,308 of WFKH01011801.1, forward strand.
TAGTTAGTTCAACTCTGAGACCCCATTTTGTTATTTTTACGAGTGATATGCACTTTTGTTGTGAAATGAAGTGATTTTAAGTTACAAAATCCTGAATACTCGTATACTCTTTACAGACAATTTCATTTTTTTTTTCATTACAGTAGCAGATACTCAATGCATGCGCAATCAAAAGGGGGTTTTCTATTAATGTTTCATGTGATTTTTTAATGTCAGTCATTTCAACAAAACCATAATCAAAAAATTATCATAATTGTTATAGTTATCTGACATTGAAAAAAAAATAGTGGAAAAAACCTTTGCTGGACGGGACCGTGTTGGACTGCATAGTGTTAGTCATGAAATTGAGAATGGGTTATTACAGCTGCGCATATAACGTGAAACTTTTTTATTTTATTTTATATCGATGATCCTGTAAAAATGGCGGAATCTGCGGTTGATCTACAAAGCTTACTCGATGAAAATTACTTTTTACACACAATGGAAACTAAAAGTTGATAAGACAAAAGGGATTTTTTCTTAGGTACATGGAATACGAAAAAGGTACAGTTTCTTTCAATATAAAACTCGTACAATGTTTGATATCCCTGAAAATACACAAATACTAGTAAGTTATCGCTTCTAAGCTGTTTTCATCAAGAGGTATAATTACTTTAACAATATGTCATTTTCTTAAGATGTAGTGAAAAATGACAAAAAAACATAACGAAACATTTTCTATTAGTTTATCGAAAAGGAGAAAATGGACACAGCCGCCGCCCACAACAAAATTAATATAGTTGTGTGAAATCGGAAAATAGAGTTATAATTATGTTAATTTTATTGTAGGCGATTGATTGTGAAACAATTGAATATTTTTATCTTTTGCTTTTATAGTTTAAGGATTATACAGGAACTGCATTTCAATGACGTTACAATTACACTAGTGAATATTTAATGAAAAATTATGAATATATTCTATTGGGTATTCTTGTACAAGTTTACGCTACATTCATTTTTAGAGATATTTTAGATATAATATTTACATTCTACTGTGTTTTCCATCAAATCATGTGATCTTTAAATGCCTCATAATGCAACAATTTAATCACTGCGCATGAATTTACATGTAATTTACATAAGTAGTTCCCAAACATTGATCTCTCTAATATCGGCTGAAAATATATTTCATACATGTTTTTAAAACACCATGTTTTACAATTGTTCAACAATAAAGTTGATTCTGTTGTTAAAAGCAAAATTTCAAGAGTTATTTTTCACGGATTATATTTTCAAGGCTCATCTCAACAGACTATGTGATAACCAATTTAAACCAGTTTTAGAAACCGCTGTTCTTGCTGTTACTAATTTACTCCCTCCGTAATCTGCAATTTATACTTATTTATTTAATAAAAAAATTGATTTCATCAATAAGGCAATGTAAATAAAAGCATTAAAAATAAATCATTTAATACTATAATAAAGAAATGTATGTTATATAGGAAAAAATAAGAAATATTCTAAATTGATTTTTACGTGAACATTTGAAATTTTTATGAGATATTTTGATTGAATTTTATGATCTATGGAGAAAATGTGCGTTATCTAATGTACATCGTACAGTGTTTTTATACGAGAATGATCACGATATACGTGGGTAAAGTAAATAAAAACCCACCTGTATTCATAATGTACATAATTTTATATTTGTATTTCATGACATTTTTGATGTAGTCAATGATGTTTCTAGAAGTGCTTCATTTTCAATAAATGACAATGTTCAGACACAATCTTCTTCAAAATTAAAGACATATATTTCCATTAAATCTAATTGTGAAACAGAACCATATGTTACTTCAAATATCTCAAAACAAGAACGTTCAGCCCTTGCACAGCTTAGGTGTGGCATTCTTCCTATTCGTATAGATACAGGTCGTTATAAAAATGAACCTTTGAGTGAAAGGACGCGTGTTTTCTGTTCAAACTCTTCTGTCGAAGATAAAAAACACTTCTTGTTAGACTGTCAAATTTGTGATAGTACAGGGAAAAAATATTTTGATAGGTTATTTGTTCAAAGTGTTAAATCAAGATTACCAGATAAAATTAGCCAAATTTGTAAATACAGCCTTTAACCACAGAAAAAATCTTCTGCATGTGTAAATTTATATAATTTAATGGAAAAAGTGACTTACAGGTCCAATGGTCCGGGTACAGTTTAGTTTAATGTTTATTTTTTACAGTATAAATTACAATGATTATAATGCACAATGTCACTATAATAAACGATTACATGTACTTACTTACTTACTTGTTTAATTTACTACTAACTATGTTTTACAGTCTTTATTGCAATAAAAAAATAAACAAGCTACAAAATTTCTTTGGACTATAGTGAACAGGTTTTATCATAGATATTTGTATTCACACCATACATGTACATGTAGTAATGAAATCCAGTGGATTGATTATATTTAGATTTTAAACATGTGCGGGTTCTTACATATCTGCTACAACTTGTTAAATCTTGTGAATGTGAATTGTTTAAGGGGGCTGGATAGTCGTAGCCAGTTTAAGATCAAATTTATCTCCTTGAAATGAAGAACTCTGTTTAAGATATTGAAGCAGTCTTTATTTTAAACCTAAAATATATTGATTTTTTCTTTACTACATGATATCTTTAATGGCAAATGATCATATTTAAAATCTTAAGGTTGACATGACCTAATTGGTAATTTGATGAACATCCAGTCTGCATAACTGTTACTATTCAATTATGGACTTATTTGTAGGTCGATATGTGGTTATATGGACCGACCGAAGACACAGAAAGTGATATCGACCGAGCTTGCGATATCATATTCCGCGGACGCGCTTTCGCGTCGATATCGGAAAAGGACGAATGTCACGTGATGTACTTTCAGCCAATGAAAATGACATAAATTATTGTCTTAGATAATAATTTGAATTAAAGGTTAAAGATCAGTTTATTAAGATATGTTCAAATAATGTGAATAATTATTCCAGTGGCCAAGTGTACAAAATTGTAAAACCATATTTTGGTATTGTCCTTCACTAATTTTCAATCTAAACTATAGATGGAAATTAGTAAAGGACAGTAATATATTCACTGTATTGGACATTTCTGAAGCACTAGATGTAACAATTTCACTAACAAAATGTTGAACTCTGAAAAATCTATAGGGAGGGGCTGCACCTAATACCTACCCTTACGCATGATATCATCTATTTAAAGCATAAGAGTTTAAATTTTATATGCAAATTTTATTAAGATATTGTGATGTTCAACTTCAGTGACAAAACAATTGTGATATATGTCAAGTTTGTGTGAGAAATACTATTTAGAGATTTGAATTCAAGCAAAATTACACTATTGTCATCCTGTACAACAATTAAGTCGTTATTCCATTATGCAGAATTTTTATTTCTAGAAAAAATAAACTTTTTTTTCAATTTTGTTCATCATACATATTTATATTAACATGTAAAATTATCATAATAGCACATTTTTACAATAGAAGAAATTACGGAAAAATAACGGTTTTTAAGATGGATATATTGATAGTTACATGTACTATAACATTGTACGGGAATGAAAATGCATGAAAATGTACATGCAGCATGCCTCAAACCACTAACGTTTCCGAAATACACATGTAATAAAATTACGAATTTTAGGAAAATGAACTGTTAAAAAATGATTGCTGTAAAATTTTTCTCTTTAGCGAATCCAATACTGTTAGCCTATGTAATATCGTAAAGTTTTATTAGGTAGGTGTAAATATGTCGTATTGTAAATTTTGCTGTAAATTTACTGGTATGCTGTAAAAAAAATGTTTTTAAAAAATACAGTTTAAGTATATACTTAATGGGTAAGAACAAAATTCACAATTTTATATTGTAAATTTTTTATTTACACCAGCCAAAAAATTTACAATATGACAATTTCAATTTACTGGGTTAGTGTAAATACAAAATTAAACAATATGGTGTATTGTAAATACTTAGTTTGTATTTACACCCCTTCAGCAATTGTATGAAAAAGTGTATTTCTGGACGAAATGGTACATTTATTTCGTGTAACCATGTAAACCAATAAACAATTATTCTTTTTAAAGAAATATTTTTGAAATATAAATATCACAAAACATAGCGAGTATACGCTAAAAGTTCATTATATTTAAAATAGTTAATGTACATACTTAAAGTTTAATCTGATAATTCGAGACCTGATCATGAAAACGTTTTAAGTTTTCGAGAGACTGTTTATGCTCATGTTAAAACATATCAATCTAAAGAATAAATATGAATAATCTTAATTTTTTGATTGAATAAATCAAAGATATAGATATCAATTCCTTGATATGTGTTTATTTGCTGTTTAATTTAGAACCGGTTTCATGATCAAAATTCCACGGTGCGGGTCAATTTTCAACGGACTAAGGTCTTTATTCAACAGCTTTGTCTTAATATTCAACTTTAAAAAATGACCCCCGGGTCAATCTTCAACCTTGGTCAAAATTCTTCGTTACAAGTATGTATAGAAATATTGTGTTTTATATAATTAAATGAAATGCGTTGATACAAATGCAAGTAGAGCATTGAAACGCCCAGTATCTTGATTAAAAAAAAAAAACAACAACAACCCAAACAATGGGTTTTAATTAACTACTATAATAAGTGATCGTATTAATTCATTACAAACCTCAAACAAACGATTAAAATCCACACTAATAAAGTCATCCAGAATCCTGTATTATTAGCTCCATCGCAAAAATAAACTAAATCAGGCAGACAGAATAACAACCCAGTGTATTCCCTGATTTAAAAAAAAAGAAGAGAAAAATCCAAACAGTGGAACGAATCGAACAAAAAAAATCTAGAAAGACAGCAAAGACATCAATTTTGACCCCCTAAAATCAGATGCTTCGCCCACACGCCCCAAGAATTTGGATTCGTTCCATTTAAGGTTATCCCCCCCCCCTCCCTCCCAGCACATAAGGTTAACAATACTGCTTTGCGGGAATTGAATGGGATAATGCTGTTTATAGTCAGCTTATGCGTTGGGTAGGCTTGATAACGTATATCCATTTTAGATCTCAATTCTCTATCTATAGTGACATGTGATGGTCTATATAATGTATATATTATTTTTTCCACAAAGGAATTCAGGATTACCAAGATGAAAACAACGTGGTACGCTATGTGGTAGACCCAGCCCTAAATCGTGACGGACACTCCTTTTACAATCATAGCGACACGATCTAACACCTATATTAAATGAACAACTCCTACAAACCCATTCACATAACATATCCCGCGATATCGATTTTTACTATTTTTGCTAGCGAACAGTTTACGTGTGCTACTAGAGAGGCTGATCCTACGCAATCCACTCCGTACGGTATGTTTCCAATGACGTCATTCTTGAACTAGAACAATTGAAAATTTACGATACGCCTTTTTAATCACATGTGGTTCGATAAACTTCGTAAATGACTTAGTAAAATGCGCAGTTATTTTTGAACTTGTGCGTCGAAAATTATAAATAAACGAGAAATTCCCCGTCGTTGAAGAGGACTGTAATATACGTAATAGTTTAATGCTATGAATTAAAATGTATCCCCCGCAATGGACAAATGTTTAAAACTGCTGGGCTGTACACATTGTAAATTGTTTTCGTGCGCCGAGTGAAGTGTAATGGCTTCAACTTCAGCTGACGTTCTTTGTACAATTGTGAATCGAATTTATTGTGCGTGGAACAGCAGCTAAAGTTGTCGTTTTCTTCATCGTTAATACACACTTTACAGCCATTTGTCTTTACTCTTTGTTTACTCGTCCGCTCTGAGTTCATCATGATTGTGCTGGTGAGTTTTGTTATAATGGTAAAAATCAATCCGTACAGCTGATCGGATATGGCATTCTAATCGTCAGAAAGAATATGTCCACAGTCGAGTCTTAACAGCATTGTGAAAGTGATTACAATTTCTCTTTGGATGAGAGAGAGAGAGAGAGAGAGAGAGAGAGAGAGAGAGAGCGCATCAAACATATATCGATTAGAAATCGTTTTACAGTAGATTTTAAAATGACAGAGTAAATTGAGCTATGATAAAAAAAATATAAAAAAAAAAATATATATATAGGCTATATATGATATATACAAAAACGGTAAAGATGGAAACCCCGCAGAAACAGGACTCCCTTTATCCTTTTCTGTATATTCAGCTTTGGTAACTCTGTTTTAACAAATAATGAAAAAGTCAATCTTTTAAAAGCAAAGCATGTCCCATAGCGGCACCCCTAAAGGACTTTCTTGCAGAATTATTTTAAGAAATCATGCAGAAATTCCCTTTATTAAAAAGGGAAAATCTTTGTTAATGTGGAATGAAACTGACTACATGCTTTTATCTTATTTTATTAACACGTCGTAATTCTAAATTTATCGAACATATGAAAAAAATCTGTGATATATGTATATATATATATATATATAAATTATATGTCTTCTGGCAATGCAGATGTGGGTTTTTTCCTTCAAATATCTATACAACCTATAAAATTAATAACGCAAAAATAACACGATTACCTGACGGTGAATGTCATTGTCGTGTATTGAGCGAGCGATTCAGATGAAATAAAAATTGAATTTAATTCAAAAGAAAATAATTGATAGCCTTTCGTGTTTTCTTGCTAAAAATATCCATTGCAGTTAGTTTTGCTCTGTTGCATGGAAGTAATGATAATAATAGCAAAATTTGATTTACATTTATTCATACTTTGTTCCCCAAAATTTTTTTTTCGTCGCCTTCATGTTAATCAATCTCAAGAAAAACCTCAAACTTGATCTTTTGTTTTCCATTATGAGTTACACAGTAAGTCTCTAAACAATAACAATGTCCACAGGATCATGAAGCAGACTTAAAGAGGCTCGATGGTCGTGGCCATTTTAAGACTCTATTGATCTCCTTTAGAAAAAGAGCTCTATATTAAAATTTAGGAAAATACTCAAATTAAAAAGATAAAATATATGGATTTTTTTCTTTATAAAATAATAGTTTATAGCTAAACAAATAATAGCTTAAAATTTTAGGTATATTTGGCCTCAGGATCATGAAGCAGTTTCAGACTTAAGTTAAAATTTCAGTCAGTCATAAAATGATTGTTGATCGTAATATGACGATTTAAATTTGTAATTAACAACTTTATATCAAGACACTTTTGATAACATTTCAATTTTGTCAGTGTTTTCAATCAATAGACATTAAGAAAGTGTACAATTTATTACCTAAGAGTGCTCGATGGTCGTGGCCATATTTAGGCTATATTTACCTCCTTTAGACGAAGAGTTCTGTATAAAGTTCAAATTTTAAAGCTGAAATATTTGAATTTTTTCTTTACTAAATGACAGTTTATTGTCAAAAATATCATGTTTAAAAATCAAATGCAGATCTGATGGTTAATTTGTTGACCATCCAGCCTCCTTAAGTCAAAATTTCTACATACACTACTAGTATATGTAGAAGTTTTATTGTAACAAAACTCAAAATGTAATAAAGGACAGCTTCTCTGTGTGTTATGGCTACATGTACGTACATATTTTAAGTGTCAATCTATGATTAATAAGTATTTGATGAATGGCTAAAATTTCCAATTCAGTCTGAAATATCTTTCATGATCCTGGGTCCAGAAGTTGGTACTTATATAATATCCTTATTAGAACCGTTCAGCTGGAATTCAATTTAAAGAAAAATGGTTGAGCATTTGTTTAGTAAAGCAATAGTCAAAACATTCTTTTTCGTTTTTGAGATATAAAAGATCGAGAAAATTGCCTCCTGGCCCATTGAGACATCATACTATATATGTTCGAAAAATATATCTTTGTAGTTGAAGAGAGTTACATGTAATATAAACAATTTCACATTTATAACGAATAACAAAATATTGATTATTAAAGAGCTCTGAGTTAAAACTTGTGCCACTTAAAGCTTAATTGGGTCATATCCTTGTTCTAAAAAATATCAAATTCATAAAAAATATTATTAGAAACATTTTTGCTCAACAACTGTTGAAATACTGTTTTGAACTTAATGTAAATAAAAATGTTTAGGAGTCGGTCCTTGTTTTCACTTATGGGCTGTTTGGCTGTTTATTTCAATCATATCCTGTTTAATTTAGATAATCAAAAGATTTCGTGTTTCCGAAAGACTCGACAACTTGGTGTTTTAAAAAAAAATCATCATGTAGGGTGAAAGACAGTCTGATTAAACCACCCCTCTTCTCCTGATGAGTGTAAGGAGTAGGGGGATGGTATGGTTTAATCAGACTGGGTGAAAAACCACAAGAAATTACTTTCGCATCTGTTAAACTACTGTATGTATAACACAATATTGATCATTAAAGTGCTATATATTTTATACTTTTAAAAGACTCTTCTGAGGTCCCTTACTTGAAAGGCCAATCCTTATTTTGATAACATATGAATGTTTTTATGACTTATTTCACAAAAAACAATAAATATATAAATATAAATAGATAAATATAAAGAAAGAAAGACAGAGAGAAAGAAAGAAAGAAATAGATTTTCTACAAGACGTTTTATTTGGTACAAGCGCCATTGTACTTAACTTTTTTCGTGCCACAATAAAATGTCTATAGCCAGTGTTAAATTTCTCTGCGTCACATTGAATCCAATACGTATATTAATTCTGAAAATCAAATGCGACAACTCTTTGTATAATGCGATGGCAGCCGCCCTAACCTACACGTTAAATAATTTAAAACTAGCTAGGCTTGGCTTATCCTTTTTCACTAGACGTTTCTTTAGAAACATCTATTCATGGGTGATAATGCGACAGCTTTGGTGACTACAATCGTACTAAATGACGTCATCAATATCCTCAATATTTTCTACAATCCTGTAAGGTTTAAAACTATAATTTTGTAATGAATATGTCGAATTTTCAAGGGTTTGTAATTTTTTTTTTAAATGTACAAAATGTTTTATTCATTATTCATGATTTGTTTCTCCATAGCTTTAAAACCAATCCCATTACGAATGTTTTCGTCGTACTTTGTTTATAAATAACGTGTTTGTACTAAATATCAAAACACATCTTTTCTTAGCAGTGGACCTTCCTTATAGGTCTAATTCTTAGATTAAAGTCTTGAGCAAAACCCGAAAATCTCATAAAAATCGCGCCGTTTCCGAGAAAATCGGAAAAAACAAACAGTAAAAGCTACAAATGAATAAAAGCTTATATTTAGGCAACATCTTCGTTTGTTATGTTTTTGTTTTACCACAAAATGTTTTAATCATTAAATTGCTACTAATAGATTTTCTTAAACCTTTAAAACGATTTTTCCCATGATAACGGCTCTTTTCTTTTTTTCAAATGAATCTAGTAATTAAATTTTTTTAACAATGATTCTAATAATTTCATAAGAGAGTGAATAAAAATGATACTTTATGAACAAGTATTTATGGTGGTATAGTTTCTGCCATCACTTGTCAGATGATGATGTCGACTTGTCAGATCTTTATGTAGACTTGTCAGATATTTATGTCAACTTGTTAGATCTTTTTTGTCGACTTGTCAGAAAATAATCATAGAAACTAGAAACTCAATATTTTGGTATTCAGTTCAGTTTTCAGTTCACTTTATTCGCTAAAACCAAATAATTTGGTACAAGAGGAACATATATATAGAATACACAAAAATACAAATCGTCAGAGGTACATACATACAGGTACATTTGCATACAGGAAAAAGATATGAATAAAAAAGGACATACTATAGAATCACTATGGTATAAAGGATCAAAATAGGAAAACATCTAAGGGGAACAGACAGCATCGAAAATATTTGAAATGAATACACACAATTTTCTTAGCTATTTACAGTTGCAATTGGTCATGAGTTCAGAGAACTTAAAAAAATTTGGTCTTTTTCAATATTTTGTGTTTAGGTATTTTTGCCTTATTTCTTCTAGGGCCGAACATTCTAAAATATAATGAAATTCATCGCCAACGAGACCTTTATTACACAATAAACATAGTCTCTCATTTAAAGGAATGTTATACCATCTGCCTGTCTTTACAGGGAGACGATGGTTTGATGAACGAAATTTTATTAATTTTTTCTTAGTTTTACAGGTAAAATATCGAGATACTTCTCAAAGCCAAAATTGGGTTTTAAAATTTTATACACATGAACTCTGGAAGAACAATTTATATCATTGGACCATATTTGGACAAATTGGTCTTTTAGTCTTTGATTTACAGTAGCAGTTAACCATTTTATATTGACAAAATTATGGTTGTGCCAGACATATTGTAGCCCGCACATGTTCAAAATTATTATTATTAAAGCATGCTAATGCCACTCACTACGGAAGCGTATCGGGGCCTACACTTGTGTTATAACTTACTCATTGTCATACATTTTATCGTCTTATCAACATATAAACTATGATGTCATTTTATTTATGCAAACATTTTGCATTGTATTGAGGTGAGTTAACATAATTTAAATCTCCTTTATTTGATCAGTTTTCTTGCTATATGCTATATCGACTTAACAAAATACGGAGTTAAAAATGATAATTTAAAAATGGGTTTCAGTCATATCGAGAAAAAAATGTTGACATAGAACAATGAAAATGTATACATTATAGGTATATCGACATAAATATGTTTACATTTCTTGGGAACATATTGCGAAAATATTGTTATCGAATGAATTTCGCGGGGGCGGGAGTTCTGATGGTGCGTCACAGCTGTAGGATACACATGTAGAATGACATTTGTGAAATCATTGGAATTCGTGTATGCTTAATTTTCATTGATTTCGTTCATGCTTATTTTCGTCATCCATGAATTTAAATCCACAACGAATTATGAATAATAGTATAAATATATTTATTATTTATAATACAAGTAATTCCACGAAATGTTACCATTAACCTATTTAAAAAATACCAATCTACGAATATTGGCTCCATGAAATCCAATCCACAATAAAGGAATTTAAACTCTAAAATTCAGATATTTCTTTTAATGTCAAACATCCAAATATCTGCATTTGTAATCGTAGTTAGGGGTGGTAGACATGAGCAGTCTTACCCCCAAATTATGATCATGATTCAATAATCACGTTGTTACAACGGTTTCCCATCGATGAGGCTAAACAATGTTTCACCAATTTGTTTTCGTCTTCAAATTGATATTACACGATCTCAAAGCAATTTTATTGGATGAATCACCCATCCTCTCAACTACAATGTAATCTACATGTAACTACGATACCAAATACTATCATGCATGAACTAACTGCATGAGCGTTGCATTTTTTCATTACCATGATTTGATGTAAGTGTTGTCGACGCTTTGGTAAATAAAACATTTATTTTTTTTTTTGGTGGTGGTGGTGGTGGGGGGGGGGTAATATAATACGTGTAAGTAAAGGGGTTCATGTAGTTTAAATATCTGTCTCAAAACTCATATCACGTGTTTATTGGAGAGTAACCCAAACATAGAAGATCATAACAAACTGCTCAAATATAGATCATACAGCAGTCCTCTAACTACGATAACAAATACTTATACTAATTGCAATTATTATAAAGTAATTACTGTTATTTGTTTCTGATTTATATCAAAATGTCAATGCCAGTCTACATGTGCCGTCTACAACTGTATTCAGAATTCAGTGACGTCACTTTCAGAACTCCCGCGCCCGCGAAGTTCATTTTATAATATTTTCACAATATGTTCCCTAAAATGAAAGCATATTGATATCGACATGGCTATAAAGCATTTATTTTATTGTTCTTTGTCTAATTTTCTATCTCAGTATAATTAGTTCACATTTATAAATCAACATTTCAAACTTCATATTTATTTAAGTCGATAACGCAGATAGCAATAAAATTGGTAAAATTCAATAAGGTGATTTAAATTATATAGAAATCACAAAATAGAATTCAATTAATTTACATAAATAAGAGGTCACAATACTTTTTTTGTTGACAATGCAATAAAAAGAAGGACAATTTATAAGTTGAAGCACAACAAGTGTAGGCCCCGATACGCTTCCGTAACTAACTGCCATTTACTTATCATCATACTAGTAATATCTGACAAGTCAACATAATTATCTGACATGTCGACTTATCGATTAACGATAATTATAATTACTATTTATTTATTTTTTTTTAATTTCGGCCATTTTTTTTTTAATCGAGTACGAGTGTACATGTATAAGGTAGGGATACCGGTAAGGTAGGCATGAAATCAACATAGAATGATGGCCGCTAGTTTGAAGAAAATTATCATTCAAATTGATAAGTCGACTTGTCAGGTAAAGATGTTGACTTGTCAGATGTTATATCGTCAGAATAATGAATTTTTTAAACACTTGAATAAGTGACAAGTCGACAAAAAGATCTGACATGTTGACATAATTATCTGACAAGTCGACATAAAGATCTGACAAGTCGACATAATCATCTGACAAGTGGTGGCAGAACTATGCCACCATAAGTCTTTATCAAAAATGATACTTTCTGAACAAGTCTTTATTAAGTTTCAAATTGGATAGTTTATTATTTTAACGCATTATCGATGATTTTAGACCTCCTACATGTCACATCAAATGGTAATCATTTTTGAATGAGAATGAATAGAATGTGTTAATCTTAGTTCTATAAAGGATATGCATGCGAAAAAAGTGACGTCATTATGTAAACAAGACAGTCCGTGTGGGGCTCCGAAAATTACGAAAACCATCCTTTAGCTCTGAAATAGACGAAAGGAGGAATTGTCCCAAAAATTGTCTTTTTTTTGAGTGATAGGCGGTACATTTCTTCATGAAAGTGGATACTGTGATTACTATAGTATGTAAGTCATATGCAACAAATAGATAACGAGAAATTTTTTATTCATCGTTATTTTCATCGTTTGCAGTAAATAGAATGAGTTTCCAGATGTTCAGTAATTTCCAAGCAACCAAAAACCGCAAATTTGAATTAATAACTACAAGTGCCAGGAGCAGGAAGTAGGGCTTCCTTGTACATGGCCAACTGTGCCTCGCATGAATTTCACGTAAAAAGAACCTGGCGTGATATCACGTGAAGTTTGATGTGCAATTCACGTTTATTTGACGTGAGACACAATTGCTTATGTAAAGGTCTGCTGGATCTGACCCACATGTCAGAGAACGAGAACGGAGTCTACTGGAAATAGCAATGCTCTACTTCTAGTTTCACTAAAATGGTAATATGTCAGTATGCACGCGAAATAATGAGTTTTAGTCTACTAAGAATGCTTATTATCAGAGAAGGCCGCAAACGAAATTTGTTAACATATGCTGGTCGTATTACAGCACTTATTAAAACAGACTAAAGAATTGAATGAATGGTAAAAGAAGTTAAACTTGTTGACTAATATTGTTCTCGGACAATTAGTGTTCTCCCCCCCCCCTTTTTTTGATGCGTTAAACAATTTTGTCTCAATAAATTTGAAGAAATTGTGGGGGGTTTTTTAAAACGTAACTCCAAGAATTCGATCATCGATCTTCAGTAACCTTGCTAGGCATCGACTGCGCCTACATACACTTTGCGCTGGATTCTGGATATTACTCTGAACTAGATTAGCATTTTCAGTAATTATATGAATACTCACAGTAACTTGCTGTCCATATAATGGCGGACATTTCTGCTATTTATAGGGAATGAAACTTATGTGTTCATTTCTGATTTAATTTGATCAACAACTGAAGCTAAACCAGCATTTTATCGACGGTGTTTTCATCCTTAGAATACTTAGGTCACATTGTGAAGTGCATCGATATGTTAGTCAAAAAATGCCATTAAAACTGTTGAAATTTGAATGGCAGTATCACTCTTTCGTGCTTTTCTGTTATTTCTTTAACTGTAAAGATTTTTTGAACTGCAAGGCAGGTATGGCATGGGCAAGAGCTCTAGGATATAATATGATGTAAATTTATTGGTTTTTAAACTGTGAAATGAAATTGTTACAGCGATATTTTTGTGACACGTGATAAGTAAGCAATAGTCCTTAACCCCATTTTGATACATTGGGTCCTATTAAATGTCATTCATGTTGAAAAATAATAATGCCAATTTTCTGTGTTCATTATCGGTACCTAGTTGTCTCACACTATATTAATTTCTTGAAGAGGTGTTTTCATACTTGATTATTCTTGTAAGTGGTCTTTGTAAATTAAAAAAATATATGTCTTTATCACAGAAAATATGCAAACTTCCGAGAGAAATAGTACTCTTTGTGACACACTTCTCATCTTTGATTAATACCATGCAAACGTACTTGTTAGTGAAGAATTTGTTCGAAGTGCCGGTATTTAACGTTCTTAAAAGTGGAAAGTAAATAAAAATTGGCAGGACTTGCCTTTATGCATGTGCATTCTGATGTTAAAATAGATCTATTGACGAGATAAATGTTTGTTAATTACCCACGGAAAATGTTCAAAAAGTCTTTGTTTTTTGACGAATAAAAGGTTAACTAGCACTGAATTTTACACGTATTGATTATCATCGATTGGACCCCCCCCCCCCCCCCTCCCCCTTCCGCGCCCGCCCCCCCCCCTCCGCGCCCCACCTCCCACCCCCCCCCCCCCCCCCCCCCCCCCCCCCCCCCACACACACACACACACACAAATAAAACTTGATTGGGGAAGAACCATAAACCGCTGTGTATAATTTTCCTCGTGTATAGATCAAAACATTCTTTTTCGTCGGCATTCTATCAATGAGCTTGTGAGGATAACGAGAATGTCTAAACATAGTCATCTCGTCACTGATGACGCGTTTTCAAACTGAAGACAGCGGACCAGTTAAATGTTATTTCAATCGTAACTATTCGACAATTTCCGCCGAATAGCTATGACTGACTCGGCATATACTAACATGTAGACGACGGAATCAACCGTAGTTTCCCGAATGAAGTGTATGTATTAGATACCATTTCCGCTTTGGTGCGCATGTGTACAGCGGAACTAAGATTTGGGAGGATACACAGTAAGTAATTCAAGGGCAAATCAAATCGGGTTTATATCTAACGTTTCTTATCCCATCAACAATTTGATAGGTGTATGCCTCTCTTGTGTCTTTCAAGTGACATTGTTGCAAATACGTGCACTGATTTATCCTGCAGGATAAACCAATTCACAGACCTCTTTCTTTTTGACAGAGCCGGTCATTGAATCAAGATGAGCTGTGTGAGATTTGTTTCCTGTGGTGTTGCTGCAAGATGCATGGTACGTATTTACATTATTTTTGCAAAGATCTAAGTTTGATTTATGCTTGCAATTTTTATCTGTTTTATATTTATAAAATAAAAGAGGCGATAAGCAATCGACTTGTCAGAGTTGAATGTCTTTTGTGTAAAGTGCATAGGCCGACAGTTTAAGAAATACGAATATAGTATTAATGTTGTATGGCAACTGTTTAACGGAATTCAGTAATTGGTACAGTAGTTCTTTTTGTTTAACATAGGGTGGGTAAATTTATATTAATTGTTGTATTAGAATGTGACATCAAGGTCATGTCATTGACACTGACAGGAGGGGTATAGACTTGTTCATTAGAGAAGTACACAAGCAGAGCCTTCATTCTCTTTGCAAACTGTCATATTTAGATTCTAGATATGTTTATACCACACCTAGTGACAGTTTATGCAGACACAAACACTTGTGTTGAAGTTATGAGAAATAACTTTCACATTCTAGAAAGTTATTTCCCTTTGTTAGTGTAACTATCATTATCAAACGGTATCCCTTGTAATTTATCTGTAAATTTTCTCAACATTGCATAGTAACGGTTAAAATTAATTTAGGAACAGCAGTATAATTTTTCTTTGAAACTATTTTATCTATTACACAGAGAGGAGCATCTGTCAACCTTACTAGACCAATGACCAATGCTGTTGTGGCTCAGAGATTTGAGGTAATTTTCATCATTTTATCTGCACTAGGGCATCACAATAATATTCTATTCCATTCAATTCAATTCAATAATACTGTATTATGACAGTGTATTGTGTTTTGTTCACAAATAACATTTTACTGCAATACATATTTTCATTACTGATAATAATATACCAACTTATGAGGTTTCTTCTTATGAATTATTAAAATAGAATGTAAAATTGAGATAACAGAAATGTTTGCAATTGTGCCAAATATAATGGCAAAGGTCTACATGCTGTATTATGCATTTCTCATCCCCAAAACTTAAGTTCTATAGAGAGCTTTAAAAAATAAGGTTTAAGATAGTTGAAATGTATGTAAATGATAATCACCCCAGTGATGTCATGACGTCATGAAGATTGTCTTATTTTGATAAATTAATGTTTTGGAGCAAAATATGGGTGTTTTCTGACGGTTTTTCGACTGGGAAACATCAAGCGCATGCTTGCTCAAGTACCATTTTTAACTCTGATGTGTATAATTTTATGCACAAAAACATGTAAAATATTCTGCGCTCTAAATTTCCTTAGGCAAAATACTAAGGAGAAATGACATTATTTTCATTTGTTTGCAAATTTGGGGGAATTGGCCGATTTTAGTGACATAGATGAAAGCTATTGAACAATGATGACAAAAATCAAGATAAATGTGATAAACATCCTCTGTATAATGTTTTATGAAGATAAGAATTTGATACAATACCATTCTCATTGGGGAATAATGACGCGAATGCCCATTGGCATCTTCGCTAGCCAAGGGTTTACGATCCACTCTGCTCCTCTACAACCCTTGGAAGATTTAGCCAATGTTTTTAGAAATAGCACATCGCCGTATAGCAATTGAGTTTAATTGGAGAGCTAAAATACGTATTTTTCATCTACGAGGTATTAGAAGAAATGGTCGTGTGAAAAAATAAAGATAATTTTTAAAAAACCCAAGTATTTGTAATTATAATTATATATCGTATGTTACTCATTAATCATGTAAAAATTGTAATAATGATTGTTTTTAAATTTTAAATGAAAACACAACGAACTACACCGCCAATTAGGAGATTGCCTGCGATCGCCTGTCTGCGCAGTCAATCAGGTTCCGTTGCGCGAGTTTTGATTTTGTCGGCTAAATCTGCCAAGGGTTGTAGAGGAGCAGAGTGGATCGTAAACCCTTGGCTAGCGAAGATGGCCCATTGGTTTAAATCGTAAAATATAATTTCAAATTTAGCTTTCCCATCAAAAGCTTTTTTTAAATAATGGTATAATCTTGAATTATCATGTTGATTAAATAAGAGATTTATTCACAGCTCATGGCACATAGAATTCAGGCTAAATATAAATTTTATGTAACAGAGAAGTGATGATTCATTTATAACAATAGTTTTAGTCATCATGCAGCCACGTGTAAAAGTGAGCTCCAGATTCGATGGCTTGAGACTATTAGAAAACTGTTCTTTTGGTGTAGTTTTCCTTTAAGGGCTATTTTAAAAAAAAATTAACAGAATGATTGTTGATACTGTTGTTTGATGACTTATAAATTTTTTTTTAAATTGTAGACGAGACAATTTAGAACAACAGCAACACGACAGGATATTGATCAAGCTGCAAAATACATCGGAGCTGGAGCAGCCGCTGTAGGTGCAGCTGGATCTGGTAAGGAAATTTATAGGAATATTCAAGATTTATCCCCTCTCAACAAAGTCATGCCAGTATGGCAAGTAGGTGGACGGTTATATGATATGAAAGTAAAAAGTACATGTGAGTTTCTGCAGAGATATTATGAAAGTCTTCCTCAACCACAAACTTTGTCTACCGAACTCGGCTTTGTTCAGAGAGCATGTGGTTAAAACGATACCAATTATGAAAGTTATTTTAAATAATCAGTGATTGGGATAAGCACGCGCCCTGCGCCATAGTTGCATCAAATAAAATAATGGTGCATTGATTTTAAAAACATTGCGCCGTCCTGGCGCATATTATCATTATACTATTACTGTACATACTTTTTAACTTTGAGCTTTCCCCCGTAAACGCTTGAATTCTCTTTCGCTACAATGCTTTAACGATCGCTGTTATTTTACTCTTAACAAATAGTAGTCAAATGTCCTAAAGCAAAGCATAATCATGACTTTGTTTTCTTTCGTATCTAAATCTGTAAAGTGTATTTTGATTGGTTAATACCGTCAATTTGACCTATAACACGCACGAAGTCTAAATGAAGTAAGCAGCTGCCATGCCACCAAAAAAAAATCATTGTCCCTAAAAAGGACAAACTCTTCTGCAATTTTCATTTCCCGGTAACTCAAACAATTTCAAAGATGTGAAACAAAGGAGAATAAAAATAAAGGATTGAAACTAAATTTGGTTTTTATTACTAAAATTATATTTTTGATATTTTCATTCAGGGTTATTTAGTAATATGACAATTGCAATGTACTCCTTCATAAACTCATCAAATTTTTAACTTGTCATTTTACAATGTCCCATGAAATTTCCTTTTGGCGCATTGATTTTGGAAATGTCACATTGACACTGAGTTGGAACGTGCCATTGTCACATTTAGCCCATTGCTTATCCCAATCACTGAATAATAATAAAAATTAAAAGACATTTGTGAAAAAAAAATGGTATTGTGAGGGGTTTTGTGCGCATTTTAATAATCAAAAGAAAATAATTTAAGGAAAAAAAAAAAAACCCAAAAACTCGCAGCTTTGTCTATATGTGAGTGGAAATTTCATGTGATGCAAAAACTTGGATCTTTCTCATTAAATGTTGTTCAGAAGCAAATAATAATTTGCGGCTGGTCTTTTGATGCTTGGGTCTATTATTTTCTTGTAATTATTGTTTTTATCATCTGCTCAATGTCATAAATAAGGCCCAAAAAAATGTTTAGCATTTTGGGCACCACTGCATTAGGTCAACTGCTTCCACATGAAGTTAATTTATATTGTCATGCTTCAAAAATGAAAATGGAGTTATCCCCCTTTTCAATCTTGCAATAAAAATAAATTGCCTATCTGTCACTTAGAACTTTGACATTAAAAACAAGATTATATTGTTGTATAATTGGGGGAGGGGGTTTAATGTGAATATTGTTCAATTTCTATCATTTGATTTTCATGTTTAAGAGTTTACTCAATTGTCCTTTATTTGGAAAAATCTACTGAAGGGTCTTGGCATGTACAAAATTTTTTTTTTTTTTTGGGGGGGGGGGGGGGGAGAATTTATCCTTTAATAATAAAGGTTTTCAAAAAAAAAAAAGACTTTCATACAAGATGCTGATAATTTTGTTTTTGCCTGCAGGGTCTGGAATTGGAACAGTGTTTGGAAGTCTGATCATAGGATATGCCAGGAATCCATCATTGAAGAACAATCTATTTACCTATGCTGTCTTAGGATTTGCATTGTCAGAGGCCATGGGTCTCTTTTGTTTCCTTTTGGCAGCTGGTATTTTGTTTGCTTTCTAGGTATTGTAAGAGACTTAACAAGAAGAGTTTGATAGATGTTATGATATGAATAAAACATGTGAAACTACACAATTCTTTCTTGTCTTGTTTCATATAGTATTAACTTAATTTTGAAAAAATTCCAAGATTTATTCTTTAATACGATTGTACACAACATGAAAGAACCTGGATTGTAATGTTAAAATTGCTCAAGGTGTTCTGAAAAATTCTGAAAGGATGGGATTTTTCCATTTGTCATCCCTTGTAGAAACGTGTCTTTGAAGACATCTTGACTTTTTTCCTAACATTGATTTCAAATGTTTTACCAATAGGACAATTGAAAGAAAAGAAAATTTGAACAAAATATAGTTGAGCTGGTAATGCATGATTATTTGCTTTCAAAATTAAGATATTGTGTGAAGAAAAGGATTTTAAAACAAGAATGAAGATGAAATCAGCAAACCAAAATCAATTCATGCTTCATTGAAGGAAAGTGCTTGAAAATATTTACACTGGGCAGTATCAAAATTACAAGAAGAAAAAAAAGTACCTTCAAGATTTTTTTCATAGAAAGTTAGTTGTAAATATCAATAGAGAGGTTTTAGTGCACTAAGAATCGATATGGCTCGCATCAGGCTTTTAAAAAGGGAGATTTTCATTTCTTTCAAATATTAAATGAAATATCTTTAAAGAAATGAAGGTATTAAAAAAATTTGAGAGTGCATCGAAATAATATAGACACTTGATACCAAAGAAATCTGGAGTGTCAAATAATAATATACAGATATTGTAAATAAGTGATTTACAAAATTTTTTGGTCACCCGAGTCATTCCAGTCAAAATGGTCATAAAGTGTAAATGCATATATTGTTTAAAAATCATCTTTACTTTTGCTGATACTGAATAGAAACTGACTGCATATTAAGAAAGACCGTAAAGCCCTCTACCAAGATTGTGGATTTCATGTCCTCGGGGTAGGGGTTTTGACTCTAGGGTGGGGCTAAAATGGTCATATAGTGTTAATATGTATAATGTCTTTATTTCTACTGAAACTGACTGCATACCTGGTATTTAGATAATCTATAAAGCCATCTACCTCAGTTGTTAATTTCCTGACCCCCAGGGTAGGGGTTCATATTGCAGGATGTGGACAAAAATGGTCAATTATGGTTATAATGTATATGTTTTAAAAAAAAATTCTTTACTTTTCCGACACTTAATTCGAAACTGACTGCATATTAAAAAATAATAAAAGCCCTCTAACAAAATTGTAAATTTCATGATCCCCAGGGTAGGGGTTTTAAATACTGCAGGGTGTGGCCAAAATGGTCATATAGTGTTAATATGTATAATGTTTAAAAATCTTCTTTACTCTACTGACACTGACTGCATATTTAGAAAGGCCATAAATCTGTCTTCTTAAATTAAATTCCATGACACCTAAGGCAGGGGTTCTAGCTTGTGTGGGGGGGGGGGGGGGGGGGGGGGGGTGTTAGTATGTTATGTTTGAAAAATTCTAAGTTTTTGTTCTGCTGTTGAATTAATGAAAGAGATGAATACATGATACTTAGAAAATATTTTGAGTGAAGCTGTCTATATATATATCAAAGTTAAGATATCATAAAAACCCTTGCCCCATGAAGCAAAAGTTCAGTCTTGGGTAGGTGGGGGGGGGGGGGGGAGGGTTGTTTAGGTAAAACGGTAAAACATGTATACTAGCTAGCCATCTTTAAGATAAGTTTATTAATGAAAATATATGCACGTTAAAGCTATCTTGACGGTAAACAAATTATTGAAAAATTATTTTCTATCATTAGAGTCTTGCGCCTTTTCAATATCCGGTTATGCAGTCTTATTATATTAAAGTTTTCACCAAAATTATAGATTTCATAATCCCTGTTCCAAGATTCCAGGTTCCCGAGGGTGGTCATTACCATATTTTAGATTTGTTTTACTCCAAAATAAAGCTTAATTAAATGCATATGAGATTCCTCGACAGGTCTGTGAATGGGCTATGGTACTCAGGTGACCGTAAAGGGCCGTGGGCCTCTTTTTGTATAATATGGTCTTCATATTGAACATTACAAAAATATATCATGTGATTTTTTAAACACGAAATGTAGAGCCACAGTAATGGTAAGTCGAAGTTGTATGGTCTAGTGGTGAAACAAAGGTGGTTTTTTTTTATTTTGCTGTCACTGGTTCGATTTACACCAGTACTAATTATTTTTTCCTTTAACAAGAATCGTAGTAAGAGTAGAGTATTTAAATTTTTTAGCTGATTTTTCTTGTGATACGAGAAAATCACGTGTGATTATTTTTTATTTTTTTGGTATGCAATAGTTGTGCGCTATTTTCTAGATCCGCATGACTATATGTACACAGACTGACAGAGTTCTATACATGCATATTTATTTTCTCAGTGTGGAATAAACGCCCTAGCTGCCTAAGATCGATTATTCCAGTGTTGATCCATAAGTAAATTTACATTATTGGAATGACAATGTAGGACTATCGAAAAGTAATTCATCCACTTGCTTCAGACATTGCATGGTGTACTCATGTACATGTATATTGTATAGTTAAATGTAAATAATAAAAGTTAATTATATTGAAAACTCCTTTTTTATTGTTACTTAATGAAAGAAAATAAAACGAATCTACACAATTTTATAATGAAAAAAAAATGGTTTTTATTGAGATGAATGAATGAAAATGTATATCACAATCAACCCAAACAGTAAAAAACACGTGTACACATGTATAGATGAGCAATAACAATGATGGAAATAAAATACTGTAAACAGGGTTATTTTCGACCCGTGTTATTTTCGCCCTTTCACACTTCCAAACGGTTTCACCCCGTCTTGAATTTGCCCAGACACATGTTAAAAGAGAGAAAATTTGAGACATTGGAATTTGCCCAGTCTCATATTCGCCCGCTGACAACAAAGGCAAAAGGTACGAAAATAAAAAGGGGACGAATATTTCCATTTATATAGTATTCATTCTCCTTGTTCAAAGTCAGCCAATTGTGATATTTTTCAGCATTGTGCAATAAGATAATAAAAGTTTATGGATTCATGAAAAAACACAACTATACAAGATGCAGACACACACAATCAGAATGGATGCTCCGTCCTTGGTTCCTGCAGCACGGATCTCAGATATTGTTCTATCCACTGGTACCAAGCCACCTACAATGATACAACCAGATGAAATCTCACAAAACCAGCTCAGATCTTAAACGAACAGATTTCTTTCTAAATGAAAATTTTCGTTTAATAATTCTTTATTGTTAAGATTTCTGATAGTATATTTTATTAAAAGATGCATGCGATATAAATTAGGTGGGTATTGGGTTTTTTCTTCAAAAAGACAAAACAAAACAAAAACAAAACACTTCCCTTCTCCACTAGGTTTGTACTATGGGGCAAATTTTCTAAATGTCATATCAGTGTATTCAGGTTTTGCCAAACAACCTTCCAAGTTTGAAGTCTATCAGTCAAAGGATTTCGAAGTTATGGTCTGGACAAAATTAGGATTTTTTTTTCTTAATTTGACCTTCAGTTAAGAAAATGGTCAAGGTCAAAAACTTAACAACAGTACATCTAACTGTATTATCTTTGTTCTTGTTTCAAGTTAGAAGTCTTCGAATCATGTCAAAGCATATTCAGGAAATGACTGAGAATGTTTTTTTTCTTATTTGACCTTAAAATTAAATAATTAGGTCAAGGTCAAAAATGTTGGTAGGGTTCAGCTAGGTTATATACAATATCTATCTATGTTACAAGTTTAAAGAATGTATGTTTCCATCTTCACAACGTCAGGGTTTTGTGATTACGGAACTCCACACTTGTGTGGAGTTCCGTAATCACAAAACCTTGACGTTGTGAAGATGGTATGTTTCAAGAGTCTCATATTATCGTCCGGAAATATTTTTCAGAAAACGCTTGACTTTGAAACACAAAATAGATCAAGGTCAAAAATTTTAGTATGATTTAGATTCGTTTTATATAATTTATCTATGGTATAATTTTGATAAAGGAATCTAATGTTATTGCCTAGACAATTCTTTTTATAAGCTGTTTGACCTTGAGATACAAAATAGGGCCAGGTAAAAAAGTTGGGTATCGGTCAATTTTTCTCTAGATCATCTATCTATGAGTCAAGTTTGAAGTCTAACAGTCAAAGGATTTCGAAGTTACAATCTTAACAAAATTTGATTTTTTTTTCTTAATTTGATGTTTTGTCAAAGTATATTCAGGAAGTTAAAAAGAATATTCTTTCTAATTTGACCTTGAAAAAGAAATATTAAATCAAGGTCAAAAATTTTCTTAGGGATTTTTTTTTCTTAATTTTACCTTGAGTAATGAAAAAGGGTCAAAGTCAAATATTTAACAACAGTACATCTAACTGTATTATCATTGTTGTTTGTTTCAAGTTTGAAATCCTTCTGTCAAAGTATATTTAGGAAATGACTGAGAATGGGTTTTTTTCTAATTTGACCTTGAAATAGAAATATTAAGTCAAGGTCAAAAATTTTGGTAGGGTTAGCGAGGTTATTTACCATTTATCTGTGATACAAGTTTGAAGTATGTATGTTAAAGGAATATCATGTTATAGTCCAGACAGTATTTTTCAGAAAAAGATTGACCTTGGGATACAAGTTGTAAATCAAGGTCAAAATTCTGATGACGTGCACTCCTTCTCAACATCATCTATCTATGTTCCAAGTTTGAAGTCTTAATGTTAAAGGGTTTTTAAATTATGTCCCGGAACTTAATTTTGTCTAGTATGAGATCTGAAAGATTCATTAAAACGTTACAGAAAATAAATTATACATGTAATAATAATAGGGAAAAAAGTAAGGTATTCCGTTGAAACGGAAGACCTTAATAAAAAAAAATCTATAAAAACAATGTCTCCCCTTGGAAATGGAGACGTAAATATTTTCAGCTATAATTTGGAACGAGGAAATAGTTGCATTGTATGAATTTGCCACATGTTGAATATTTTTCAGTTGCTTTAATATTATGCTTAACATTTCACATTCATATTTTCTTAAACTTAAAAAAAGTTCAATTATTTTGTTTGTTAAACTTACCAAGCGTAAAATATTTGGTTGGGCTCATTTTTCCATCCCCGCCTTTACTGAATCCGAGAACTCTCAAGGAATACACGTAACCTCGCTGAATTCCATAAATAACCCCATGAGTTTCTTTCCCAGTAATAGTATCGTTTGCTGTACGGATATTATCACCTTGCAACCAATATCTCATCTGTTAAATATAGATAATAATCATAATACATAGAATAGTGAAGTTCCTCATCGGATGAATACCAATCATATCACATAGAATAGTGGAGCCTTTGACAAAATGCTATGGCTATGAATCGGCATACAAAGAAACAAACCTTATATCCCCAAAGTGTTTCTTCAAACAGGCCTGTTGACACTCCCCGCCATTCCACGTAAACACTGTTAGCCCCATGAGAACTTATGGTAACAAACTCAGGATATAGTATTGGTGCTGTTAGAAATCCATGAAAGAATCCTTTATATAACTTTTTGAAAAGATATGACAGTTTTCATCAAAGCTTAAGGGAGACAGGACACTGATCACGTGACTTTTGTTGATCACATGACATTTATTATAGAATATATAGAAATCAATGATAAACATTGCGGACGTCAATTTTGAATCGTCTATATCATCCATGGATATATTATGATTTATGCACCCCAAAAACGAATCTCTTTTAGTTTTGTTTTGGTAGGCTGACATATTCTGATCAGTTGTGTTATATAAAATTTTATAATTTAAAGTACATAAGTTTGGGGAATTTATCGTTTTTAATTTTTGTAATAGTGATTTTTAAAATTATAAGTGGTAAATATACAATATAAACATAGATATATTCTTATTATTACTCTGTTGATGTTAATAAATAAATCCAAAGAATATATTACTTACTTGACGTTTGAAAACAGAAACTGTCACAAAAAACATATTTTCAGAAATAGGGGTAGGGGTGATTCTTATTGTATATCTCCGTTGAATGCGAAGAAAGTGACCATGAAACAATATATGTTAAAAAGCACATGTAAACGTTGATATATGAAATTTGTAAGAAAATTTCATTGAGTATTTCTTATGTGCTGTCACATTCTGTTTAAATTTTAAAAAAATCAAAAACTCCAAAATTTGAAAAAATAAAATTATAATATCACAATGTAAAAAGCACACTGTTATAATTAGTTTTTAAATCTCTTTTTATTCTTAAAAATATTGAATAAAATTTGCAAATTAATTCCTTGAAATTAATAGATTAGTTCAGAAAACTGAAACTGTCAAAACAAATTATAATACCAGAAAAGGGGGTTAATTTATAACAAAAAATATTTCTTGCAAGGCAAGAAAGTGGCCAAGAAAATAATGTATGTTGTAGATGGCATCTTAATGTTGATGTGTTAAAAAAGCAACAACAACAAAATCATTAACTAATAGTTTAACAGTGTGGTCCTGATCCCCCTTAATATTAAAATGTGTAATATTAGTTTGGAATCATCAATACATGTATTTGATAATACTCAATTTTTGTGAATTTTGTGGGTACACCTCATGCACGTATGAACATCCCAACGTATTATGAAACAGTTTATATTCAGTAAACAGATAATGTCTACAGAAGTACATCTCAACAAATCTCCAAAAAAAAAAAAAAAAAAAAAAAAAAATTACAACTCCCCACGAACTTAGATGAATCCACAATAACATAGAATAGTTCATACCCCCGAGACATGTGCTCAGTCGTTGCCTTTCACTGGGGTTGCTGAGTCCAGCCGAGTTAAACATTTCCACCGTCACCCAGAAATCGGTGTTGGGTTCCAGGCCTATCACTTGATTTCCCGACATTTGTCCGTGATAATAAGAAGTCACTACCTTCTTGAAACTTATTTCGTTGGTATCCTCATCTACTATTTCTACATTTACGGTTATCTTTGAAAAGAAAAAAACAGGTTATTTAATATATGTGAAATTAAGATCATCATAACTGATATATTCTTGTCGAATAATGTATAAATTGTTATGCATTATTTCACATAATTTCATAATTTTGATTTTTTAATTTAATAATTTATATAGTTGATATATATTGGCAGTATACCCGGTAGCCCTTGATTACACCCTTTGCCTTCTCCCGTGTGTTCTCCATAGGGTCCCATGTTACCCATAGAGCCGTAGAGTTGATTTCGAAACCATTCACGTTTACTGGTCGAGCAAGCGGTACTGAAGAGATAATAAGATAATCCATATATTAAATATTGTTATTTACTTGTATGATGTTTGTTAATTTTACATACAAAAACATTACTAAATGGACTGTAAAGCTGAGTAAAAATTTAACCCCGCAAAAGCCACACTACAACCCTGTTTAACCGAGAATGGCAAATTAACAACCATAACTTTTCAATGTTTCTTAGTCCGTTCAATATATGAATGGGAGATAGGAATTTGGACATGGCCCTGGTGGACACGGTAGTCATAGGGTCCCAAAAATGTTAAAAATGGCACGGAGTCCCACAATGAACGAGAAGTTGGAATGTCTTCAAAAA
The DNA here is from genome assembly GCA_016163765.1 of Magallana hongkongensis. NCBI lineage: Eukaryota > Metazoa > Mollusca > Bivalvia > Ostreida > Ostreidae > Magallana > Magallana hongkongensis. The sequence goes on from WFKH01011801.1 coordinate 35,430,372, forward strand.
TGGTTTGTTTTAAGCTGAATTAACTATAAAGTAGGAAATAATTTGAAAATCATAGACTTGCTCATTTCTGTTGTCACAGATCATAAAATTAATTTCTTTTAAGGTCGTGTTCCTTGTAGACTTACTTCCTTCTGATGAATATATGGTCTCTATGGAGCTGTTTGGTCCTCTCCCAAAAGCATTGCCCACACCGACCATCACATCAAACGGAAGGTAATACAGGTCATCGGACGGAAGCGGCACCGTGTACGTACCATACACACCGTCACTCCTATTAGACTGTATCAGCAGTTTGTCGGATTCAGTGAGCGTTTTCTGTATGTAAAACCAATAGGCAAACTTTAGACATTTTTTGTTTTTACTAAATCAACTATGTTAATGTGAATTCAAGAGCTGAAATGATTGGAGCTTGCTTACACATCGATGTCATTTTCAACTGGTTACTTTCTCGAACGTTAATCTTAATAATCTTAATAATAAAAATATTAATTAAACATACCGTTTGGAATTCTAAATTAGTTTCCCCATTCCTACTGCGTCTCCAGTACACATAGTATACGACGTTAGGTCCACTTTGATACTCCTTTGACAACATCTGTAATCGAGTTTTTGAATGGTAATTGAATGCATGTTTTTGATTTATTTGTTAGTACTTGGGTGAAAATTATTCTTTAGTTACCTTAAGTAATAAGTTTAAGAAAACGATTGCCTCAATGAAAGTCTAAACTTGTAATATTCGACATCCGGGATTCGAAATTCGACAAGTATAAAGCGCAGTACAAAGCACAAGTGCATCAGTATCGATATTAATCATTAAAAGCAAAATAAATTGTAAATATATCAGTATTCTAAAAAAATGATATACGCGAGTAAGTAAGAACTAATTGTATACCTAGTATCAAAATTTACAACAAAATGTTGTTGCTACGATACATACCTACATGCATGTACACGTACATATACACATTGTAATTTATGATTTGATTCCCCGATTAAGATACTGAATTTCCAATCTTGCATTCTAAATAATCTCGAATCTCGAAATCTCGACTGTCAGACTTTTGCCTGCTCTCTTTCTGTACAGTATAGGTTTTTGTAAATGCTTACCTTCCAGGTTATGGTTAAAACGCCCACGCTGCCACCTCCTCCCCCTACATTTGTTGGAGCCATAATTGGCCTGGCTCCAGGGATGTGAATTTCCTCTACAAACAGAGAAACAAAACACACATCACTTTCGATCAATTCAATTTTCAATTCATTTATTCTCTTAAAACCATATATTTGGTACAAGAGGTACAATATATATAAACATATTTACATATATACAAACAGTCTGAATGAGCAGAGCTGGCTCAATTTGCTTTTGGGGAACAGATCTCATAAATTTTGGTTATGAAAATACATAGGTTTTTTTTTTAAATAAAAAGTTGGTATTCGTCAATAGATTACAGAACTATATAATATTCGGTTGGACATAGTATTTTCTTGCTAAAAATCTTTTCTAATTGAAGATAATAGGTTGCATTCTAACAGATAATGAAATTCGTCCCCAATTTGGTTATTATTACACAGATTGCAGATTCTTTCGTGACGTTGTAAATTATTCCAGCGACCAACCTCTATAGAAAAACGGCGATTACTTGTTCTAAATTTCACAAGAATATTTCTAAATTTTCTCGGTAATGCATTTAAATATTCTTCACAAACTTTTAAATTGTTTTAAAAATTAAATCTGAGTTAAAAAATTCTTCAGAGTTAAGGTTTTACATGTAACTTAAAGATTTTGACGATACAGAATCGCATATATATAAATTATTGTCAGAACACTATTTCGAAAATGTATTCAACGCAATTTTAAAATATCAATATTTCTAAAATCCTTTCTCAAATTTTATATTTATAGTTATATCTTTATTACTGTATACATTGCATATGTTGCCACTGCCACACGGTCATAAAATTTGCAGTAAATTATAAACAATATTTGAGGACAGGTGCTACAAAGTATAGACAATTTTACCCGTTGGGCGACTGATTTCCCCGGGGTCCAAGTAAGCATTAGAGGCATACACCCGGAATCGGTAGTTGTTGTATGGGATGAGCCCGGTAACGATGTACTGTCTTTTGTCGGCTTCATTAGGACCAGGGAGTAAGGTCTGCATCTCGCTTACCTCTGTAAGTAAATGTCCGTTGTAAATATAATGACATGGGATTATAACATTAGACTATAATAATTGTCCATAACAAGAGACCTATAGTCTACAAAGCTCACACGGATATCTCTGATCGCTATTAGACGAATGAATATAATGATTTTGAAATGGCATGACATATGTGAGCTTTTAAAAATATTGTAAAAGTGAGAGTAAAATTTAAGTGTTTTCAATTAATTATAATTGTAAATGGATAAACAAAAAAGTTCGTACTGCTCATGAGACGCCATGTTGTATTTAGAATGGTCTGTGCCTCTATGTAGTAGAACTGCACTTGTGATCCATGGTCGGGTGCCCTGGTCCATTTAAGAGTTACAGAGTGGGGTGTTTCTGATCCTTTGACTCTGTATACAAAACCGGGCATCCCAGGGGGTCCTTAAAAAAGGGCGATACTTTCATTAAACGGTACAATCAACCTTGGTGTTACATTATTCAATATTGATAACAAAGTGAAACTATCATGAAAGTTTTAAATAAACATTTTCCACGACTTAAAATTGTAAACTGTACCCAAAATTAACCAGTGCTTATCAACACCGATTTAGGGATTTGAGCATATCAATGGTTACATTTCTGTAAGTTATTCTGGTAATACCTCGGACGATAACATTGGTCGTCACTGATGTCTGGGTAATTGTTGTCTGTGCTATACATTCGTATTGACCCGCGTGGAAGTAATCAGCGTAATTAATGAACAGACCATTCAGTCCGCCCGTCGTCCCCTTCATAAAGAAAGAGAATTCTTTACTACAAAACACCTTACTTATACATATATGTGTACGACGCATATATATATATATATATATATATATATATATATATATATATATATAGCCCTTGCAAACTGCAAACACACCATTAAAAAACTTGATGTTATTTTCAGGAGGCTGGGTGGTTTACCTCCATTAACTCCATCAAATCTACACTAAATTTTTAGATATGATTTGTTTAGCTATAAACTACTATTTTGTAAAGAAAAAAATCATATATTTTAGCTTTCAGATTTGAGTATTTTCCTATATCTTTTTACAGAGCTCTTCTTTTAAAGGAAATCAATACAGTCTAAAAATGGCCACGACCATCCAGCCTTCTTAAGGAGAATCATAAACATAAATATCTGATCATTAAAAGTTCAAACCTTTTTCAACAGCGTATCTCGTTCAAAGTCGATTAGTTCGCCATTGAATTTCCATACATAGACAAGATCTAGGTTACTGGCATCATAAGACGCTTGACACTGAATGAATACAGTTCCATTTCTATCCACGTGGTATTCTCTAGGTATGGGAGCCATGTAAACACCCTCTGAAAAAGTTATCCGGAGTTTCAGATTAACGACGACTAGAGGCCCCAGGGTCACACAGCTCACCCAACTAACAAGATCTAATCGTTATTCAAGTAGCTCACTTGCTTCTGTATGTGTTTGCCTCTATACTTATTTCATATACCTAAATGTCGAATTCATCAGAAGGTTTTTAAAGAAAAATTTTCTTTGATAAACTTTGAATAGACAATCGTGTCCTATCCTGATCTCAGGCTAATTAATGGCTTTGACAAACTTTAATCAATCATATATCATATATAAGAACGTTTCTGTTAAATTTCAGATATTACTGGGTACTAGCATTTGGTTTTTTAGAGGAAGATTTTCTATAAACTTTACTCTTTTTCATTATTTTCTTTATATCGCATAGAGGTGGAAAATGTGACAACTAAACTGATAATTAGAAAGACGGTGATATAATGAGATTGATCAAATATCTAATTGAAACAAAGGACCCATTGGTTCAAGTAAATTAAGAAAGGTAATGACATAATGATGATCTTTCAAAACAACTTTTAAAACAACTAATAATTTATCATGTATTCGATAGCTAAAGCTCATCATAAAATGTGCCAATAAAGTGATTGCAGCTCATAACGCCATGTTCTCCATAGAACGAGAAAACTTTGCATTTCAATTTTCGAGACTTGTAATCAGAGAAAATATGCAGTAATTAAGCAAACGCATTTCATGAAATTAAATACATCTCGTGGTAGTAAAAAAAATGAGTGCAGTATGGATGTTAGCATGAATAAATACGTAGTACATTCCATCATGGCTGTCAAATCCAAACAGACAAAATAAGAGAGGTTTCAATACAATACACAAATGAGTTTTTTGTTTAATTATTTTGATTAATGTTAGCCTATCTGTATTATTGTTTCATAATTCTAATAATATGTAAGTAAGTATACCACAGTCATACTTGACACAATGACGTTGGTTGTCGTCTGTGCTTCTCCGTGTATATTTTTAGCGTGACAAGTGTAGAAGCCACCATCTCCGAGGGAAACTCCAACAATTTTGAGGTAACCATTCAGAAGCATCTGAGCTCCATTTTGATTTCCATTTGTAGATGACAATGACATTTGTGCTCCATTTTTTACCCATGTAATCTCTGGAGCCGGGGCCGCCTCCGGTTGACATGGTATTGTTAGGTTTCCATTCTCTGCAGCCAGTAAGGTATTGGGGAGAGGATGTTTAATGAACGTGGGTCGAAGTGCTGAAATGTTGTTAATCTTGATAAATACGATTTTTTTTAAAAGTCAATTGACATGACAAAAGATTAATATGTGTAAACAAATTATAAAACCATCTAATGAAAAAGTTGATGACGTACATAAAACTTTGACTTGTGCACTGGTAATAGAGGTTCCGTGTGTATTTGTTGCAGTGCATTCATACATCCCGCCGTGTTTGCCAACTTGTGCTCTGAGAATTGTCAGGACATTGGAGACGATTTCAATTTCACCGGAAATTGGCACTAATTGCTGGCTGTTTTTATACCACGAGAAGGTAGGTCTGGGTTTTCCCAGTGCATCGCATCGCAGTGTCACGTGACTCTCCTCATCCACAACAAGATCTCGTAATGGATACAAAAAGTACGGCTTTGCTGAAATTGGATAAAATCCATACAATTACACCTTGTTTTAAAACATCAAGATCAAAACGATAATTTGCCTACAATAGTGACGATTTGTTAGGTAAAAGTTTGCATTTAGACTCTCTATGAAAAGCTCCACTAATCTAGGCATCCTAGAGTTGTCTAACCTATTTAGATTGCTATTCGCAGTTTACCATTTACTACATGACATCCTTACCATCAATGGTCAGAAGAAGGTTTTTTTGGTCGCTGTTAGATCTACCTCTGACGTTACACGTATAAGTCCCCTCATCACCAAATTGTATGTTTGGGATAACAAGAACTCGGTTGTAATCTTTTGTGTATGCCTTTTTAGGGATGTCTTTGTTGCCTTGTCTTGTCCAGGAATAATCGAGTGGTAACCTTTGTTGATAAAGATACTTTCATAGTATCAGCACAAAGTTCATTTAAAAATATACATAATAACAATTTTATTTATATTACAAAGAATAGATTTGTGTCTTGCTTGAAAATCGACAACTTTAGGTTGCCCATCAGAATTATATCAACTAAACAATGGAAAAACAAAATCTAGCATTTTTTAAAAGTTTAAATCGTGACAGTTTATCCATTAATATAAAGTTATTTGCTTTCAAATAATAATGATACAAACTACTGTAGTTAATAAAGACAAATGAATTACTTTAAGAGATTCGTTCCTCAAAATTTGAGCAGATATTTGTACGGGCTTCTAGTCTGAAAATTATCTTTAAATTCTCGGATTTTACAGTGTTCAAATATTCCTCCTAAAGTTCCATAAAAAGAGAGATCTGCAAGGAAATGTGTTTAGTGGTAGAAACGTGAATGCCTCCTGACCATTTAGAATTTCGGTGTATTTACAGTGCCGTATATTTGGTTTCCTATTTTCAATGCAACCTGATGGTCAAATGTAGCTTCTCAAAGAGTTGAAGAAAAGAATAAAAAAATAACATGGCGAAAAGGATAAACCATGTTCTAGAAGAAAGAAAAATTCTGTGGTACGGTGTCTTTATACTTAAATATACATGGTTGTCGACAGACAAAAACAGCAGATGAAATTACCTTCCATATGCTAGGCATTCTATGACTACATCCATCCCGAGCAGTGGGGTACGGGGGAACACTGCTGGAAAATCGGTGTGGATTTGGGGAGGATAGTTGGATGCACCTGTAATGTTGTTATTGTTCTTATCATTGGATTACACCGTATATTCACAAACATTCTCTATCATTATAGCATTACAACATCTAATATAAATGTACACAAAACGCAGCAAACCTCATCTAAAAAACAAACGTGAAATTTCTACATGTATTTATAAGCTTACTTTCACAAAAAGTTCATAAGTCCGTGTTCTTTAATTTTAAAATGTTCCTTCAATTGAATCTATGATGAACTTCAAACTTTAATTGCATGGGACACTTACGACTAATTTGAACAAATTTGGAAATACTATATTTAATGAACTTTATGTAAATAAAACATACAATACATAATTTGCTATTTGGTTTTGAGAAGAAGATCAAAATAAACATTTTCATTATTTACTAATAATTCCCGCTTTGAAGAAGTCTTTCAATTCAATCGAATTCTGAAACTATTTACCAAAGGATTGAGTTTATTTGAAATTGGCTCAAAAGTTCTGAAGAAGAAGAAGAAGAAGAAGAAGAAGAAGAAGAGATTTAAAAAAACACCGAAATACGCCAAACAAAATTTGATTAGAAAAACTGGCATGAATCTAGGAATCGGATCAGTTAAAATATGTCAAAAGCATAATTTCAGTTTCAATAAAACGCGCCATTTAACATCTGATGACTTACTCTCGCCAGCCACTCTGAGAGGCATGCCCAGACTCGTTTCTGTTGGCGGTTGGGTGGTTGCCATGGTGTCGCCGGGTAACGCAGCCAGCGTCACCACACAGTGGTACACCGCATCATCTGACGACTGGACCTCGGAGAAGTACAGGTTACCGCCACTCGACACAAAGAAATGCTTGTTCAACACCGACAGGAGAAATGAGCTTCCCTTCATCCATTGGTACTTAAGGTCTGCCATGCAATGTGTAAATAAAAGAATTGTTCAAATATTTTTTTTTTTCAATTTTTTTTTGTTTTTTAATTGAATGCTATAAACCGTTGTTGATTAATTTTAATCTTCAACTAGTACAAAAACTTTAAAAATACAGCACTTGATATTAAAATCGTCGCATTAAATATAAATAACTTTGAAATGGCTTTATTGTCACACGCAGACTAACTTGGGGATTACGTTTACTCAGGGGCTCAAAAATTCCACCACTAAGAACGAAAAACTACTAATTGTACATTGTAGTCCTACTATAGTAGTGCTATTTTTTAACTTGAAAAAAACCTAGGTCACTTACCTACATTTTATGCTAGCGACCTCTGAATGTTTATTAATTTAATAAGTATTTTATTCAAGTATATATATAGATACATTAAATTGGATCAAACAGCAGGCAAGATGCCTATAGATGTTCTTTCCTATAGTCAAGGTATAATATTAATATATACTTTTACACAGTGTGTGTATATATATATATATATACACACACACACACACACACACACACACACACACACACACACACATTTGAATTTTGTATAATAGGTTAATATTATAAATAGTATGTTTACCACTTGAGATATTGAACTTTGTAAAAATATTTTTGAAATCTAAATCCCCGAGTGAACGTAATCCTTAATGTAAATATATTAATATTCATCTTCTTATAACGGATTGCGTTTTATAGTAAAATGTTTAATAAAATTTAAATCAATGGAGATTTATTTTTCACCACTTGAAACAAGATTCTTAAGCTAAATATATACATAAAACGTTAAAATATTTTCACTTTCAAAACAAAGCATGGATAAAGTAAACAGATTACCTGGTTTGTAGGAAGGTGGATTACACTGTAAATATGTACCCTGGTACAGAGCTACATTCACTGGGCCAGTGGCCACCACTGGAAATTGTGCTAGCCCTTGGAAAATAAAAAAAAATTCAACAAAAAACTACTACAAATATGCAAACAAATTGCCATCTAAAAATGACAGAAATGAAATGAATCAAAGCGTGCTTTCACTTTGAAAAGTTGGTTTTTTAGTTGTAAAGACATTGGCAGAATCAATTTTTTAGCTTTGAAATATTGTCACTGAAACTAGAACAAGTACATCGATACTACAAAAATATATTTCTTTGTGCATTTGCTAAATGCATATGTTGTTAATTTTTATTATCTAGGATCTGTCTATACATTGTTTGTATTTTGTATATGTCTAATTATACCCTAAATGTACAATGAGCAACGGCCACAAGGTATCAATAAACCGTATGTCAACAAATATCAACGACAAATATCCTTACTTCCAAACGACACTCTCGAAGGTTCGCTTCTGACAGAACCGAATTTATTGGAAGCCACACAGTAATAGTCTCCAGCATCACGTGTCTCGTTCAGACGAGTACTGTCAAATGTCAGTTTACCATTACTGATAGTGTACGCATTATTGGAGGTTAGAATCTCAACATCCATCGTGGGCCGCTTCCGTTGCCATTGATATTTCGGCTGGGGGTTGCCGGTAGCTATGCACTCAATGCTGGGAAGGTATGAACGAGTAGTTAAAACAATATTGCTTGGAAGGAGAGTAAATCTTGGTCCTCTTTCAACTTTCAGTGGATCTGTTATATTGCTACCATATGCTACAAATCAAAGGGGAAATTGATTTATTTACAAGAAAAAACAAAAACACAGAGATATCTTTCCTTTACCAGTCCTCTGAGGATAAGGGCGCACTGTGTACAATTTACAGTTTGAATGACATTTTGATAAAAACGACACTGGTGCATCATCTATATTGGTGATGATTGCATACATAGAAAAGAATATACTTAATAGTTGGTTTGTAAGATCTGATCAGTAGTAATGCACTTCACTTTGAGGTCACTAAAAAGTCAAAATAAATGACACAAAGATCATGGATTTCATTAAATCAGAAGATACTTTCTTGCTGAATCAATTTGCCTGCTAGATCTCCAAACTTTTAAAGAATTTTTTCGCTTTCCAAAAGAGCCCCACACTAACATCAAAACCTCTGACCCTAAAGTGTCATTAGTTTTATAATGATTACATCACTTTTTTGTGGTCGTTCCCCTCCCCATTAAATGCAACCTATAAAAAGGAGGCTGGATGGTCAACATATTGTCCATGAGATATACCTAAAAACTCTAATTATGATATTTGTGGTTATTAACTATTATTCAGTAACGAAATAATTCAAATATTTTAACTTTAAATTTTTAACATTTCCCTTAATCTTTACACAGAGCTCTTCGTTTGAAGGAGATTTATAAAGTTTAAAAATGACCACGAACTTTTAGCCCTCTTAATTTGGGTACAGTCATGTAGGGTTTTTTTTAAAGGAGTATAAATATTCAAAAGTTTACTATAAATTCACGATAAAGGTTGAAAACGTATTGCAAAAGGGCATAGACCTGAGTCCATACAAAGTAAATCTTACTAAAGTCCCTCTCTTCTTGAACGATGCGATTCAGCTCTGTTTTCTTAATCTCACAAATAAAACTAAAACGTTCGTCTCCTCCAGATTTGGTTAATGTGTATGTGAAGAGGTTTTCTGTTAAAATAAAAAAAAATATACAGACTTTTAAGGTCAATAATCAAAGGCAATTGTTATAATAAATTTACACTTTTACCTAATAACGATCTTTGTTTGAAATATATAAGCAAAATTATTTTTTGCAAAGTTTGCTTTTGTTAACATATGGTTGAAAATGAAATGCTAGTAATTAAAAAGAAATGGTTCTGATATGAGTCCGTTACGTTGAGATCAAAACTAATCTTTCTTCTAGATCATTTGTTTACAAAATACCAATAGATAAGACCTATAAAATAGAAGAAGAAAAAAACACCAAACAACCATACATAGACCTACCATAATATCTATAGACGATGAACATAAGATTGGGATCAGTATGAGGTACGTTAGACAAGAATATGCTGCCTGCAGACGACTGGGTGCCATCTCCATTCCAGCGAACGCTCCCATCCTGGAGGGTCCCACTGGTGTACCAAAGGGACCTGTGTTGAATTATAAAGCAATTACTTTAAAAAAGTTGAAATAGAAATTCAGTTACATCCATGACATGATTATATTTATAAAAGAAAAAATTGAAATGTTATAGAATAATTTCTGGTATATAATAGTTACTATAGTATAGTTAAATAGTCTCATTCTTTCTATAAAAATATATTTTCTCAAAATTCAAAATGTGCATTTTAAATGGCTGCCAATTCAAAAATTAGTGTTGAATATTTTTCTAATAAAAAAGCATCATGCCCAGTGTAGGAATCTAATATTTTTAAGTAATTTGTTTTGATTCAACCAAATCTCCTGAATAAAGTTTATGGTTATACACAAATGTACATCAACGCTTTTTAATTCATTGTGAACATTCATATTCTCTCTCTCTCTCTCTCTCTCTCTCTCTCTCTCTCTCTCTCTCTCTCTCTCTCATTTAAGTATATATGTATTGACTAGTCTGTGCTCGTAAAGAATATGTAATATATCATTCATGATCAACAATGAATGTTTATTGCTCATTGAGATTATTAATTATCATATCCTTATTATATAATATTTTGTTCTTTAGATAAGAAGACCAATGATTAAAACTGCCGAAAAACTCGTCTGTATGCTATGTTCTGTCGACATAATTCCTATAACTAGACTTGATCCCGTTCCAAGAGACGAGACTTTCTGTCTGATTTTTCTTTTTACTCTTTAAACAGTGGGACAGACAACTCCGGAATGGACATTTTTCAGGGGTTGCGCACCCCTTTCCATACAAACTATTGACCAAAGTTATTTATTCTAAATAAATTTATGAAAAAAATGAAACATTTTTAGATTGTTTTTGAGATATTTGATCTTAAAGGTTTCAACCTCATGGGATTTTATGTTGGAATAATTACCCCACATAAAACCCCACGCAAACCCCCTATCTTCAAAAAAATTAATTCTCTGCAGGAACCTTATTTCATACGCTGAATTTTATGCAAATGTATTAAAAACCGATATTTTTGTGGGAATGAAATCTCGTTCATTCTTTTTTTCACAAACAGTTCACGTGAAAAAGTTACCCGTCAGCAAATCTCACATAAGTCCAGTAATGAAACAAAGATGTCATTAAAAGATATTGTCTCCTACCGAAAAAGGTCTATTTCTTTGAGTCTTTGTGCTATGAAGTTATTTTCTTCCACAGTATTTACACTCACTAAAGCTGCACCATATCCCTGAAAGAAACAAAAAAAAAATGATATGAAAATGATATGATTAAGTCACTAGATTGTTTGGTTGATCGATTTATTATTAACTGATTGGTGTTTATTGTTTCCATCATGACTATTCCCAAAAGGAGATAAGGATTAAGGCTGGGTGGGTGGTCAACAAATTAACCATCACTTATTAGCCAAAATACTTTATTTAATAAAGAAAAATTCCAGTTATTTCAGCTTCTTATCTAATCTTATCTATAATCTTTATATAAAGCTCTCCTTTGAAAGAAGATTAATTTTGTCTTAAAAATAGCCACGACTATCCAGCCCTCCTTAAAAAATTAGTCGTGTTCTCTTCACCTCGCATGTCTTTACAGCCTCCTCATAGGTTCTCTGAGGATGCATCTGGAATCTGTAACAATGTTCATTGCGGGAAAACCAATCAAGTGGACACTCTACAAAAGACAACAGAGCAGACGCATCGATAACATTGAGGGAGGAGCAGCATTGTCAGTAGCTACAGTGAATGTAACAATATTGATGTTGTTATTGTTGTTACATGTATTAATGTCATTTGCAATAACCGTTTTCTCTACTACTAAATAAATATGTTTTACAGTGTGACAGTTGGAGCGAGAGCAGAATAAAATTAAATACACCCAAGTACATCATTATGATAAATTAAAAATTAGCGTGGTTTACCAAAATGAATGCATCATAGTGAAAAAAAATATAATAAAAAATAGAGTACATTTTTGTCTTTTTGTAATTTTTACGCAATTCCACGTTATTTTAATTGATTAACGAGGAGAACTTGTTTAATCATTGGTTGCATCTCGGGTACGAGTTATTTTAATGCAGAGTTTTTTCCCCTTTTTAGAACGTGATTGACATTGGCTTTTCAGGTTTATTCTCGTCTGTCTGTTTTTGTTGTTGTTGTTTTGTTTTGTTTTTTTTACTCTTCTAAGAATTAACCACGAGCAGAAGAATGTTTTATTTACCTTTTTAATGCTTGAAGTTCTTAAAATGCATTTTAGCTGTTTTCGCGAGGATGTGAAATTGGTAGCCATATGCAATTTTAACAGAATTGTGGGTACGATTTTGATGACAGAAAATTCAGTACGTCAAAGGAAGCAGTAGATCGAATTTTGTCTTCGCCCAGGCTTTGACGTTAGATCTCGCAGTAAAGATTATTATAGTTACTACTTTGCATTACAAATATGACAATAGATGTGGTTGTTATTGTTGTAACTATTGCTATAATGTTGAAGTGATATTTGCTATTATTACCACTACTGCTGCAGTTGTAGACAACCATTTCAACTGTTGTTGTAAATGAAGTTGTGTTGTTTTACTTGCGATTTTAGTACATAAATGGTCGCTGCAATTAACCGAGTCCTGTTGGATGTCATATTTAGTTGTTTTTTGTTATTGCTGAGGTAATAGTACAATTAATGGGAATTATTGATATAGCTGAGCATTGTAAGTGCTATGTTGTAGAAGTTGTTGGAATTTTTATATAGTGGAAAGACGTACTTAGAAAAAGATTATCATTCTCTGAGTTCATCTACTTCAATCTGTGGGAGAGAAAATTATCTTGCAACGGCCAGGTAGAATATTTTTTCTTATCTGGCAACAACCGCAACTTCCGTATTGGCATATAACCTCACGGCTCAAATCTATTTTTCTGCAAAGGTAAATTCCTCCGCGTCCTCAAACATATTTTCCACGTCATATAGAATTCAATAAATGTGATAAGAATAGGACAAGCCCCACAACCCGATTATCCGATACTTCCACTATGATAGCTAGCCATTATGACAGTAGTTGTAGTGCAGTAGTAGTTAGTGGACTAAACAACACTTCATTGTTATCACTTCTACCAACCTCGTTATATCTATTATCTATTAATATATAGTTCTCACCAGTAGTGTGATGATATTGCTGTTGTCGTTTTGTTAGTAGTAGTAGTATTAATAATAATAATAGTCGTACCTAGTATTCTTTGAGTTGTTGCAAGTTCTATCCCTGCCAGAAATAGAATGAGTACTAAATATTTTCGATACATTTTCCTCAATCATGGCATCTGAAAATTTAAAAAGTTGACTTTTAAAACATGATATATATTCTTTATTTTTTTATTGGCATTGTTATAATATCGGCGTCGCCTGTAAAGACACTACTTAGTATTAATAGTAAGGGGTTTTTTAACTACAGTCGGAAGGAAAACTGTTTTCAATTGATATCCAAACTCATACTTACAATATTCCAAAATTTAAACGGATCACTAAAGTGATCCATTTAAAATTGTAGAATTGCAGTTAATTGTAATTGAAAATTTATCATTTAAACATCAGATATTATAGACTAATTCTTCTGTTTTTGTAGAAAATTTCAAAAGCTTAACTGTCTCACTGTGATTATATTTCTTAGACTTTCACAGTTGGTATTTGTGACAAAATTTTTAGCAAATTGTAGTCGTTTAGAATTAAGTTTTATTTCATGTTCGAGACTTTTGTTCATTGAAAGTTATTATCTACATCAAATATTTTTTATCAATTATACTCAGTTAAAAATAAATAAAAACAAAACCAAGTATCTATAATACAATGGAATATTTATACCTCTTTATTAAAATTTTCAAAATATGAATATAAAGATCAACATGATAGACTTTACAGCTTCTGAAACGATGCTCCCTTGATAACTGGGGAACTTACAGGGAAAGGACATTTTAACTCAGATTTCACGGGTAAGAAATCTCAAACAGAACTATCGAGGTCATTAATCTATACTTACAAGCCTTACAGCTTTTGGACACATTTATTTTAATTCAGAAAAAATTTCAAGAATGTTTACCTATTTGAAAAGAAATATCTTCTCCCTAAATTGGTTAAGCGTGTTCACACCGCATGGCGGGAAGACATTGTGTTATGTTCGTAGTTTAAAACTGGAAATTTTCAATTCCAGGCAGCCAAATGGGAAATAAGATAAAATTACTTTATTTGTAGAATTTCTACATGTTGTTTTCCTATCGTTGTACTGTACACAATAGACGTATCACACCCAATCCGTGTGTATCGCCTTGAAGCGACTATCAAATATCTGGAAACAAGAGTAAAGACCATGGGAAATAAGATAAAATTACTTGATTTTTAGAATTTCTACATGTTGTTTTCCTATTGTTGTAATGCACACAATAGACGTTTCACACCCGATCCGTGTATATCGCCTAAAAGCGACTATTAAATATCTGGAAACAAGTGTAAAGACCCCATTCTTCCTGACATCTAGTTTAAAATTATCACACGTTCTTGATGGCCTAAATCGGAGTGATGGTTTAGATTTCAGGTAGACGTATTCAAAAACTGCAGGAAAGTTTTTGTCAATCAGAATGTTAATCAGAAATTTGAACCTGTTCTATCTGCCTACATCCAGACATACATTGCAGTTATAGCTTTCCTTTGAATTGGTGAATGGAAACATGAAATAATCAAATGAAAAGAAATACCCGTCGCATATTTACGAATGTTTTCATGAACTTACCGCTTTTTTCTGTGGAATTTGTTTATGAGTGTGAAAAAAAGTAAGGGCATTAAAGTTAAATACTATCTAAACTTTGTGTCAAGGAAAAGAAAATCGTGAAGAACTGCATAGTACTTTAGAAATTCCACAACGGTCAATCAAATTTTTTGAACATATTTTGTCAGTAAAGAAATTCATATTTAAAAGGGCATGGTCACAATTTGAGCTCAAAATTTTTCCATTTCCCCATTTTTCACGATATGAATGGTTATCTAAATCGTTTATAATGCATGACCTAAATTCACAAAAATCGAATGTCACAGTCGATATACAAGCGAGATACAGAGCTAAAAATTCTTTGTTATGTAAACAACTCTTTTTATTTATTTGTTTGTTTACAAATAATCTGTTCTTTTGAAATAACTATAATTTAAAATAATTGACTCGTGACAAACAAGAATTTTTTTTTGTCATTCTGTTTCTTTAAACACAAAATTTGAATGAAACTTTTACCATTACATTACTTATGGTAACAAAAATATAAACAAAATGCTTCGAAAAATGTAAATAATTCAAAATGTATTTTACTTTATTAAGAAATAAATAGCTATACTTTTATAGTATATATCAATTTTCGTGTATAAAAGTTGATTTGAGAGTTGTTTATATAAGCAGAGCTTTAGGAACTTTTCCGGGGAGGGAGGGGGTCTGAGATCGGTTTTCCCTTTCAAAGGAGGTCGAACGCCCATTTTTGGTATATTTACGATATAAATTGAATAAACCTCAATTTTCCAGGGAAGCCCGGACGCTATCCTTTGACCTCCCACCCCCACCCCTCACCTATCCCCGATCCACGAAAGGGTATAACTTCTGATAAGTGTGTTCATCTTAAGTTATCTTCTGTACAGTCAAGGTTAAGCAGACTGTCTGATATATTTATTCGAACCTTTTAGTGTTATTGAGTTTTTTGTGTGTTTTCTGTCTGCAAGGCCAATGGATGCACATACTTTACCGATTGATATTTAAATCTACTTTTAAGCAGTTTGTATGACTCATGATGAGTATTATGTAATGTACGAATAAAAACTTGATGAAAATCTTTTGATTGTACTATAATTGCTTTAATTAATGCCATGTTTGGGTCAGTGCAATCCGCTAGATTATGAAAGCGTTGGTCGAGAAGAGGTAAATGATGGGGAAATTGATTTATATCTGCAGACTATACGCTCTAAAGAACTAAACAGCATTACCATATACATGCAGCCGACCTTTATTGTATCTTTTTTATTGCATTGTAATTCAAATCTGTTGAAAATCTTAAGAATATATAAAAGGATCTTTCGTTTGCAGTAATTTAACATTCCGATACACAATCCCTGTGTTTTGAAATCTTGATACAGTGAATATACATGCATTTAAACTTATTTTTTAAAATCATAATTATGATAACTTGTTGATATCATTGATATTATACAAAATATGAAAATTAAAAAACGAAAGTTATTGTTTTATGGTTTTCAAAATAAATATACATACTTATTGTGATTAAATCAAATTTCTGACGAAAAAGGTTTAAAAAAACGTTTCTTACCGAGATGAAATAACTTGCAAGTAGTCCGTTTTAAAAATCAACAACGAACAGAGTGAATCATATTACATAAACAAACAAAATCACCGGATGCATCCAAAAAATGTCACTGCATCATCTTCTTTAACCACGTCTTTTACGCTCTTGTTAAACGAATATACACCTTCCTGGTACAAAAATTGAATTCTCTCACGTAGAACGTTCAGATGTCGGAAAAGAAGAGAAAAAATTTCCACATTTAAAATAGTTTGCGTTTCACATGATATATATTCATTGGTCGCGACTTTTGGTCGCAACCATACATATTTTTCATCCTATCAACGAAAAATTGTGGAATGAAATGACGACAGATAAGAGAGCTAATTCCATTGGTCAATGTTTATCAGCGACGTTATCGGGTATGTACACAGCCGCAGGGCAAATAAGGTAACACCAAGATTTTGTATGCACTATCCTTGTGACTATTTTAAATAAATTACGTGAACCTGATCTGAGTCTTGATGATTAACCTTTTCATGGTTTAAGGAGGCCGATTTGGGTTTTATTGCGTAAAAACTACAATAGCAAAACTCTTCATTTTTTAACCATACATGTATGTAATATACACCAACTCTAGTATATTTGCGAAGTTTCCGGAAAATCTACAATCTGGTTCTTTTTAGGAGCCATCTCAAAATACAGGTTCATTTATTGTAGGAAAATATAGGAAATTGTCATTTTCCGCACTTCGAAGCAGATTCAAAAAATACTACAATAGCGATTTTCCTAAAATGGTAAAATGTGATAAGTATTATTATTTTCTACCTTATATGTAAAAAATACAAAATTTTACCGTCTGCTTTTTAATGGGGGTCATCTCAAAATATCAAAATGCACCAACATTTTGCTATATATTTGGATTATTACAAATGTAGATTGGTACAATGGATTCATTCGAAAATTTAGAAAAATAACCCTGAGGATAGCATAATTCTGTGTGTAAAATTTTCAAAGCGTACATTTTTACTTCTCCTTTTATGTTATTTCTTATAACGTACTCCTACAGAGCTTCATTTTATCATAACGTCATTAAAGCACAATGGCAACGCTCAGCTACAGAACAACGAAAAAATCGTTTAAATATAAAATATTCCTTAAAAAATCTTAATATATTATCTGTATTTTGTTTATTGTGTTCAATTTTATAAATGGTATCGAAAAAAATCTTAAAAGGTATATATACACTGTAATTTACTAAATTGCACAAAAACATGCGTAATGAAAACTAAAGTCGGCCACCTTAAGAATAATTTTCAAAGGTATCTTGCAAACTGACGCGTGCATGTAACATCGACTCATCGTGATGAGAAATGCAGGAGGATTAGATTTTCCTGCGGGTTTGAAGGTAGCACGACAGCATTTTCCTGTTTATATTGACGTCTCTCTAATCTGTCTTAAACGAGTGAAGTCCTGAGAATATTAGTGCTTTGTAAACTATCAGAAAGGTACACACACAAACGATTTTTTAAAAATATGACATCACGAGCAGTCCGTCTCAGAAGCACTTATATAAAAAACTTCAAAATTATGAAATAAAGCATAATTTAACATTTATACCAACTTTTTCCATGAAAGGCATTGAATGAAAAATGGTTTAGTTGAACAATAAACGCGAGAACATTTTTTTTCTTTAAAGAAAGATGTTACTAACTAAGTTTCAAACCGCCAGCGATTCGTTTGTTGTTTGGAATATATTGTACAATTCATGTAAAATTATGTGAGGAAAGTGTCGACTAGGTAATGTCATGATAAAACACAAGGTTTATTATCAAATTACTTTTAATGCAGAAAAAAAATACATGGTTAAGGGTCGGGACTTAAACAGAATTATTGAACTATTCAGAGTGTGTTTAAAATATGCTTCATTTTTGTAAAAAGTCCCATCCAAATTCCAATATCCCTCAGCCTTGGGTCAAGTATTTCATATTTTGGTTAGAAGACACTACAAGAAGCCTCCCCCCCCCTCCCCCCACCACCAATCAATGGGTTTGCCTACTAGATGCCTAGTAGCCGATATTTCAAAAACTTCCTGTCTCAAACTGCAGAGTTTCATATCCGGTGTTGGTGACACAGACACTAGTGTAAACAATATTTTTAAACATCAAAGCCACAGAGTTCATGTTTACCGAGACTCAAAGAAACGCACTATTAGTAACAATTATTCAAATTGAACACTTCATAGAATCTCAACATAGCATTGATGAGTTTATGGCAAACTGTGCGCAGTTATATATAATTACTTTACTAGAAAGGTTACCCATATTGAAATGAAGAATTAATTCAGTCATGGAAAGAGCATGAAAAAGAGAAGAATTACACCCGGCATAAAGGAAACAGGGCCATTGGATTAGCCCTCAGACAAGAATACTCCAATGCACGGGATACATTTCATAAAGCCCTGAGACGAACAGGACGTTTAAAGAAGATGTCTATTCGTAACCCCAATAACCTTAAAAGGATTGGACCACATAAAAGAAACCAATATCCATGGAAAGAGTGGCCGAATCTGATGATTCTTTAACCAACGAACGGAAAGTACTTGAGATAGAGACTTCAAAAACCTTTGTAATGGGACTCATTTACAAGAGCTGGAAAATAAGTTATACAATTAGATTAAACTCCAAAAAAATATCCTTTAAAGAAAATATGGACCCTTTAGTCCAACCAAATGCTGGTTTGAATAACGATTTTTTAAATGAAAAAGTTATGCTACTTCAATTCCTGACTACATGGAGAAAAGGTTATGTGTTAGTAAATAGTAAGAAAAGTGCTTTCATTTGAAAAACATTAGAATTTATTCCTGAAGGATAATAATATTTTATGAGATTGAAAAAAAAGTTTTGACTTTGTAGATGATGCTTTATAAACTTTTGTTACACAGCATACATGGCAAAACATAAAATAATTATAATTCTAGCTCTAGCAAAAATATTAATAAAAGTTCTTAATAATCATGTGTTGGTTTAAATGGAAAACTACTCATTGGTTTTATTTAGTTATTAGTTTAATTAATTATCTAATAGGTGTCAAACAAGGTCACAATTATTCACCTACTTTTCCCCCTATTTGTGTCAATGACTTAGCCAAAGAATAGTAAAAAAAAACCAACTGATTGAAATGTGATGTAGATATAGATGGTAGAAAGTCATCTGTTTTGTTGAATGCTGATGATATTGCTTTGATAGCAAAGACTGTAATGTATGCTTGATGAACTGAATTGATAGTGTATACACTGATGAGTACTGATGATTACTGATAAATCAGAATGTACCCACTTTTAGAAATAGTAGAATGAAGCAAACTGACTATGATTTTAGTATTGGTGGAAATGTGCTATGATTACAAATACTAAGTTGTAACGTTTGGTTTTATAAATATAATTTTACTCCAAACTTAGAGTCACTTGCAAGTGGTCCTGGATGGGCCTGAAGAAAAATTATTTCAATTATGAACATCTAATATAGTAAATAGAACTGTTACAGTAAATAAAATCTTCGATTTAACGTTTTCGAAATTTCTTTTACCTTATGTGAGGTACCTATTAAGGATTACGCGTCCAGCGTTTGGGGATTGAAGAAATTCCAAGCCATGGACAATCTATTCAAAACCGCGCATTTCACTGCCATAAGAGTGCGCATAGTTTTTACCCCCTCCCCATTTTTTTGCTATATCTCAAGTCAATACCACAGTTGGATTTTTAATAAATATTTTCTTGAAAAAAAAAACCCATTAAAAAACATTTATATTTTAGAAAGCTTACGATTTCTCTTCAAGATTTATAAAAAAAAAAAAAAGAAAAGTTTTTAATGCGCTTTTTGGTGCTTTAAGCAAATTTGAAGGTAGCAAACATTGCAGAAAAAAATAGGTTTTAAGATAACGTTGCTACTTAATAAATTGAAGATTGCTAAATAAATTTTGATGCGTTTAAAAAAGCTCAATTTAAGGAATGTTTATTCATACCCGGACAAATTTATTTCTGCTGTTCAGATCGTGATTCGATTTTTTATTAGTCGTGATTGGAATGTATCTTATCGTATATAAATATATAAGGCTTTAAAAACACTAATTTAAAAAACCTACGGGGTCTTTAGAAATAGCTGTATGAACTTATTCGAATTTCTTCAGGAATAGGGAAGGAAGAAAATATACAGATGATGTGAAATATTCACTTTTAGTTAAAACAATAATTTGACTTTAAAAAACGACAGAGATCTTAGACACACCTACACAGGGTGACCAAAAAAAAAAACACCAAAAAAAACCCCACAAACCATATATCAAAGGAACAGTCGGCTGAATTTGTGGGTAATTTAAGAGCTGATAGAACAGAATTCTTTTTATTTGTACCCCTCATAAGTATTTCACTTACTTAAAAATTAAAGTATATAATTTTATTAAACTTGCCTGGTCGTCAATAACACTGTAATAAAAGTTTTTGTTTCTAGAAAATACATGTATATGCGATATGCTTGAGATTAAAATTCGCTTCCAAGTTATCGGTAAGGTATTAAATATGTACAAGTACCATCATTCCGTCACATGGTATAATATATTCATTAACAAAATCATTAAAGAAACATGTTTTATTGTTCATTGATTTAAATACAAGTAATACTTAGCAATAGTAATAATTCAAATTTTAAATATTAACATCTCACTTCTTAAAAATCATTTAATAAGCAGTTTTTAATATTGTTTATTAATCAAAATACAAGTAATACTTAGCAGTAGTATCGATTGACATAGAAATTTATAGTTGAGACAGTTTCTTTTATCCCAAAACAATCCCTAATGAGAATTCTGTAATCCATTAGAAAAAACGTGCTCTTTCTTGCCGGACTCCTGTTTATATCTTATATAATCCTTCAATAAAAGAATCAAATTATTCCAGGA
The DNA here is from genome assembly GCA_016163765.1 of Magallana hongkongensis. Classification (NCBI taxonomy): domain Eukaryota; kingdom Metazoa; phylum Mollusca; class Bivalvia; order Ostreida; family Ostreidae; genus Magallana; species Magallana hongkongensis. The sequence goes on from WFKH01011801.1 coordinate 35,451,895, forward strand.
TGAATCATCTGATAAGTGAGAAAAGTCTTCATGGGACATCCGTTTATCCCAGAATCCCCTTTTATCCCAGAAGCCTCTTTTGTAGTAAGCCTCGTTTTGAACACCGTCCAGAGACTGGGGGATTTGCTGATGCTGTAGGTCCTCATTGTTCTCGTACTGTTCAAATAAATGGTTCTCGGTTGTTCCCAGAGTAAACGCTAAACTTATAAACAGGACCAAGAGCGGTGTCCACATGATCAAAAGTTCTGTAATCAAATGAAAAGAAGAATTAAATATATTCACATTCATTAAGAGGATTTAAAATCCTTTTCCCCGTATTTCAAGGCTGTAAGATAGTGAAAATAAAAGAAAACGAAAAACTTTTCTACATTTTAGATATATACAAACTGAATCAAATTACTGATCCAAGTTGCCCCTGGCATCCCAGGTGAAGTTTATATCGAGGGCTTCTGCTCTGCGGAGGTATTACCTCGAACTCTGTTCATGGTGTTTAAAAATAAAATATAGGGGGTGGGGGGGGGGCTGTAACAGAATTTCTAGTATATATATAAAAGAAACTTTTTCTTGACATTTCATTTAAAATCACAGAAAAAGTAATCCAGATGGCTATATTTTATGTATTCATTTAATTTCAATTTAAACATAGGCCAACCACATATCAAATACCGTTTATAGAATTATAGGCATTCTTGAAATATTTCAAGCGTCAATTGTGAAAATAAAGCATAGATGAAAGAACTCGTATCTCAGATATCACAAACAAGTATACTCCTTTTGTTACAAGTACTCTATTTTGACTTTGAAAGAATAACAATAACTATACAACTTGTGTATGTTAATTTTGGAAATGAACGACAAAAAAATACTGTTTACCTAATACCGTTGTCTTGTTTACATATACTTTTACAATATTTCTGATAGAAGTGCGGACGAACGGACGGACGAACATACGGACGACAGATAATTGAAAACCTAACTTGAACCTAAGTGGTATTTATCTATAACACATCTATATACCGCAGGGGATGTGGATATTACTGTGTCATTAAAGTAGAAACAAACATATTTATTTAAAAACTATACGTTAATATTTTGATTTGTATGCTTAAAAAATTTATTTTAATCTTAATTTTTTCTTGCGAAAGACTGTATTTCATAATATTTGCCATTTCCAATTTTATCCCCCCCCCCAAACCAAAATATGCCCACCCAAAGCAACTTTGTAAGCAAAATAAAGTAAGAGAACTACAGTTTGAGACTTACCTCGTGGCAGTCTTAAAAGAACTGATTGATGTATTAACCTCAACAATAATAACAACAACAGAAAAAAAATGCCCAAGTCCTCAGAGAGACTGTGTTCGTTTTCCCGACGCGTGCAAAAAGACGGGACACGTCTCAACTTGAGAATGGAAATTACGTTGGTTTCTTTTGTAAATCTCTGTAAAACTTTTCTTAATTTGAAATGTTACTTCGTGACAAGTTTGATGGAAAAACAATCAGAACGCCATGATAGAAATGTTTGGCGTGTTAACGAAGTCTTTGTGGAATGATTTAGTCCGGCTATTGGTTTACCGTCCAAGCGTCAATTGACGATTCGTCTTCATCATTTTAGAAATAATAAAGTAGATCTATTTGCGATATAGAAAAATGTAGGAGTAGTAGAAAGATGTATATGATTAAGGTATTTTTTTTTCGAGACAATTTACCAGGTGCAGAGGGTGAGAGCTAATTTAACTCTCTCTCTCTCTCTCTCTCTCTCTCTCTCTCTCTCTCTCTCTCTCAAACATGGGAGAAGAAGAAAGATAGATCAATATTGTTGCTTTTACCTGACCTGCGTTTTTCATGTACACTGACCCGGAGCCAAATATTGGGCTACGCAGTGATGCTTTTAATGGAATTTTTTTCCTACATCGAGGTTTAACATTTATTTTTAGACACATTCCCGACATTCACATTCCTACCCCAACCTGTGATATTCTTTTTAAACTGTACACATTTAAAGTACAAAATTATGCTTATTTTCATGGGGTCTTTTATATGTAAATTAGCTCAGGTAAAGGGTGCCATTTAAATAGGAAGTAAGTGCAGTCGATTACTTTGTTGGGATTAAACAACAATATTAATGTAACTTTGAACTTTGGTTTAATCATTGCCATAGGTAAGAATTCCCCTTATCTTTGTCAAGGTTTGTGCTGCTGATAAAATGTTTAGTATGACAATATAGTTTTTTTTTTTTTATCTCATCTGTAAAAAAAAAAATGGCTGCCTGTTTCAGTATTGTAATTTAATACAGTAGTCAATGAATAGAGCATGTAGTATTACATTCTTAGGAGTGAATCAAACTTTAGTCGTTTTTAGGCAAACTGTCTTTGTGTTTGTTATTATTGGAGGTCAGTGATTTTTACCGATTGTCCACCACTAGTTTTAACCAGAATTGTCTGAGTTCCCATTGCACACTATCCAGTCAACTGTAAAAAAAACACAACATTTTTTTTTAAAAACTCTCGTGAAATGGTGCAGACAATTTACATTGCTGAAAGAGACATTGAGCGTTATGTACACAACTATCTAAACAGTGTTATTCAAAATGTCTTTTCCGACCTACTTTATTACTTAAATAAAATCTGCAATATGACTACTTTATCCCAAACCGTTTGGACTGGAGACTGGGGTTTTAGGGGTCCCTCATTGCAAGCGAACCGAGTTCCCCTACTATACACTATTCCCCAAAACCCGACAAGACAATAACCATCTTCGCTAGCCAAGGGCTTACGATCCACTCTGCTCCTCTACAGAGAAGCAGAGTGGATCGTAAACCAGATGGACAATAACATGAACATTTCTTTCAAGCACTAACGATCACATTAACAAGTTTTAAAAGAATCATGTATTGTTGGTTTTTTTTTTAATTGTTGAATAGCTTAGATTTAAAACAAATCAACTGAATCAATGAAAAAAAAACCCCACCCTCTTTAAACATTGAGGTTTCCATTATATCTTTCACACAAACTGCATGCGGAATAAGATATGTGTTTAATTCATTTAGATCTTGAAGATTACAATGGGTGATGGCTCTAGAATCTTACTGAACAGGATCTTTGACGAACGTCAGCAAGAAAATTACCATGCAGATTTCAGAGACAATGTCATGGAACAGTTGCCCGCTTCATCAGCCCCTAGTGGCATAGAGGACGATTCCGGATTCACAGACGAAGCAAGCGAAATTCACAGAGGAGGTCTGATTGAAGACCTTCTGGGTCCACGATTTAAACAAAGGAACAAGGACGCTAGTATCCACATCCACATCGGGGCGGTGCATTACCATGGAGACCCCCACCCCCAGGGTCTGTACAGCGACCCCTCACGGTATGGCTACACCCAGCAGCCTCCACAGCCATGTCACCCTTTGAGGAAAAATCAATACGCGTCTTCAAGTAAGTTTACTCATCAGCGGGGGTTTTCTCCATAAACTATTAAGTGAAAGTTTTGAACTCTAAATCATAACTTACATGAATCAGGATTTACCTCAGGAGTTCTAAGTATAAGACAAATTAGAGATTTCATTCAGACAATTTGAGTCATCTTTCCCGAGGTCATTTCCTCATGCAGACAAATTATCATACCGCGCTAACGCGCGGTATTCAATTTGTCTGCACCGCATTAGTGTGTCATAGGACCGACGACATCCAAAAATAAGCATTCAATGCTTAAAACGCCGTATTACTTCTACTACTAATATATTCTACAGTCTTGTAAAATTTTTGATGCAATAAAAAAATGCCATGAGCAATTCAGGCATTTAGGCGCTATTGCTACTGAGGAGTGACATCAAGACATTATTGAAGATTTCAAAACCCATACATATTTATGGAAACATTCTGTGTTAATTAGGTTAGACAATCAGTTCAACGAATAAATTTATTATACATCAATAAACTAAAGATGTCAAAATGCCATTAAAAATGTTACGAAGCTTCAAACGTATCATGTGTACACACAAATTGAACTTTCATTTTACTTACTGGATTGCTTCAGTTTTTCACTTCTGTGAATAGGCAATTTTGTCACTTAATTTAATAGATGGCAACAAACAGTTTCTATTTTAGTGATATATCTTGCGTTTCAGCGGTTCCTTATTCAGATCACCACAGCAGTGCGGGTCACATCAGAGTTCAGCGCCGCCACTCAAACGTGTTCGAAAACTTTACTTTACAACGGCCAGACACAGACACAAAGGTAAAATGCTAACTAAACAAAAATCTTTACCTGAGGAAAGAAAGAGTATCATCCTCACACCTTTCATCATCCTTGCCTTTTTAGCTCACCTGAGCTGAAAGCTCAAGTGAGCTTTTCTGGTCACATTTTGTCCGTCGTCCGTCCGTCCGTCTGTCTGTCTTTCCGTCCGTCTGTAAACTTTTCACATTTTGAACTTCTTCTCTACGACCACTTGGCCAATTTCAACCAAATTTGGCACAAAGCATCCTTATTGTATGGTGAATATAAATTGCATAAATGAAAGACCGATCTTTATTCAAAGCGGAGAAAACCTCGAAATTGTAGAAAAAGGGGGGTGCATTTTTAAAAATCTTCTTCTCAAGAACTACTGAGTCAAATTCAACGTAATTTAGCATAGATAATCCTTATGGTAAGGAAAATATAAATTGCAAAAATTATGGGCTAATTCTGTTTCAAAATTGAGTAATTTACGAAAATAATAATAAGACAGAGAGAATGGGGGTCAATCAGTTTAACTTCGGGCTCGGTATTTCATATATCGAAAACGAAAGTTCTGTTTGAAGCAGCCATGTTGAACGCATGATAAACGAGTCAAACTGACAAAGATGAATTTGCTTGTTGTGCAACAGTTTACGTTCGAAGAGAATATTTGAAACATCCAAAATATATTTGTGCCGTTTTTGTGAAGTAAATTGAGGTTAAATATTTCAATGCGTTGACATTTTCACTTGTGACGGTGGTTTTAGCTTGTTTTGATTTTCGTTTCTTTTCTTTTTAACTTGAGGGGAACTGTCGCCTGTGTTTTGGAATTTTTTCGTATCGAATCAAATATAGACTTCGGTAAATCAGACAGCCGATTGTTTACATGTACCTGCGCAAAATCGGCAAAATCTGATGCACTAACAACATATTATAAAATACTATTCATTCTATTGGTACATGTAATTCGGTACGATCTGTACGAAATGGTTGATTAATGTAACATGTTTTGTTAAGATGCTCAGCATTTTCAGTCTAAACGGAGATTATTTTCGCTGCTAGAAATATATATGTGTATATATGATGAAAAATAAATTGTGTTCTTTCTTTGTCTTAGTGCATTTTTCTTTTGTTTTAATTGTTTACAATTTTCTATTTACTAACCATATCTGAGAGTCAAGCTTCGAGTTATAAGCAAGATGCAGAGCTTTGCGCACAATGCTATGTTTGTACACAGAGCTGAGGGCATGCTTTAGTTAGTTTACATTTTAAATGCAGTATGCTGAATAGGAAATACCAAGTTTAAAAATCTTAAGTTGAATGTTATAAACTCATGTTAACAAAAACATGACTCAAACCAAGCTATGTATCTTGCTTAT
>WFKH01011801.1:35483144-35497628 GCA_016163765.1 Magallana hongkongensis
ATATACTATCAGATCATGAAAATTTACATTTCTGTACATTAATGTTGCAGAATTTGCTGGCATGATGGATGACTTTGCCGGCGACAACATGGACATTGCATTGGATAAAAATATTTTGATGGAAAAAAAGAATGATTTGGAGATGGAGGGAGGGGAAGTTGTAGACTTCCTAGAAGCTATGGGGTCCACATTCCCTGGCGATGACTTTCTCAACAGTTTCATTGATCTGTCAAACTTTGCTGATATTCAGGTAATGCATCATTACACTTTTTTGTTGTTGTTAAGGTGGGGGTGGAGAGAGGGGGCTGATTAGTAACTTACTGTTAACGGATTACATTTTGGCCATGTATTCTATTCGGTGTTTTAGGCGGAATGCGGCTTCCGCCAAATAGAGTACATCTCCATATGTCAAACTTATATATGATGATGAATAGGTACTTCTCAGATATTTAAATCAAACTCATGCTAACCTGTTGCAAAATTACTTTCTGCCAAATATCGTACCTGCTCAATATAATACATTTACAGTAACCTATAAGTTATTTCATTGCACAGTTAATTGATAATAGTTGGGTTTTTTTTCCCTCCATTCAGGAAACTGAAAGCAAACCAGATTTCTCACTTGCTGAACCAGTGATTAGCTTTGATTTGCCTGGTCTGGATGTCAATCTGGCTGATGAACCTGGCACTTCAGATTTAGTTGTACCAGAAATTGAAGAGAAAGTCATACCAACGGTATGTGGCAAGAAACGGAAATTTTCTGAGACAGGAGAGGAAGAAGGTCTTGCGGCTGCAGATCTTGATCATGATTACATCACCAAAATCCCTCGAATGTCAAAGGTCGTAGTTGAACCAGCAGATGAAATAGTGGAGGAAAAGGGGAAAGCTCCAGAGAAGAAATATGTGGAGAGACGCATAAAGAACAACATAGCCTCGAAAAGATCACGTTATATTCGCAAAATGAAGTTTGTCGAAATGGAAAGCGAGGCAGACAGACTTATTCAAGAAAATCAGAAGATGCGATTAAAGATAGAGGAGCTAGAACAACTGGCAAAAGAAATGAAATCTGCTCTTATTAACAAACTCGCAGAGAAAAAGTAATTATTGCTACATTTGAAAACTCATTTTTATCAAGGAAATCATCATATATTTTTTTCCGATGTATTTTATTGAAAAAAATTGAGTAGATATTTGTGTGTAATATTGTTAAAGCCTTGAGAGATGAAGGCAAAAAAAGAAAGAAAAAAATCTAATATACAGTAAATGTGTACAAAAAAAAGAATTGTACCTTTTATATTGTACAGTTGATTTTTACTTAATTTTTGTGATAAGAGGATGTTTGATAATCATGAATTGCAAAACATCTATGAAAAAAATTCAAGTGAATTTTGTTCATAGTTAATACATTTCATATGTGTAATGAACATTTATGTTCATACATTAGTCTAGAGTTTTACTTGGTAAATTTAGCAAGTAATGTGGAGAAAATATGTTAAAGAAATCCACATCATTTCACATTTATTTTTTATATGAGTTGTTTAATGATATGCATATTTGTACATGTACTGCATTTTTATATTTTGAATGTCTCTACATTAGTGACCGTAACTTTGTCTTCGCCTTTTGCAATTTTTTTTTTTTTGTTATTAAAGGCTATTTTTTAAATTGAGCTAAATTTTTTTTAAATCCATGTCTAAACCATATTTTGCAACTTTTGGAAAAAAGAATTATCAGATTCTGTGAGTTGATGTGTGCAAAGGAATCCAACTTCCAAAATTAAAAACAGGAAATCATTATTCAAAGAATTATGCTAGCAAATTAGAAGGCAATAAAAGAAGTATACTTATTAAACATGTTAAACCAATATGATAAGATCTTTAATTCAATCATTTGAAAAAAAAATTGGAGTTTTTTATGCAAGTTTAATGTAAAGTAGAATGAACTTCACCGTATATTATGTGGCATCATTTCTCAACATTTTACTATGTTCAGTTGTATTTACGTACTTCACTTGTGTGTGATTTTCCCACTTAATAATTTGTATTTTTTTAATGTAATTCTCTGGAGAAACATGTTGAAATATTTACATTTTCCAGTGTCTTGTACAAATCAGGGTTCATTCTTTTGCGTATTTTAAAAATAAAATTAATAATTGCCGCATCGCATGGAAGGGACGTTTAACATGAAATGACTACTACATGTACTTTATACTGTACTGTATTAATAGTAAGTGGAAATTTACTCCAGACCTGTAAATATGTAAATTTAAGGAACAATTGTCAGGAATTAGGTATATGATTGTCATCAATCAATGGTCATTGTGTAATTTGTAATTTTTATGCATAAATGCCTTGACTTTATCATTTTATGATAACCCTAAAACTTGACAGTTATTCCTTATATACCATAGTTACTGTATGTTTACCTTATAAGTAAATAAATTTCTTAAAATTCAAAAATCTTTGTTTTGTTCTGAGGTTCCAGCTAGCTGCTCATTATCTAAATACTGTATAGCAGTTTACAGCTGTTGTAAGTTTCTTTATTGAGATAAAATGATCAACAATACATGTGCACATGAATTTGACTTTTTATTTCAACAAAATAGTACATCTAATGAATTTTTAATATACATGTAAAACATATTTTGACAGAATATTTGTATTAAAGGTTTTTCACTTATTATGTAGAGAGATAAGAATTTTGTTTAAAAAACAGCAAGTTTTAGAACTCTTTATCTTAATTAACTACTTCGACAGTAACAAAGTGATTTACAAGGGTCATGAAGAATACCGGTAATAAATGTCAAGTAGGCGACGGGTATATGAAGTTGTCTTGTTACAAATAAAGTTGTGGGTATGAAACAAAAACTTGTTTATTTAAAATAACTCGGGTGACCTAAAAATTTAGTAAATTTATTCACACATTGGTATCTGATGGGTGTACAACCTATTAAGAATATCTACACTAAGAAACTCGAGACATCTGTTTTCACAATGAACATGAGGCTCAAAACACACTACCTGTATCAAAATATCTGGTGCTTAATCAAATGGGTCTTTCATCAGATGTATACAATTTATACAATGGTTTGGTAGTTAGCAGGATATAAAACATATTCAAACAGCTTTTAATACACGTATGTTATTGAGAACATCTTGATACATATTTTTCTGAAATGTCATGTGATAATTCAATTTTCACAGTATATGCCAATTCCACCAATTATTTAGTTTACTACTTACAGGCTCTGTAAATAAGTAATTTAGAATGGTATATCAATATAACAGCATCTCCAAAAAAAAAGAAAAATTCGTCAAGTTGTTATAAAGAGCTTGATTTCTCTACTCTTAGATGCAGTATATACCTAAGCTGCTTCTTACATGCATGTATACACGTGTAAAAGTGTGAAATATGTCAAATACATGTATATTCACTTAAAAATCCTTTTTTTTTTTAAACCCTGTATGTGTATATGTGAAACTTGCTTTCCAAAAAACCAGACACTGGTATACATGTGTATGTACCACTATCTAATATTATCAAAAAGGAAATGATGGGATGTAAAAAATCAGAAGAAAAATTTCAAAAATCACTCATCATAAAAAATGAACAACTCATCTTAATTTTAAAAGATTGCCTTTACTGCCAAATATTCTGTAGCTCTTTTTAGCAGAGAAAAACCATAATGAAGAAAACACACAGATTTTCAATACAGCATCCTTACATGTAAACAGTAATGAGAATATATAGGTATGTTATATACACATTTATATATATAATACATTGTGGCTTAATATAGTAAACATTTCTAAACCCGCACAACAAAATCTGACTGATCACCGGTACATACAATTGTAATATCATCTGAAAATGTACCAGAGGACACAAGGCATGGTCAGGTGGAGTGTCTCCCTTTACAACCAGGCATAATACACTGGACACTGCTGGTAGTAACACAGGGAAACAAAATGCCATGGGAAACAACAACCACTTATAATAATAATAATATTTACATCATTGTTGCTGATTAAAGAAAAGAAATTTATCATTACATGATACATCTTTCAACAACAAAATGTTCCTTAAGCTTTACTTCAACAGTAAAGAATTCACAATAACAAAACAATACAAATCATTAGACATCCTAGTTCATTCAGCTCTCATATATGTGTCACAGATGAAGCAAAGTTCAAGTTATATGTATATCATATAACATTTAACTGGCATACAAAAACCATGTTAAAAATATTCTTAACTGTCTCACAGCCTTAAATATTAGATACACAACTGAAATTTACAATGTAGCACTATATCAATAGGATGCATTATACATATACATGTATAATTATTAAAACTTACAAAAAGTATCTAAATTCACACACAGCATGAATATATACATGTATATCATGCCTACTGGTCTACAGCAATTTCAAATTAATCAATAAAATTGATCTTCTTCACATGTAGAGCAATAACCTTAATAAAGACAACATGAACTCTTCCTATAGAAGTTTTTTCATAAATAATTTTTTCCTATACTTTTTTCACCTTTTAATTTTTATCTCCTGAGATACTGGCAGTCTTTTTCCACACATGATCGCATGTGCCATAAGAAGTAAATTGCCCATGTTTGAGGTATAGAACTGAAGGGATCAGTGTCACTAGGTAGACACAGAGGAAATATGGTAGTATATGTTTTGATTTGGTGAGATGCTCAGGTTGTGGCTGGAGGTGGAAACATTCAGTGTACGACTTAGCTGGCTTAAACGCTCCTTCACACAGATGGCCGACACTCGCGCTTCAGCATCCTGGTCCCAGCATTCTTCAATTGTGGCTGCAACCTGCTCTAAACCCTGTAAGAAAAAAGTTCAAGAGTTAGAATTTTTATTGAAATCAAGTTACTAACACTTTGTTACTCTAGTTAAATGTTGCAGTGTAAAAAAAAAAATAATTAATTTTAGGCCATAAAAAATTGATTTTTTGGTTCTCAGGTCCATCCGCATCTGATTTATCATTGTGCATTGCTTATTTTGATCAGTAAATGGATAAAATAAAATTTATCTAGTGCACTTGCGAGTTTCAGAAAAAAATCCGGATTTAGGACCACATTTTAGATACTCAAGTCAGTAAAACCCTTGACCTTTATATAGAACATAATTGCAAACATCGCCATGATCAAGACTAGATGTTAACAAATATTGCAAATGGCTGTTGAATTGAGTTACAAGACGCTGTGTTCAAGTTATGATCACGACAGCAATGATTTAAGTTTAGATATGAACAGGAGCATTCTTTTTCAAATGGATGTAGGAGGGGAGTTCCTGCAGCTTGTACTCTACTTAATATCTAATAAGGCTTTAACACAGGGCTCTCTCAAACCTCGTAGCTTTGATGTTTCCTGAAGAACATGATGATTTGTTCATTTCATCGAGTTTAAGCTAATAAATTGAAGACCGACACGTCATTCACTTGGTGCATTCATAGTTTTACCACTGGTACCAACTTTCAATATACCATTGGTGCAATTGGATGACAATGGTACCAATAAACCCTGAATGGGTTTAGCATACAAATGTTACTGATTTTACTAGTTACCAAAGGTAACGTTGGTAATATTGCTTACAGTTTTGTAAACATGTCAAACAACAAACATCTTTTTATTGCCCTAATTATACAACAACAACATTCATCATAAATTGCACCCCAATCATCATAGTTAGAGGGAAAATAGCTTTCTCAAAATCGGGATCTAATGTCTCCATTTTCACCGCCACGTCTATAATGAGTTGTGACGTCATTTACCAATACTTCCCACACTCTAGATCGTCTGCAGAAAAATTTACCATTGGCAAAAAACATTGGTACCAATGACATGCCGATGGTAGTTAATTTTACCAACAGCAACTTTTGTTTACCAACGGCAGAACTATGAATGCACCCACTGTGAGGTTACTATTTATGTGTTTTAAAAACATCGCTTTTTCTACATTATGATAAGAATTGCAATTTGTAAAAATAAATGAAAAAATCCTGCATCCTATTTTATGAAATAAATATAAAACACCGCCCTGCTGCATCAGTTTTGGAAAATAATGGCCTGAGAACCAAGTAATTAATTTTTTATGGCCTTAAATATAAACATGTACAAGAAATAAAAAACATGAACAAGAAATTTAATAATAGTAAATGGAGTGAAGTTTAGGACAATACTACTTTTAAAAATATAAGTAATTGCATTTACAGAGAAGCACAGCAATACATACTGGATGTTGTAGCCAATGATTTTTTATAGTTGGCCGTAGTTTCTTCATGACAACTAGTTCTTGCATGTCCTCCAGTGTTGGATGTGATCCAGCCTCCTCCTCAAACGGCAGCTGGTATTCATCGGGAGGTTGATCAGAACACGAGTTTCGACTCAGCAGCTCCCAGAGAACCAGTCCACAGGCATACATGTCAATACGCAGAAAAGCATCCTTCCTAAAACTGATGGCACCCTCCAATATTTCTGGGGCCATGTATCGTCGGGTTCCGACCTGAAAATGATTAAATTTCCATTATCAGATTCATTCACATACATGTATGTTGGAAAAATTGGCTTCACTCATTACTTTGACTTCTTCAATAATGAGTTAATTTTATCATCTAACAATATACATCTATATCTACTGCCAAATGCATACATGTACTGTGCACAAGACCCCACAAGTTATTTTTTGCCCAATCACTTCAGATTCCACTTAATTAAGATCAAAACAACCCTAACACAGTTGTATTTTAAGAAATAAACTTATCCTCCATTAATCCTATTCCATATTTGCTCATTTACAATACGGGTGAAAATAAAAGGGGAATTATAATCAACTGTAGAACCAGCAGATAAACACTGCCAGTATTCCTTTTCCATTATAACACGTTTTCATTTGTTTTTTCTTTACTGACAACTGATGAAGTAGTTTGGTATGATAAATGCTTCACATTATTACCAAGCCATGGGTTTCTCCAGGGCTTTTCCCGGGTTCAAATTTCAATGCTAGACCGAAATCAGCAATACAAGCGGTCAGATCTTCTTTTAACAAAACATTTTTGCTTTTAAAGTCTCGATGAGCTACAGCTGGTTTGGACTGGCATCTGGTCAGTGAAACATCATCATGTAAGTAGGCTAAACCTAACAAACCGAAATAAAATTATTACATTTTCGAAATAAATGTAAATATGTGTCATAAGTTTAAGATCAAAATTTATATGTGCTATAATTATAATAATAAAATATTATATTATATTTTATATAATAAAATCAGCATACCTCTAACCATAGACTCTGCTATTTTACACAGCTGACTCCAAGTCACACTGTTCCCCTTCAAAAAGTCACACAGAGAGCCTTTCTCGTGAAACTCTGTTATAAGCCATAGGTTCTCTTCATGCTTTTCCCCACCGACAAACAGTAGTATGTTGTCGTGTTTCATGTGAGGTAAGTTGTAGATTTCCTGCTCTGCTAGCCATGAGGCTTTCTCTTTGAATGGCATTATTTTCACAGCAACAACCGCATCTAGCATATTAGCTTTCCAAACTTCTCCAAATCTAACAAATCAGAAAAGTTATAGATATTAGGCACAAAACAGGCTTTATCTGAGTATTGAACCTTTTAAAACCCATGACAATAGCATTTCGTTGTAAAATACTGATGCATTGTTCACAGCAACATCCAAAAACTGTTCTGTTCAGCAGCAGCTTCATCTTGAAAATCAGTGTATTGAGTAATCATAGATTTAAAAGTTCATTTTTAACCATAAATGCTTTGTCTCTTTTTATCTAATGTTAAATACTGGGCCAAGTTAAAGCTGATGACATTTTTTTTTAATTTTATCAACAACCTAAACACACAGAGGAACAGAGGGAAAACTGACACTGAAACTGTTACACAGCCATGTTAAATTTAAGCATACGCCTATTTGACACCTTAGAAAAAAAATATAAATATGATAAATATTTTTAAAGTTATTTCTGTATTGGAACATGTGGAATAAGATGTTGAACAATGATCTGACCTTCCATGAGCTCTTAGCTCCAGCAGCTGGATTGGGCGATGGGGCTGGTTGAATTCCTGGGTCCCCATCTCGGGATCACAAGCTGGCAATTGCAGGTGAGATGTATACCTTTTAAAACATAAATACATAAATCAATCAGTATTACAAGAAGGAACTTCTTTACAATCTTCAATGTAGTAAATGTCATATGACACTGGCATTAAAACATTCCATATTTTGAACTTATAGGCAATATGAATATCATATGTAAATATGACAGGAGAAAGCTTAGCGTTCAGTCATAGAACTTCTTAATGTGTGCATGGAAGCACAATGCTGTACAAAAGTTTTAGATCTTTACAATTAATAAATAACTTTTTGAACATGAATGATACTTACATGTTGCGGTTGTAGTAACAGCGCCACATGACAAAGACTATTACGATGAGTATTACCAACACTATGATAGGCACCAGGGAATACATCAAGATCTCCATCACTTTGGCTTTCCCGTCTGACTGAACTTTTGCAGTTGGGCCTATGAAAAACCAAAACTTTATATTTACTTTTTTAATATTCTATTTCCAATTTAGCAGTTTCAGTGACTTTAGTCTTCATCACTGTTATAGTCATTCTGTCCCAACTTGACTTTCCAGACTTATTTTTGTTATGTTTTGGTGAATTGATTTGAAACTTACTGTGTAGCTTTATAATAAGAATCTAACAGATCAAGTTTGAGTTTTATGAAGATTGCAGATCAACAAGAAATTGATTTTAGGGAACTCGGGTTTGACTAGTCGGGTTCATCCACTCAAGCACTCCTTTAAAAAGATCTTTCCCCAAACTTATTTAGCACATAAGATGACAACTGGGGGTGCTGGTAGGGGACAGAATTTCATATGCAATACTCTCAGAATGTTTGTTTTCTTTTGATGGATCAACTGACTGACCTTTTTCCGTAACTGCTGGAGAGAAGCCAATAGACACCATACTTATGTTGATGTTACACTTGTCCAGGTGACAGCAACAGAAGCCGACAGACTGAGTCTGGAGAGTGGACTGTATACAGCTATCATTCTCACAGCCTTGGTTCTGGGTCCAACAGCCTTGGTGCTTTAGTTCTATACCTGAAACAACACATGTTATCCTTTTAAATATTCCAGAATACCAACTAGTAACAGAGATTCTATAATAGATGGTTGGCTCATTGTAATCAACTAATAATTGATTACAACTGGTAATCTAGAAAATTCTTTTAAAGACTGCAGAAGAAGTATAACAATGTATTGAGTGTCACTTCAAGTTGGGTATTATACAGAGTAAAGGATCTAATTTTCATTCGATTGGTCTTCACATGATAAAGATTCACACAACAGTGCAAAAGCCAAATGCAGTTTCACTGCTTGACTTTCCATTTTACACTTAAATGATTTTAACCCTGGTATAATTAAACAATGAAATGCTTTCTCTGATGATTCATGTGGGCAATGAAGGTAACGACCATTGCAGAAAAAATTAACATAACCCACTACTGCAGGTTAGGTATTTTTTCTGCAACATGTGCAAAGGTTTTCTTAAGAAACACAAGCGAAAATACCCAACAGATGAAAACATAATATTGTGAAAGTTACCGTATCGGGATTCAAAATTGTTAAAATTTTTATCTTCCATGGGGAGATAATCATATTACTACGTACATAGTGGAAATTGGAAAAGTTATTTTTTTTTAGGATTTTTATGATTTAATTGGTTCATCAGCCATTATTATAAGTATAGAAATGGTTTGCATGCCACATAATGTAAAATGCTTATGTAATCACTGCCCGAGGCATTTTAATGATATCAGACAAACAAAATAAAGCTCATATGACCCTCTTCCTCAATTGAGCTAAATACCATTATGCGAGCTAAAGTATGTTAGTACATGTATGTTAACCTAACAAATGAGAAACAAAAGTGCCTTAATCAACTTACCATTGGCAGATGCATTATTTAGGCTCCAGGCAGTGAAGCAATAATGACTGCCCTGTTCACAATTTTCGTATCTCTGACAACTTTGGCCGCCATTTTCTGTACAGTTTTGATACAGCACTACGCATCGTCGCTGTACTGCTGCCTTGGCCTCAGCTGACCAGCTCCCTGTAAAGAATTCAGAGACACCAAATCATTTCTTCATAGAAAATGAAAACAGAGTTTCAAAACATAGGATCTTAAACCTTTACTATCACTTTTTTTAACCTGGACAATATTAATCAGGCCTCTGGATCCTCTTTAATTGGGGCCAATATTCAGCCCCATTCCCAACGTGAAAAAGGCACCTTTTTTCCCAAAATTGAGTGTGTATTTCCCAATTTGAGATTGCCTAAAATTAATTATGAAAAAAACCCCAAAACATACTTATCCTAAATATATATTCAGCAGTCATAAAAGCACTGTGAAGATGTGCAACACTACCGCATTGTAAACTGTTTTTTGTGATCTGTAACTTAGCCAGAATTTCCTCAGACGGAGAAGTTCAAGTTGCTTTGTCTTCTGAGTTAGCGATCGTGTAAATTAACCTCATTATAAAAGAAATGTAGTAAACTAAATTAAAGACATTTCTATTGCATGAATTAACCCTGCAATGATTAATACATGTAACTCGCGACTTTCTTATTTTCAGTGGTTATAAATACATTACAGGTGATGCAGCAATATACTAAAAATTAAAAAAAATATAGTTTATAATTCTGCAATAAATGTTAAAATCATTATAAAAATGTTTGTCTAAACAGATCCTCTACAAAACGGTAGTAAGTGGGTCAAAGGGTTGGACTAATACCCCAAATACACAGAAGTACAGAGACTGATTTTATAAATATTGTCACTAAGCTAACACAATCAAGAAACATTTATCTGTAAAATGTATAATTAAATTTTGCATTAATACAAATAAGATAATTTTTTTTTTAATTCTAAAAAATTGTTTGATTTTTTCCTTTGCTATTTGACATGTAGTAACTACACAAAAACCTTTTGGAAAATTTTAAATCTTCATTAACAAACTTGTATCACACACTGTGAATATACTTTTTTTCCGTCTCATTATTACACACGTGTTCTGAGTTTTAAAAATTAATTTTTAAAAAATCATATCAATCTACCCTAGTTTTTTGTTCAGGGGACTATACATAAAGCAGGGAAAAATTTCCCAATTTCTTTCAAAATGTCGCATTTTTCCCAATCCATTGACCCCGGCCCCAGTACCAAAAATGGGTGTGAGAGGCCTGTTAATATTTCCTGGGTAGTTGTCTCATATTTCTCAACTTTTCCTTCCGATATAAAATCTTGATAAAATTTCTTAGGAAGATTTTTACTGGGAATTATGACCCAAAAAATTAGGATTATATAATAGTAATTAATAAGACTTCTAAACATTAAAATGTATGTTTAACCAAGACTGCACACTTTCATTTAAGGGAAAAATTGTCTATTCAATTTAAAGAATACTCAGCTAAATTGATGTTCAAAAATAATTGGCATAACTAACGTGCGAGTACCCAATATTGCCGAGTACCCATTATTGCCGATTGTATAAAAACAACAAGATTTCCTCTATATATTCGTTGTTTTAAGCTACAAACCAAAATAAATAAATAACACAATATTTAAGACACTATAAGAGTTGGGAACGAAGAAAATTTATTTCAAACATCTCGGAAGTCACCATAAGAAAGGTAAGCCTATGAAAACGTATCCCATTTTTATCCGTGCGATGACACATGCCACTAAATGTTTGACTTGTAATCCACTTTGATGATAGGGCATTTTTTGTTTAGGTCCAAATTCGAAGTATATTCACCTCCGTGTTATGATATTTGACAAAAATAAGCAAGATACCATTTCTACTACACAATATTTAACGAAGTAAACCGAGCGTCTGCGTGCTTGTAAGACGCCATTTTGTCTGCAACCTGAGGCGGATCAAAGATTTATCCCCGCGCACCTGCAGTGTAACTTAGAGGCGTTGCTATTAAATTTCACACACATTATTTCTTTTACTGAACACACTAACTTATTTTTAAAAAGCTTTTAATAAATATACAATTCAATTCATTATTTTTTTTAATCATTTGTCACGAGACACGTGAAGCACATGTTCCTCTGTTTGTGTGCATGAGGCTGCAGGGACATCGAAAACAGTTTTGCTTATAATATGATTGAATAGCGTTTATGATATAGTTTTTTATGTTGTTTTCTTACACTTATATTGTTGGATTCTTTTAAAATTTTGACCTTTTACCGATTAATTACTGAAAAATAATGAAAAGATATAAGCGGCAATAATGGGTACTCGACTTGCTGTTTATCAAAGGTAATGGACAGGGTTTATTTTTAATCAGAAGTAAGTCGATATTGATGAGAATAAAATAAAAATAATTATTCAAATTAAATAAATGAACAATGCAGAGATTTGCATTGAAATTTTTACATGACAGCTTACATGAAAAGTATAATGGAGAAAACTTGTGTATTTTTCGGCAATAATGGGTACTCGCACGTTAACCTTTCAAGACTCCGGTAGTCGCGAGCTGTCACTTTTGGGGGCCGGCCACTAGAAGGAATTCCTATTTGTTCTGCGACCTTCCGAATAGAGTTTCCTTGTTCTAATAGCCTCCGTTCTATTTCTTTAACATCACTCGATAACTCTTTACCCTTTCTACCCATCTCTCTTTCAACTTGTATATTTCCGGAAATAATGCAGACGACAAGTCACATGATCTTTTGATGTCACATGACGTGATTTGCTTAAAATAACAACCGGAATCCCAGAGCTATTTTTAAACAACATTTATTTATAGTCTAAGCAGAGACCTTTCGTCGCTTAAATAAACACGCCGCCATTTTGTACGATATTGCATCATACTGTACAAGTACAAAGCAGATATTACAAAAGTACTCGTGTATGTTAAATGATTACTTTTCACGCTATAATTTTATAGATCCAGAAGAAATCTTTCCGTCAAAAAATCATATTTTCTACCTGGTCTGCTTTGTTTAAAATTATAGAGTCCATGAAAATAGTGTGAAATTATTCAAATTGGCATAAGCAACGACTTTTTTCCTGTAGTATTCCGATATGTCAGGCCCCTAAAGAATCAAACGATTTATTCGTTTAAAAACCTGAAATATAATTTGAAGAATAACATTCGCATGTTACTATTATTTTTTTCTTTGTTTAATAAAATTTTGGAAGTGAACGTCACTAAGTAGCACAAGTGACGTAATAGAGAATAATTTTGATCGACTGTGCTGTCGGTTGGTACCATCCATAAACCAATCAAGGCAGAAAAATGACGTCTCTTTTTCCTCATGTTTACTTTCTAACACAACCACGAATAGATCGGTTCCTGCGGCCGATAATCAATCTTATTCTTATTAATCACGTCACCTACTTTATCTATCTATCTCTCTATCTATCTATCCACACACATATGTCGCTCCGTTCAACATAAGCCATTGCTCGACCTGCCATATCTACCACTCCATCTTTCACATCCATTGTAGTAGTGCCACTTTGTTAAAAAAATCTTGTGAAATGGCAAGGAAGAAGTTGAAGTTTCCAACTTTAATCTTGGGAAATTCAACTTTAATCTCGAAATTCCAGGATAAAAGTTGGAATTGCCAACTTTATATTCATAACAAGAGGCCCAAAGGCCTTGACGGTCACATAAGTACCATAGCCCTTAGATGGACCTGTCAGGGAGTCTCATGTTTGCATTTTAAGCTTCATTTTGGAGTTTAATCCCTAATCCGAGACTCATCTGACTGTTACACTTGGCGTTATTTATTTGATGTTTGCAAACATCAATTCATTACGGGGATGGGGGTGGGGGCAAGAGTCAGAGGAATCTCAGATTATCTATACCCTAGCTCCAGAGACCAAAAATTGTAAACTTTTGGTTAAAAGAGACCAGCGGACCTTTAATGGTATATCTTTTATTATATAATATTCACAGTTTCATTAATAATGCACAAAACGTGGATACAGTTTATTGCTACAAGCATGTAGCATTCCGGATTTATGAAGCGTACATGCTAGGGTTTTAGACACTGCATGTTGTTTTCCGGTTTGTTTATTAAATGGTTTACATCCACATGGTTGTGTGCTACCTTTGATCTAAAGATACATACCAAAGCATACAATACACAGAAAATTAAAGGTTTCAAGATGATTTTAAAAATGTATAATTGTTAACAGACGGCAAACGACCAACGGCAGTAGGTTATCCGATAGACTCAAGTGACCTAAATATTACATTTGGCCATCTTGACCCCACCCTAAGGCCTGAACCCCTGGCCCAGGGGCCATAAATTTCACAATTTTGGTAGAGAGTTAATGGACATCATAACCATGCATTTAGTTTTTTGTTGTTGAAAATTTGACTTTTAATTGCATTTTTGGCCCGCCCATGAG
>WFKH01011801.1:35524223-35544591 GCA_016163765.1 Magallana hongkongensis
ACGTCCCTGGCATTGGTGAACTATCAATTTTAAATGAGGTCACCAAATCTATCAGCAGTCTAGAGCTTAGGCAAGTTTGGTAGGTGTCGTCATTATGCTTATTCAACATGGCGTGCTGTAAGAAATCTATAGAAACCAATGTAAATAATGATTTGTTTTAGTAAAATATGTAAATATCTTGTTGCATGAATATCTTGAATACAATCTAAGACAACTTAGGGCTTCTAGAGCCTGCCTATGTACCTTGGAACATTAGAAAGTATGTGATATATATACATTTTGCTGGCGTTAAATATGAATAGGAATTTTACAATGTTTACGATATTTGCATAAATGATGGATTGATAGTTATATTGTAGCATTCGATGTCATCTTAATATAATAAGGAATAAAATTGTTAAAATTTTGTATTTGGACGACATAGATTTTTTTAGTCGAATTAATAATTAAAGGAAGCTTTTTTGATAACTGTTTTGGGGGAATACAGTTACTGCAGTAAAATTATTAGAGGATAATTTTTTCCCACTGTTTTATAAATATGTTCAGATGGTTCCAGTTGGTAACCAAGTGTAACCAAAGGCTACCATTTGTTTGAATTTGACAAAAAATCGTTCATGGTTCTACCTATTAAAATTGCTACAAATGGCAGCACTTGGTGACCAATGACTACCATAGTTCACCGATGGCAACCAAATGCTGCAAGCGGTAAGTCTCAATTTCACCAATGGTACAACTCTGAACGCACCTAGTGATCTCGCGCTATATTTCCCGCGATAGATTTACAGGTGGATTAAACATCTGTAATATGCGTGTTCTCGCTATTTCAGTATAAACTGCGATACCTGCCTCAGTAGATTAGTTTTTTTTTTATTTGGGGGGGGGGGGGGGGGGGGGTAGATAGAGAGATTATATATATAAAAGCAAGATCTATACTTTACTGGCATATCGAACCAATTTTAAGCTAATTTTGCATACAGTAAGTAAAATAAAGGAAGAAATTAAAAAATATTTTGGCAAAATTGCTATCAAAGATACAGCCTCGTCATTGTGAACTAAATTTAAAAAATAATAAAGAGAAAAAATACACAGTTAAAGAATCTGTGTAGATATTGCATATTGTCAAATCATTAAATTGGAAAATGGGAAATTACACACCTACAAAATGGGTCCGGGGCATGGATAAAACGTATGTATTTAGCATGCAAAAATAATTAAACAAATTAAAAAAAAAACACCCAAATTTATGAACCGGGGGAAAAAAGTCAGATAACAACAAGGTACAAAAGAAAAATAATATTTATCGTTTACACATTTGATCAAATTAAACACAAATTACATTTTACAGACTGATCAATTCTCTCCAAAAGTAAAGAACGATTTTAGGGGGAAGCAAGTCTATGTTATGTATTTTGTAAGATTTTTTTTAAAAACTTAAATATTATCTCTCTCTCTCTCTCTCTCTCTCTCTCTCTCTCTCTCTCACACACACACACACACACACACACACACACAAATTCTTTGATGTTAGTTGATAATAAAGTTGAAAATGATGCAAGATATATGTGTAATCCTTGCTGCGCTCGCCCCAACGGTAGCACCGTAAAACATATTATGGAGTATCCATTCGAAGACAATAAACTCGAATAGAGATTAATTAAATGGTGCGAGACGTAAACCGAATTTTTACTTTCTTACCGTCATGTTTTCATTTTAGACGAATTCAACATGGCGCTGCCCATAGTTAGATTGATATGCATTATTTGGTCGGCTGTTAAGATTTACACACTAGGATTTTTAGCGTTGTTGCGTCAGTTAATTCAAAAACACAAAACAGCAGGTAAACGAACAAGTGCAGTGTTATTCTTTAGTTAGGCCTTTTAAATTAATCAAGGTTTCGACATTCCTCCCGTGATCTACTTTCTTTTTCCATATGTGGAACGTTGGACGTTCTGACCTAAGTCAAGGTGTTTATATCGAAAAGTCTTTGGGGTTTATTAATTGTATTGTTAATAATTATAAATAAATAGCACCTTTTTTCTCCATTGAGAATTTTTTTTATATTTCCAGCACAGTAAATGAATTAGCTTTACAATAAAAATCTTCATATGCATATCTATATTGCCACTACAAATGTAATATGTAAACGGTGTGACCGTTGGACCGAGCGCAGATTTAACACAGTGCAGTTTGATATTTGCAGAACAAAATTTATTTAAAACGCACACAGTAAGATCCGCCTGGTTGCCTACTCAAATCATTAGCCAAAGTTAAACTAAACGTCGCGTGCTCAGTCTACATTATGACGTCATGTTTCATACGTAAAACGTACAAGTTGTTTTGTCTTTGGAAATAGCCGTTTCTTTTATTGTTGATCACTTTAATTCATATGTTGACTACCGGTAATAAGATTGAATACTTTATTCAGTATCTAAAAGATCAGTTCCTTGATGTTAATGTTTTTATTTTTCATCTGATAATTCGATAAGACATACGTAGAACTAGTCGTGTTTCTTGATTGAAGAACTATTGAAACTTATCTGGTTTCCACTTTAATTTCTTTTAATTCAAATTACCTTCAATTGAACCTTGGGAAGTTTTTAATCGAGTTTAGGGGCAATAAACATCGATAAGTCCCAGTCAATCAATGATCAAACTAACTTTTTAAAAACAAAATGGCGGCCAATATGGCAGCGCCCAGGGCTGGAAGAATTTTTTTTAGCCCATAGTACCCCTGATTCAACTCTCATGTTTCACTGATTTTCTTATGTATATACGTGTTA
The DNA here is from genome assembly GCA_016163765.1 of Magallana hongkongensis. Taxonomy (NCBI): domain Eukaryota; kingdom Metazoa; phylum Mollusca; class Bivalvia; order Ostreida; family Ostreidae; genus Magallana; species Magallana hongkongensis. The sequence continues at coordinate 35,527,004 of WFKH01011801.1, forward strand.
CCATTAATCCTCGCTTCGCGAGGCGGGCTTTGCCCACTTCTTGCTGCGCTCGGTATTAATCTTTGTATCTGATCATTTTGAGAATGAAATGTTACTGACAATAGAATGAATAGATATCATTTTAATTATATTTTAGAAGTGAAATTGCATACAAGGAAAGTTGCCTTGGTTACTGGTGGAACATGTGGCATTGGATTTCATGTGTCTTTGGGTCTTGTGTCCAAAAATGTCCACGTAGTTATGGGTTGGTGGATAATGCTTTGAATAGGATTATGATGTGTGGATCCCCCCTACCCTCTGGAAAATTCAAATTTCTTAAATTTATATAATACATTTACTGAAAATATGCCTCAAACTTCCTGGAAAACTCAAATATCCCACGAACCCACTCCCCCCTTGAAAAAATGTTCTGGATCTGCACATGGTAAAAATTTACTACATGTAAGAATGATACATTTTTATTGAATATTTATTAATTTATTAAAGTATTGCACTCAGACTGTACATTGTATATTTAGCATTCATTTATAAAAAAAAAAAATTCTTACCATTACCTTTTATGATTTACATTTTCTTGTTTTTGTTAAAAGAAAATGAAATGAATGATAGTTGAATATTTTTTTAAATTTCAAGCTGGCCACAACATTCAGAAAGGAGAAGCTGCTATTAAAAGAATAAGAGAAGAATACCCAAATGCAAAAGGTCATGAGTAAATTTATGTTACCAAATAGATTTGTGACACTATGTAGTGAAGATTGACCTTCAAATGCTCTCAAAACCAAGTATTTTGCATGCCAGTGAATTTAAAGATTGCATTTTAAGTAAATTTAATTTGGATCTATTATTTTTCAATAAAACATTGCAAGTATTTGATCTTATATGGTTGTTATTGGCAGATGAGAATTGATATTTGACAGTAAGATAGAAAAATTAGAGTACTGTTACAGATTTCTTTCTTTTTCAGTTGACTTTTTACATCTGGATCTCTCCTCATTTAAATCAGTACAGACTTTTGTTGCCAAAATAAAGGCACGAGGCCTCAAAGTTCATATTCTGGTCAATAATGGTTAGTGAATGTTCCTTTTCAATATCTATTCTAGCATTACTAATGCCAGTTATACCTGTTCAGCATATATTCACAGATTGAATTTGTGTATTCTTCATGTGGGCTTACTCATTCAACTTTCTCATTTTCATAAAAAATTTATTATTCTCAATTGAATTCATGTCTCCAAAAGCATATGCGATGCTGACTTTGGGTTTCCAACAATAGAAATAGTTCAAACTCATACTGTGACACATGGGGGGGGGGGGGCTCAGGAAGGGATCACAGTCAGGTTCAAAATTCAGCATAAGAATACTAGAATACATGTAAAGGCAAAATATCATGGCAATATTTTGAAGTTGACATGAATGTAACTGGATTACCATTCAATAAACTGTTTGCAGTGAAATATTCGCCCCTGTTTTATTTTCGCCCCTTTCACCCTTGCTGTCAGCAGGCGAATTCCAATGTCTTAATTAGCTCTCTTTATACACAACTTTGTCTCGGTGAATTCAAGATGAGGCGAAACTGTTTACAATCGAAGAAGGGCAAAAATAACACGGGGCGAAAATAACCACGTATACAGTATTTGGTAGTTATTTTATACATTATATTCTTGATATCTTACATGTTGATTTATTCTAGCTGGCATTATGTTTGCTCCCTATGAAGAAACAGTTGATGAGCTGGAGAGTCACTTTCAAGTGAACTACTTAAGCCACCTCTATCTGACGCAGGCTCTGATAGGCATTCTGGAGGATTCAGCTACAGAGGATTGCTACGCCCGTGTCATCAATGTGTCATCTATAGTCCACAATGTAGGATCACTCAGTCTTCAGAGATTTGGGAGAAGGTATGATGCATTTAATACAGATAGATGTGGAAGGTAGTGCTTCTCAAATTATCAGTCAGTAATTTAAAAGTTAAATATGTACACGTTAAAAAGAATGTTAATTTTTTAATGATTTGGTATTAAGATCAAAATAAGAAGAATTTTGCAATGCTAAAATCACCCTCCAATGTACAGTAATGGCTGGGTGGTCATCAAATCAACCATCAGATCTACCTAAAATTTTAAGATATTATTTGTTTAGCTATAAACTATTTAGTGAGGAAAAAATCCATATATTTTACCTTTTAAATTTGGATATTTTCCTATACTTTTTTATAGAACTCTTCTTCTAAAGGAGATCAATTCAGTCTAAAATTGGCCATGACCATCGAGCCCTCTTAAGTGATAGATAAATATATATAATATGTAATTTTGTGTAAAGAAAAACAATGAAATATTTTGAAAACTGTTTTTATAGGTGCTCACATTGCTGGGAATATTCACCTCATGCCGCATACGCTAATTCAAAGCTGTATATAACTCTCTCCACCTGGTATCTTAGTGAATTATACAGACAGGAGAACCAGAAAGTAACAGTGAATGCTGTGCACCCTGGGATAGTTAACACCGATCTGTACAAGCATGTCCATGCCTCCATCAAATGGTTTCTGGACTTACTAGCACATTTTACTTATTTGGTAAGTTAATTGTGTAGTAAGAAAGGGAGTGCACGCTCCTGCAAACCAGTAAACAATCTGTTGTTTATATAGCCGTGTCACAGATTGTCCACTAGCTATGTGCTAGAGCAATGACTTCCTTACAAGCTACAGTTCGAATCTTTGGATGTGCTTTGGCAGAGAGTGACAACAAAAGACTGATTGAAGATTAATGATTTATATAACAAAATGATATGATGATTCAAGATAAATATTAACAATAATGACAATATGAGATAACAACAATGGCTATGAATATGAGTTGTAAATGAAAAACTCAAAAATATGAAGTATTTGAATAATAATATTCTCAAAATGTGAATAATTTGTAAATAAACAAAAATCAGAAAATCTGAATATTCGCCAGAAATATAAATATCAAAAATTCAGGGGAAAAGTTGAAAAATAAATATTTTCCAGGAATATTAATAAATATGCTCAACTCTCAAGAAGTGAAAAAAATACTCCAAAAATATTCTTAATAATTCTCATAAGAAAATACAATTTGAAAATATTTATTCTAAATAAGAAAATAAATTATTTTGCCAGAAATAAACTTTTAGGAAATAAATTCCGAATGAGTCAATGACTGACTTAATCAAATTTCACAATTAAAGTGAAAGTAGCCAAAAAGCTGCAGAAAGTGAGTTAGGTTCTGTAGCAGTACCTGAGGGGAGTGTTCTGCCAGACAACTCCCCGAGAAATGGACAAAACTGTCCTTTTATACCCGTACTAGACAATTATAAAACCAGTTTTCCTACAATTGTTTACTGTAGCAAAATTTGTTATCTTTGTCACCATTGATGCTAATACAGGATATACTAGCTTCACCCCCTTTCCAATTTTGTTTAATTTCGAACTTTTCTCTCCCGTTGAAAATGAAAGGGGAGGGGGGCATCAAGTGTCAAAGTCAAATGTAATCAAACAATACTAAAGTGAAACTTGGCTGACCAGTCCAATTTGACTGGTAAGAATGTATGTGAGAGGTTGAACTTCAATTCTATGACTTAACTAAAACCCCTTTAAAATTAAACCCCAATCTACTCGCAATATACTTTAAACTTTGAATACACTCTGTTTGTCATCAAATGGACATGTTGGTATTGTATAGATTGTTACATCTGGGTGAGGGAAAGAGCATTTAGAGAAAATGTATTATAGCATGTAAAGATAACATTGATTTTTTGAAGAAAAAAAAATTGGCTTTGATCATGAAACCTTGGAATCTAATATTAAAACCAGGAAGGTACAAAAGGGTAATTATAACTGAAAAAATCTCAATTGTAATTGATACACAAAACTAATAGAATTCTGCACAAATCTACTAACAGGTTTTATGAGGTCTATGCATTCAGTTTTGCTGCCTACTCTAATGGCAGTTTAAAAACTTTAATAGAGCTGTTTTAACAAGAGCTTGGACTTTCGGTGGGATGTTACTATCTAGTTTGCTCATCAAAACAAGCTGTCAACATTTTCTCTCTTACTGATACATTAAAAATTTGCAACTCAGCTTCCTGTTATCTTGATTCTGAGTGGTCAGTTTATCTGGCAGTGACCAGTGACCCAGATAAGTAACTCAGTTGGAAATAAATTCTATAATCATTTAAGTGCCATGCAACATGTGTAAGCTATTACTGCTTATACTGCAATGACTGCTCAGAAAACTGCTTAGAATAACTGCTTATACTTTATATTTAAGCAGTAATGAAACTTCCACTAAAATCCTTACTGCTTCAGTGCTTGGAACTGCTTTTAGAAAACTGCCAAATAATTTGAAAACTGCTAAAGAACTGCCTATCTACTGCTAAAATAGGCAGTTCTGTTTTACATGGGGCTGTTGATTTTATGCGCAATGTGGTCCATGGGCCTCTTTTGTGTTTGTTGTATTGAATCTTTTAATCTTTTGACAGACCCCCTCTGAGGGAGCAGACACTATTTTGTATCTAGCATTGTCACCTGATGTGGAGAGGGAGTCTGGCTGGTATTATGACAATTGTCAGAAGCATAAAACGTGTCAGCTGTCCTATAGTGAAAAAGACATTAAAGAAATGTTCACCATTTCAACACACTTTATTAACAGCAAAATTAGCTAGTATTGAAGTCTACATTGCAAATATTTAACTAGTGTTTGTCTTTGTTTATCTGTGCATTAAACATATTTGTGCATTTTAAATTGTTGATTATTCAAAAATAAATTACATGTATTAAACTAGCTTATCTTCAATGTGTTTGGAGTCTCGGGCATATATTAATGTTAAATTAGCAGACTGCATGTCACACTCAATAAGGACACAAATTTATGTGCATGTTCATGCACAATATAGTGAACATGATTTTAAATAGTAGAATCGTGTTATATTAGTACTTAAAAACACAATCACAATTTTTTTGAGACCCTCGGGCCTGACATATTGAAAACTTTATTTATTGTTTCAGTGCACAAATCAAGGTGTACACAAGTAGAGATTTACAAGAATTGAAACTTGCATACATTCTATTCAAGGCTATATTTAAAAAATAAAATGCTTTCTTTGGTGATTCATGTGGGATATGAAGAGAGCGACATTGCAGAAAAAATAAATAACCCGCGTTAGCTGGTTATGTTATTTTTTCTGCAATGATCGCTACCTTCATAACCCGCATGAATCATCAAAGAAAACATTTTATTGTTTATATTTACATCTTTCTTTTAACAAATTAATGAATTGATCGTAAAAAGTAAATAAAAGTAACTAAATTATTGTTAATGTACATCAGTAGGTTAGATGAAAGAACTAGCCATGTCTTCATATATGGGAATTTGAGTCTATCATCATAATTATTTCGTAGTCCATGATTTTTCTTAGGTTGCTGAAGGTTTTTAAGGTTTAGATTTCAGTCCTGTCAGTTTCTATACAGCTGTGAATTACAATAAATTTTCGTAAGAAATAGAGAGAAACAAATGGCATACTTAGTGGATGTAAATATAATTATCTTCTATTTGATATTTTAATACATACGGAGATTAACTGTTTAAAGAAAGCTTAACTTTTCGATTGTTCAGAGGTTTTTGGTTGATTTTTGTTATGAAATTATTTCATCAAGTTTCTTCCAAATGTTGACTGAATTTTGACAGATTAAATAAATGTCTTCAACAGCCTATTGTACAATTAAATATTAAATCATTGACATTTTTACGTTATTTTCTGTAAACCTCCGCTTGCGCCTCAATTGTACGTTATTCGCGTCATTGATGAACTGTATTTGATAATACGTTACAAAACCGATTCGTAGTGTTATCACAAAGACATTGGAAAATGTAAATATTCAGTTCCAATATAACATGAGTTTATAATTTGATTATGCAGTTCTCTTCATTAATTTGGAAAAAATAAAAAATATCTTAAGTTTACTAGTATAGTTGTCTTACTAAATGAGAATTAAAAGAATCTGATCAATGGCTAGCGAAGATGGACTCACAGGTGCGACGAAAGACCCCCATATTGCTTTGCAATGTGATTTGCTCTTGTTAGCTTCAGTTCAAATGAGCTTTTCTGGCCACTTATTGTCCGTCGTCTGCATGTCTGTCCGCCTGAGAACTTTTCACATTTTTTACTCTAGAACCATTGGGCCAAATTTAACCAGACTCACCAGGAGAAGAGGATTTTTCATTGATAAAATAAAAGGCCGATACATTTCTAAAGCGGAGATAATCACAGCTTCTATGTGTAATGAAGATTGACACGGTTACGGTTCTAAACTGTTCTTAGACTATAACTTCAATACTGCAATTTGTGATCATAGTTCTGTGCAAGCATCCTCATCTTCATATCCTCAAATTAAGGTCACAGTGACCTACTTTTGGTGTTTTAGAATTATTTGTAGTCAAATATTAAGCTTAATATTGATAGTATTGGGCTTATGATCATCGAACTTTGTTATAGTTGGTGTATCTTACCATCATCAGATCTTTTCTCGTAATAACGAGATAATTAACTCGTTATAACGAGATCTTTTCTCGTAATAACGAGATCTTTTCTCGTTATTACGAGATCTTTTTTCGTAATAACGAGATAATTAACTCGTAATAACGAGATAATCAACTGGTAATAACGAGGTCTTTTCTGGTAATTACGAAATAAAAATATTTTTTATGTGGCCCTATTCGTCTTTCGTACAAATCTCTCTGGATCTATCAATTATATCCATATAAAATGAGTAAAAGTACGCCATTTTATCGTTATGGCCGATCCGTTTGTTACACCGAAGAACGATTAATTCTTCAAAGAGTTGTATATTCTTAATTAATATATTTTCATGAACAATTAGCGGACGGCAGACGCACCCACAGGTGTCCTTCTTATACCTACATGTACAACCAAATGGTCAGAATATCTCACTGTTTAGTCATTGTCTTGTAACATCCGGAAAAATGAAAAATTATACCGTTATTGAGTGCTTTTCTAAATTTATCTGTGTCTATGTAAGTGGCGAGTTTGAGTATATTAAAGGGATTGTTTTGTTTCCCATCAGGAAGTGCCCCGCTCTGACTCAGACGATGACAGGGTATTGGGCTACAGAACCTGATGAATGAAGGTACTGGTTAAAACATTGATGGCAGCAAAACTAAAACAGAGACCAAGCTTTGTGTTTACGTTTTCTGTCTGCTTTATACTTGGAGGTGAGAATTTATATTCATGATTTTTCTTCCTTTGGTTCGTCAGTCAATGTCCATTTAGTGTATCGTCTGCAGATAAGCCGGAGGCAATGCTTTTACATTTATTACTGTTGTGATAGCTAGTTACACGTGTATGAATGTGAATTGTGAATGTGAACCGTCCAATTATTATTGGGGGTTTTTTTTGGGGGGGGGGGGGGGGGGGCGTTTTTAGGATTGTAAGTTCTTACAGTTTTTTTTAAGATAAAAAGATTTTAAAAGTTTTTTAAATCAAACAATTTTTAAAAAATTGATATTTTGTTTTTACAGGTTTTTTTTTGTTTGTAATGCCAGTGGGGACCTAATTGGTTTTTACTGAATAGGACATGCTTATTTTGGGGTCATTTTCTTCCTATTCGTCACATAAAAACATAAGGCATCAACAAGGCCAACTTTGTTTCTTTAAAAAACTTGAAATTAATATTGTTTGATAATGTAACCTAAAAAAAACCATTTCAAATGTTTATATTTTCTGGGTTTTTATTAACTTAACAAATGAGACAAACGCATTTGGGAGTGTGAATATTTCTTCGTTCAGTTTACACTTTTCCGTGTTTGTTTGCCAATTGGTACGAAAAATTAAGTCAGACCGGAAAAAAAAATCTGGACAAAATGGACAGTCACTATTAATAGCTTTACAGCACATGTTAACCAAAACCACAGAAGTGAATGGCTTCGCATTTTGAGCTTATATAGACATTTTTCATCCAATTAATGATTGTTTATATTAGAAAGCACCAATGCTAATTCCTGCCGACAAGAGAACGTGGTGTTTTTTTTTTTTTACATATACTAATGTTATTTAACATATTTTACGTCCTGTGTTTCTGATCGGCCGTAAAATGGTAAAACATTTTGAACAAACGATACATGTATCTCGGTTTTGAAAATTACACTAAAAATACATTATGTAACTACTGTTGTTGTTAAGAGGGCTCGATGGTCGTGGCCATTTTTAGACTGTATTGATCTCCTTTAGGAGAAGAGCTTTTTATAAAAATATAGGAAAATACCCCAAAATTAAATGGTAAAATATATGGATTTTTTTTTACTAAATAATAGTTTATAACTAAACAAATCGTATCTTAAAATTTTAGGCAGATCTGATGGTTTATTTGTTGACCATCCAGCCTTGAACTTCTTAACTGTAACAGGATGAACATGTCTACATAAGGAAGTACAAGTTCCTTAGTCACTTTATCTTCTCTCAAAGCAATTGATTTCTATTACTAGTAATAGGTATAGTTTAAAGTTTTTGTATTCTTTACATTTGATCCTGTTAATTGTTAGAATGACAAAAATTTATATTGAAAATATGAAGATCTTTATTTCCTCTTTATTTCTACAGGCTTTTGATAATAACTTGGATTTTTTGGAATCATTTTATTTATTCTTTTGTACCATGCCAACTGCAATTCGTACTCATACAGTACCGTTATTTTTTACGAAAGATACTGTACATGTACGACCAATCAAGATTCTTATAAAACGGTTGAAGGTCACTGCACTACCACCGAATCATAATGGTCATAATACATCAATTTAGGTATTACATGTTTATGAGACATTTTTTTTTTTGGATGTACGTTAATAAAAAATGAATACATACTAACAATTCATTGACGGAATGTCATGAGTTATAGGTACATGTATCCACAATATACCCCTCGAATATTAATCGTTCCACAGTACAAAATAAATACATGTATGTATGAAATCACAGCCTTTTCAGATTATAATTTTTCCACTTAAGCAAACGCCAACCGACTATTTGTACCCCCAGAAGTTGGGTCGTGGATAGAGAGACAGAGATTGTGTGCAGAGAAAGGCGGAAGACTCCTTAACTCGGATGATTTCTCGCTCTACTTGGAAGAGACACTCGAAAAGCTGAAGCCAGGGAGCAAGTTCTGGATCGGAGACGTCCAGAGAGTTTCCGAATTTATTCACGTCGAAGGTTGGAAATACTGGCATTGAGAATAATTCTAGTGGTTACAATTCTTTTTATAATTAATTATGCGATTGTATTGTATGTAATCCAGGTTGCTATGATAGACTCTCCATCCAAGCACTGCTGTCCAGCCCCATTGAATTCACATTGGCCTTAACACCAGCACGATGCCAGGAAGTTTGTTGGAATAAATACAACTCCAGCTATTTTGCCATCATGGTAACTTTGTATCTTGGCTGTTTTTATTAATGTACCCTGAAACATGCTTCAAACTAAAATGCCAGTATTGTCGCGTGGATGAAATGTCGTTCATTTGAAAATGTTGACATTCCAAACTGAAGGAAAATGATGTGTACCTAGTTTAGGAGTCTGGTGATTAGTAATGCATGCAATTAATATCCAAATGTGAAAATATTACATTCAGTGTATATTTCCCCTTATGCTTGCATTGGAAATATGCGACGTTCAATTTCCTTTGAATACACTTAGCTAATTCATGTGCCATGAGCACAAATATAAACGTCATCACGCGTTTTGAGTATATTTATTTTTGTAAGATTAAATAAAACGTTCAATCTTACATAACCAATCTGATATGTACTTATGAAAAATAATCATTAAATCATATCTACTCGTTGATAAAAAAGATTTTTCTCTACCTAGTTTCTGGCACTATATTTTTAGTCGCGGAAGCGAACTAAATAACATGTCAATATGGCTGTTCCATGTATGTTTCATATCCCTGACTAAGAGCGTATATAATGGCTTTACAGTGACGATACACATATATTTCAAAAAATAGACATCAGTATGAATATAAATATAAGCATTGAATGCTTATTTTTTTATGCCGTCGGTTCTATAACACACCAAGCGCGGTGCAGACAAATTATCATACCGCGCTAACGTGGGGTATTCAATTTGTCTGCACCGCTTGGTGTTTTTAGGACCGACGACATCCAAAAATAAGCATTCAATGCTTAATTTAACGTCGCAGATTTCCAATGCAAACATAAGGGGAAATATACACTGAATGTAAATATTGTATTATAAAAAAAGCGCGGAAGACAAGATAAGAAAACAAAATGATAATATCCTGATAGTTGAATTGGTTGATATCTTTTCTAGCAGGAGAAGTGCTATTGTCTACAAGCTCTAGAAGACATTAAATCTCTGAACTTGACACCTGTCGCCAAATGTGACAACAAGTGCAACCCTAAGGAACCTCCTCGCGCATGTGGTAGCAAAGATGGCGGGGACGCAATGAGCGTCTATAAATCTTCTATGGCACCAGGTATTTCAATCTAACTTCATTTGAAGAGTGTAAAACTATGAACTTGATGTTTCCTATTTTTTTTTTTCAAAATTTAAATCTTTTTAGGTATGATTTTGAAAAATTGTTGGTTTTTTTTCCTTTTCTTTGTTAAACACCATATACGTATTTCTTACATGAGTATTCTGTAAAAAGGCTTGAATTGACACACCCCCTCTCTCTCTCCCCTCTCTCACACATGAAGAAAAGTACTAAGTTAGTATACAGACAGACACACGTCTTAGCTGAAGATCTCTATATAAATTAATTTATATTAACAGAGTTTATTTTATACTGAGATTACTTACAGATACATGTAACGATATAATGTACATAACCCAGCTTCCTACGTGTTTACTTTCATCTCCAATCTTATAACATGTAAAATCAGATCCCGTAATCCGGTCATAAAGATCGCTAGCCTATACGAGAGTCAAAGGACCCCATTCAGACGGTGTATGTCACGACACACAAGTATGTAAAAACTACATGATCAACAGTACATGTACATCCAATTAAACTTGATATATATAAACAGTTTTTTGCCTCGTATTTTTGACGTGTATGATAAAGTCTATTTAAGACAGCTTGACTATTTAAGACAGCGTGACTTGCACATTGATTTTTGCACGACTAACCTAAATTTTGAATCAAAGAAGGTGTAAATAATCGGATTTACACAATATGCCGTAATGAAGGCATTTCTTGCTATCATGTAAATATTTATGTCAACTCCATGAAATGATTTGCTAGTCCACAGATCGTTATGGATGACCGAGAAAATCATAATTGTGATATAAGGAATCCACGCCACGATGTAAACAATAAACATCAAGATGAACATAACACTAAAGTTCATCCGTCTCTTATGATGGTGACGTAACTTCCGCTCAGCATTTGTCACTATCGTATCACTAGTATGAATACTGAGAATGCTTGCTGAAATTTTTCGTGAATTTCCACTTAAATTGAAATTGTGAGACTCAATGGAACCAAAATCAAGATCAATGCACTGTCTTCTGTTATTTTCAATTCGTTGCTGCTGTTTTCCTGGAAATGTTTTATAAATGACAATTCCAACTTTGGCATACATGACCCAACAAGAAATAATTATACCTGTTACGATGGTAGAAATCACGATCAAGCGCACAATTTCGCGAATTGGATGGTTTCCGGCCAGTGATTTGCATGTACGCCCTGTGACGTTATATTGATTAAAGGTGACGTCAAATTGTTTAACATCAGCAACAAACACCGAGGGTGTTGCAAATATTGCGGACCCAAGAAAAATGCCAATAATCGCCATCTTTTCAAATCGTGGAAAATTAAAATTCCTCTTCGAATGACATATCTTTATGTATCTGCTGAGAGCAATGGCCAACTGTAACAGCAGTGACGCCATAACGACAAAATAAGTGAAAAAGTAAAACACTTTGCACAATACTTGCGATGGAAAGTTAACGTGATACGTAACGTCAATAATGAAGAAAACTGTAGTTACCACACACGCTAAAAAGTCTACGCTTGCTAGATAGGGTATGAATAACCTGTTTTCAGTCGTTTTAAGTTTAACCTGATAAACAACAAACACAAAAATGTTTCCGCACACTCCAACAACCAAGCACAAAAATAAATGCACCAGACTCGGGAAAAGATGTCTGGTAAATTCCTGATGCCATAATCTTTCCAGATGTTCAATGTCCGCGAAAGAAACATTGTTTTCCATTGTAAAATTGCTCCTATACACGTACCCTCACCAGTTTCCCGGATTCAATGCGAAAATTTATTAACGATCTTACGTTATATTGGGGAAATTATCTTACGCATATTTCGGAGATCACAACCATTACGAACTTCCCGTGGTATAACAAGTTTGATAATTAGATTTAAAGATTTAAACAATCGTATGATATATATAATGCTACATAAGTGCATGTATGTCACAAACAAGTCCGAGAACAGAGCGTCGATCCATTGATGAATGAAAAGAATGATCTGATGATATTTGGTACTGTTCGAGATCTACTTTCAATGATAGTACACATAAAACAGTACTAAAACTAAGTAAAAGTTGTTAATAAAATTCTTGATGGAAGTATATAGAAGTTGGTAGAATGGAAGCTGAGTCTTAATTTACAGCAAGGCAAGTCCGAGTTTTACCATTTAGTTTTTAGGAAACTATCACTAAAAAAATGATCATCCCCAAAACATGGTATATTTTTCTACAAATGATATACCGTTTAATAATAAACAACTTGTATAGTACTAGGAGTAACAAGGGACATATATCTCCCGTTTCATGAGTTAGACGATATTTATAACTTAAAAAGCACAGTCATCATTTCAAAATAGATTATCATATTTCCTTTGATTTTGAAAGTGACTAGTATTTCTTTTGTTTTTTTAAAGCTTCTCTAAAGCATAACTGTTGACTGATAAAGCCTTTATAATTGATTATGGTATAGGAATATTGGGAGAGAACCAAACTTTAAATATTTTGACAGATATCTAATTGATTGATTATATCATATGGTCACTTTGTACCTAATTATTTATGAAAATCGAAACACATCTTCTTTTGGATGATCATTACTCTCTCCCTTCTTTTTTAATACAGGCGGGTCCAACAATCGTTGCATCAAGATAGAATGTAGTTACAACAAAGAGTATGTGGTCGAAACTTGTTCAGAGACATTAAAGCCTTTCTGTTCTCAAAACGGTAGTAAGTACAAATTGATAATACAACCGTGTATTACGAGATTTATTGGTGTGTGTAATTTATAATTTCATATTTTGTGTTATTTCTACAGGCAAGGATGCCTCTAACTGGGACGTTTCTTATGACCAGTGCGATAAAGAAAATGGATATTTGGATGGAAGAGCAAATTTAAAAGATGTTATGAGTAAATGTGGAGAAATTCTTGAACGATTTCCAAATGTTTTTGTTTTTTGGCTTGGGATCCGGAGACAGTCATTTCAAACAATGGACCAAGGTAAAAATGCACCCCACTCCCGAAAAATATAATTCTAAAGGATATCTACATGTATGTTTGTTTGGAACGTTCACGCAAAATCGTCTAAAAAAAACCAAACTTGTTTTGTTTCTTTCATAGGATATTCCACTAGGCCTGATACACTAGAGAAATGCGATTATTTTGACATCAGTTTGAAAATGACACAAACAGATTTGAACTGCTCGACTGCTAGATACAGTGTTTGTGTGGTGAGTCGTAAATCTGTCAGCTATATCTGTTGGTTCTACTGGTTTCAAAGGGGTATTGCTGTAAAAAAAAAAAAAGAGAATCATCTGCGTGGTTGTGATGGTCTCGTATCTCAAACACAAAAATCAATGTTGACCAGCTTAAGTAACGCCATTTCAATCATATTGTAAAATTTTAAGTCTGAGAGTCGAAAATATAAAAATATAGACAAATATCAGAACCCGATTGTTGCAGATTTTTTTTTACGTAATGTCCATTATACCCATATGAACCAAATATTAGGAGAAAAACCCCACTACTCTTCCAGCACTTAATGTATGTTTTGTTTTACTGTACACTAATTATACATGTACAGATGCAGTTAAAATTACATGGGGCCCTATCCGTCATTCAGTTTTATTGTGTATTACGTTTATTTTGATTGCAATTTCTGAAGTTAAATGAAAGTAACAATTTCAGTTGCCCAATGGAATGGAAAGGAATGATATAACCAGCCCGTCAGATAGCACAAACGAGGATCCAAAAGGTAAGACAGTAAATAATCTAGTTTTTTGCTTGACCTGTTCTTCATAGTACCTGCTATTCAAAATCTTTCACGTACATTTTTGTGCATGTAACGGGCGGTATTCAATAGTAGGGACTGATCCCTCAACAACTGTAATAAAAAGTGTTCTTAAAATTGTATAGAGGGTCCATTAAAAAAATGTGGAAAAAAAATAAATTGCTGTGATGGGAGACTTATTGAGATATTCGTGTATTTATTATTCTCACAAATCAACTATTTACTAATAATTATTGACAAGTAAGTAACTCTGGAAACGTCCTACAAAATGTCTATTTCAGGGTTGTTGGGTTTTTTTCATTATAGGATTGACTGTATAATTTTTTTTGTTCATCGAGAAATGAATCTAAAAACCGCATCGCAAACTTTATGAAAGCCGAAGGCTTTCATAAAAAAGTTTGCGATGCGGTTTTTAGATTCATTTCTCGATGAGCAAAAAAAATTATACTGTCAATGCTTATAATTCAATTTTAAACACAAAAAATTTAATTTAAGCTAAATTAATTGTAAATAACAAGAATCAACAAGAAACAAACAAGTACATGTTATTAACACGCGGAGTGATTTTATTCAGGACATGTTGATATGAACACGTTTATTACTCTAGCTCCGGATGTACATTAACATTGATCGAAGTGTTGTAAAAAACAGAATTGTTGATAAATGATTTGGATGATAATTTTGTATTTTGTTCTTTGAACATTGATTGCTGAAGCATGTATGTGCTCTGGTCGTCCGGAACACCGCTGGGCCCTGCACCGCCATTGCTCGCTAACGCCAGATTGGAAAATGTTTTACTGATTGCGATTTTTTGGTTACCTGTGCATTTTCTGGCATAACTATGATAGTAATTCTTTTCTATGCCCGCTCATGAACATGATATGACGGAGTTCTACCCTGCCTCGCAAAGTGTCTCTGAGGCAGTATGCCGTGTACTATTGTTTACCTTTTGCATTCCGAGATATGTCGCACATAAATTTTGAAAATTGGTATTTTTTCACTGGTTTTTCTAAATAGCAGATATCCTCGTTGATATTATTAATCGCTTCTTTTGTGCAGTGATTAAACAAAGCAATTTTTAGCAGACGTTTATGTATATTTCATCTATTGCGCATTTGCCACAAAAAAAATTTAGAGTTATCCTTCTTTGTGGAGTTATCATTCTTGACATTATCTAGATTATATTTGCCTTTAATTAGAAGATTTAAGAAAATAGATTAAACAAATTTACTCAGTATATAAAATTATAAAATAATCATTATAAATTATTTGTTATAATGTCAATTTTTTCAATTTTTGACAAAAAAATTTAAAAATCTACTAAGGCTTATGCAAATTTGATACACTACTTATTCATCTGTTTTGTTTTTGTACGGTATATATATTACTCGATAACGCTTTGTATTTGATGCGTAGCATTTCGGTTAGCGGTGTCCGTGTGTGGAAAGAAGATCTAGAATCCAACATTCATCGGAAAATGAATGAAAAATTGGTCTACAGTGAGAGATGGGGGAAAAACAATGAAAGGAAGGAAAATTGAATTATATCCGGTTTTGTTTTATTTTTTGATCCGTTGAAATTATACTGTTTATTGTTATTGGTGTAAATGATGGTCCCGTAAAGTATTCTTTTCTTTGGTTTACAGGTCAGAATCAGACCGCCGTGATAGTCGGTGGCGTTGTGGGAGGGGTGCTGGCCAGCGCAGCCGTCTTTATCGCGCTGCTCTTTTATACAAGGTAAATCTAATACTTAAGTAGCAATTTATTACATTTCTTTAAAAGGATGATATCCCTAAACTTATGTTTTTACGGCCCATTTTTATAAGTTAAATTACAGAAAAATCAACAATTATTTTCATATTTTCAAAATAAAAAAAAAGTGACACATGTTGATTAGTGTGAATAGCTTTGATTGCTTTATATTTTAATAATTGACGCATTATCGATAATTTTGTAGACCGTCAAACAGTGTGATCCTGTCCTTGCTATGAATACAAATAAATAAAATGGGCGGGCCCTAGTACAATAGAGGAAATAGATATGAAGAAATTAAGCAGATCGGACAAGACTTGTTTACATATCACGTGACATTGTTTATCGCCAAAATCTCACCGGGAAAACTTACGATCAGAAATAACATGATCCGTTGAAAATACAACTTACAAATAATTCATTCGAATAAATAAGGAATAATGGCATGTATACTAGTCACATCGAACACGCTTACCGATATGGATGTCACGTGATACACGTAGTACAGACATGTAACTTTTTTGAAAAATGCAAAAGTCCAGTTGGCCTTCCCCATTATAAACTGATGTTGTTTACCTGGTGTGAAGCATGTTAAGCATGTTGAGTTTCATAATGTTATATACGAGCGCATTAAGGTGTATTTTTCTTCTTTCACACATATAGATTTCGACAATTACATTGACCAGCTGAAGGCGAAAACTGTACCTAATTGCGCTCGTGTATTTTAAAGACTTTTAAATGTTCGGCGGAGTTGAAAGTCTACGGGATTGAATGTAAACTGTGTACCCATACCATAAACAATGAAGTATATCATCAATGTGAATGTTTTTATCTCGGATAAAAAAGGGATTAAATAAGGGTATATATATAAAAAATTAAGAACATGAAACAAAAATTCCGAAATTTTGTCATTTTACTAGGGGTCGAATTTCACATCATCCTTTCTTTGAAAAACTGTGACGTATAAAATCTGATTTTTGACAGATGGAAACGAAATCGACATACAGACGACCGGGCGACACCTGAAGTCACCAACTCATTGTCTAAAGTACTGGACGAAAACGTTCAGTTGGAGTCTACAGTTGATGAACATTCAGCCGTAAATGGCAAAAGTACAGAGGAAGACATGTATTATGAGAGCCAAAACGACTATGATATTCTTGGTAAAAAGCGGTCAAAAATGAAAGTGCAAGAAGATAACTTTTACAACATGTCTGAAAACTCAGTAAATCAGAATGAATACGCGCGAGCGGATCAAATTTCTAAAAGGGTGTCTGATGCTGAGGACGTGTACGATCATACCAATGACAGCGACATGTATGGGGGGTCGCTTGCTATAGAGAATGAAAATGTATACAACCAAAGCGATAGCTGAGACCCACACCCGAGTCTAGGAGGTGACAAGACATTTAAGCCACAGACACCGTATAATTTATTTTAAAGTAAAATTCTAACCTCCCATTACAGGCACGTAGCATCAGGGGGCCGGGGGGGGGGGGGGGGGG
>WFKH01011801.1:35548918-35562820 GCA_016163765.1 Magallana hongkongensis
ATTCCTATGTAAAAATTTGACCCCCCATCGTGGCCCCACCCTACCCCCGGGGATCATGATTTGAACAAACTTGAATCTACACTACCTGAGGCTGCTTCCACATAAGTTACAGCTTTTCTGGCTGATCACTTTCAGAGAAGAAGATTTTTAAAGATTTACTCTATATATTCCTATGTAAAATTCAACCGCCAATTGTGGCCCCACCCTACCCCCAGGGATCATGATTTGTACAAACTTGAATCTTTACTACCTGAGGATCCTTCCACATAAGTTACAGCTTTTCTGGCTGATCAGTTTCAGAGAAGAAGATTTTTAAAGATTTACTCTATATATTCCTATGTAAAAATTTGATCCCCCATTGTGACCCCACCCTACCCTCGGGGATCATGATTTGAACAAACTTGAATCTACACTACCTGAGGATGCTTTCACACAAGTTTCAGCTTTTCTGGCCAAATGGTTTTTGAGAAGAAGATTTTTGAAGATACCAACAAATTTTCAATGATTTTTTAATTATCTCCCCTTGGAAAAGGGCGTGGCCCTTCATTTAAATAAACTTGAATTCCCTTCACCTAAGGATGCTTTGTGCCAACTTTGGTTGAAATCGACCCAGTGGTTCTGGAGAAGAAGTCAAAAATGTAAAAAGTTTATGGACAGACAGACGGACAGACGGACGCCAGACAAAAAGTGATCAGAAAAGCTCACTTGAGCTAAAAAAGTGGGCAACCACAATTCCACAAATGCTGGACAAATTTTGTTTATAATAGCTCACTGGCGGTTATACAACTTATCAATTTTGCAAAATTAGCTCTGAAAATCTTTCAGATAGAAAATACAAGTACCTTGGGCGTTTTCCTAGCAGACAATAGCCAAGATCTGCTACATAGGCTGGGAGCATGTGCTCGATAAATGTGTAAAAGTCATGCAGAAACCTACAAAAAAAATAAGACATACATTTCCCAATAAAGTTTTTAAACAAGAGGCCAAGTGGCCTTAACGGTCACCTGAGTACCATAGCCCATACACAAAATTGTCGAGGAGTCTCATAAATGCATTTAATTGAGTTTCATAATGGATTAGAAGATTATAATAATGTAATGACATCCACCTCCCTGCCTGAAATCTTTTGGAAAGGACTCTTAACCCTATAGTTTGGCACAAGACTTGAAGCTCTTAACAGAGTGTATGACATACTATAGAAGAGGTGCCCAGATTCCATTCAATTTATTTCACCCACAAAAGAGGTTTTATGTTTATATGTTTTCATAGATAAACTAAAACAAGGTGGCTTGTATACTACTTATTACTTTACTATTAACAAGTCTATTTGTTTATCTTAAAAAATTTAAAAACGTTTTTGTTTCAAATGATAAAAGTACTTGCATAACTATTTTGATCATACAACTTTTTAATTACATTCTATTTAATGATTTATTACTAAATATGAACAAGCCAAGGAAGATAACTCCATTATGAAGAAGCAAGGGAAGATAACTCCATTAACTGTTATAATCCTCTTCCCTGAACTCTTTTCAAATGCTTTCACAATATCTTATCAATAACTTTGATGGACAGCTTCATTATTTTTCTATATTCAATGATTAATTAGTAAATATGAACAAGCTAAGGAAGATAACTCCATTAGGAAGAAGCAAGGGAAAAAAACTCCATTAACTGTTTACCCCCCCCCCCCTTTTCAACTCTTTCCAAATGCTCTCCAAATGCTAGGTCCTGAACCCTGACTTAGGGGTCATGAATTTCACAATTTAGGTAGAGTAGTTCATAACCATGCATTCAGTTTTTTGCCCACATGTGTGGGAGTAAAGATTTTAAAGATTTAATACATTTTTACTATATGGCTATATTGGCCCCACCCTAGGGCCTAAACCCCTGTCCCAGGGGTCATGAATTTCAAAATTTAGGTAGAAGACTTCATGGACATCATATCCATGCATTTACTTTTTCACAAATATATACGGGAGTATAGAAGATTTTCTAAGATTTAATACATTTTTACTATATGGCCATATTGGCCCCACCCTAGGACCTAAACACCTGTCCCAGGGGTCATAAATTTCACAATTTAGGTAGAAGGCTTCATGGACATCATATCCATGCATTTAGTTTTTCACAAATATATATGGGAGTAGAGAAGAAGATTTTCTAAAATTTAATACATTTCTACTATATGGCCATTTTGGCCCCACCCTTGAGCCTGAACCCCTGACCCAGGGACCATAAATTTCACAATTTTGGTAGAGGGCTTCATGGACATCATATCCATGCATTTAGTTTTAAACAAATATCTAAGGGAGTAGAGAAGAAGATTTTCTAAGATTTAATACATTTTTACTATATGGCCATATTGGCCCCACCCTAGAGCCTGAACCCCTGACCCAGGGGCCATGAATTTCACAATTTTGGTAGAGGGCTTCATGGACATCATAACCATGCATTCAGTTTTTTCCTCACATGTGTGGGAGTAGAGAAGAAGATTTTTGAAAATTTGGCTGTTTTTTTGCATATTTGGCCCCACCTGTGGCACCCTGGGGGTGGTAGAGCCACCAATTTCACAATTTACATTCCTCTTACCATAGAGATGCTTCACACCAAAAATGGAAACAATTGGCCTTGTAGTTTTTAAGAAGAAGTTAAAAATGTAAATTGTTAACGCACGACGACAGATGGCAATAGGTCACCTGAGTTTACTCAGGTGACCTAAAAATGCAAGCTCCAGAGTTTCAAATATACCAGCATACATATTCAAATACTCCTTACCCCGAGCTAGTAAGGGCGGCCTTTGGTCTTCTAAAGCACGAATCAAGAGGCACTTTCTTCCAGAAATTCATAACAACTCCCTCTGAAAAATAATTTGAACAAAACCCATCAGCTCTCAAAACTTACTTGTGTAAAACATGAAAAAAGAAACCTAGAAGGTAATGTGAAGTATCTCTTCAGGAAGCAAACAATATAACTATAAAATTTATAACTAAGTTCTTACCATTCCTAATAGTACATGTAATGTGCACAATGTCAACTTAATATATCAGATGGTGTGTAAAAGAATAAAAACAAGAGGCCCATGGGCCACATCACTCACCTGAGCAACACTAGACATGATAATGGAGTCATTATACAAAATATCTGGACAATGTAGTATAATACATGTAGACCCTGTACAAATAAAAATCCATTCTTTTCCCCTGGATATTCTTATGTTTATAATTAAGTCCCTTTTCTACCAGGATGATTTTAAAGTCATATCGCATGTTGAGCATTGCAGTTCTCAAAAAGATTCTAAACAATTGTTTATATATGGGATATAAACCTACATCAAACTCTGAACCCCTTGTGAGGTTGATAAATCGTCCAAGGGCCAGAGTCTAAACAATTCTTAAAAATCAGCAATATGTCAAAATGCTTGCATATAAGTTAAACCATATTTTATAACATTTCAGTTTTTGTGAATAATTAAAATGTTTTCCTTTGTAAAATTGGATCCCCAATGTGGCCCCACCGTACTCAAGATTTTGATTTTAATGAATTTGAATGTACACTATCTGAGGTTGCTTTCACTAAAGCTTTTCTAGGCAAATGGTTTTTTAGAGGAAGATTTTTAAAGATTTTTCTCTATATATTCATATGTAAAAATTTGTCCAACCCCCCCCCCCCTTACCCTGGGGATCATGATTTGAACAAATTTGAATCTACCCTACCTGAGGAAGCTTCCACACAAGTTTCAGCTTTTCTGGCTGATTGGTTTCTGAGAGGATTTTTATCTACATATTCTTATGTAAAAATTCAACCCAAACCCCCCATTGTGGCCCCACCCTACCCCTGGGGATCATGGTTTGAACAAAATTAAATTTACCTTACCTGAGGATGCTTCCACACAAGTTTCAGCTTTTCTGGCCAATCAGTTTTTGAGAAGAAGATTTTTAAATATTTTTCTCTATATATTCCTATGTAAAAATTTGACCCCCCAACATGGCCCCAACCTAGCCCCGGGGATCATGATTTGAAAAATTTGAATCTACCTTACCTGAAGATGCTTCCCCACAAGTTTCAGCTTTTCTGGCCAATTGTTTTCTGAGAAGAAGATTTTTAAAGAATTACTCTAGATATTCCAATGTAAAAATTCTTGACCCCCCATCGTGGCTCCACCATACCCCCGGGGGTCATGATTTGAACAAACTTGAACCTACCTTACCTGAGGATGCTTCCACACAAGTTTCAGCTTTCCTGGCTGATTAGTTTCTGAGAAGAAGATTTTTAAAGATTTACTCTATATATTCCTATGTAAAAATTTGACCTCCCATTGTGGCCCAACCCTAGCCCCGGGGATCATGGTTTGAACAAATTTTAATCTACCTTACTTGAGGATGCTTCCACACAAGTTTCAGCTTTTCTGGCCAATCAGTTTTTGAGAAGAAGATTTTTGAAAAATACCAACAAATTTTCAATAATTCTAAATTATCTCCCCTTTAAAGAGGGCGTGGCCCTTCATTTGAACAAACTTGAATCCCCTTCAACCAATGTTACTTTGTGCCAAGTTTGGTTGAAATTGGCCCAGTGATTCTGGAGAAGAAGATGAAAATGTGAAAAGTTTACAACAACGACAACGCCAACGCCAACACCATCGCCAACGACAACGACGACAGACAACGGACAAATTTTGATCAGAAAAGCTCACTTGGTTCAGGTGAGCTAATAATACACAAATATTTTCAGCTGTGCATTTGTTTCAATGAAAAAAAATGGGGTTTGAGATCAAACGTTAAAATCAATAAATACATTAGGTACAAGTGTTTGGTTTCAGGCTGAATGGTACAAGTTACAGACCTAATTCTCCCCAGGTGAATGGATTGACGGAGCCAGTGGTGCTGTGGTAGATAAGACAGGAGCTTGGTTTGGTGACCGCAGTGTACCACGCGGCAGCAATGATCATGTTAACTGGAATGTCAACCGGGATTATGTCTGCCACGCCACGGTAGTCTCCCTTCATGGACCTCAGGATCCCTTTCCCAGCCTTAAATTAAAAAAATAAAAACAATTTAAAACATTACACTTTCTGTCATTCTGTTCAAATACATAAAAAAATTATTCAATTGTTACAATTTATACTTACTGCTACATATAACCCACTGGGCCCATTGTAGTTGTCTATCCAGCCCTAAAAAATCAAACATTTAGTTTGATTACATTGTTTTCAATGATTGCTATCTTATTGTATTCCTTACATGGCTAATACATTTTTTTTTCAATAAAGAAACTGGCATATACATACTGGCACAGGTTCTTTCCAGGCAGCCCCTACGATGGAGGGTCGGACGATGGCCAGGGGGAGGTCCGAGCCCTCCTTGACAAGCAGGTGTTCTGCCAGGTGCTTGGTATAGGTGTATGTGTTTGGTTTGTTACCTATCAGCTTAGGTGTGATTGAAGTGATCATGTCATCATCCATCCATCTGCAAATTGATCGAGTGGAAATTTAAAATAACGTCTCGAAGTTTACTTTCAATATTCTTTACAAGGCTTGCAAAAAAGCATGGAATGAATAAAAACATTCTATTCAATATGAAATGTAAACCAGTCTATTTTCAATTGAAAAATTTGTAATTGTTTGCACAGATATTTATCAGTTATAATTTTTATCTTGAATTTTATCAAGAAAATCAACTGTAAAAAGAAAAAAAAAATATTGATGTATTTTCCTTTCCATACTGATACAATTGTTCTTGCATTTCTCTTTCAATTTTTTCTACACAGCCTAATCATGCTAATTGCCCTAAAATATCAATGATACAAATGGATTAAAAGAATACTTACTCTAATACATCTATTAATTTCTGGGGATCCACGGGTGGATTATATACCATTTCCTCAATAAATGGACGATCACAGTTGGCATAAGCTGTAGATATGTGTATAAATACCTGAAAACACAAATTAGAAAACTGATACAAGAACTCAAATAATAATGTTAACACTGTTAATATTGTTAATATAAGCACTATAGAGCATTTTTTAATGAGAGAGAGAGAGAGAGAGAGAGAGATTTCAGTGCATCTACATGTAACTTTGACAAGATCCAACAGAAGAACAATCAAATCTACTGTTTCAATCAGAAGGTCTAGGAAAATACAGCACTCAGAATGAAAAATGGTATCATAATTACCTCAAGGTTTTTGAACTGTTTGCACAAAACAGTCATCTTCCTTACTGCAATGACATTCATATCTACTGCCACCCTGTCAAATAAACAAGAACCCAATTGGTCATATTGTTCACATGAGTGAATGCATGTTCTCAAGTGAATTGATTACCAATTTTTCACAATTTTCTTGTAAAAAATTTTGAACTCAGGGGTGGTTAAGATGAGATGGACATGAGCATTTAAAGCCAATTTGAATCTACACCACACATTTTTTCCTGATGATAATGTATGTACTGGTAAATAGTTATATCCAAGATTGTTGCACTGCAGTGGTAGTACTGTATCTTTCCAGAAAAAGTTTGGTTGGTAGACATGCAGATGAGATACAATCCTACACAAACCGAAAAAGTGGACTTATTTCCCTTATTTTTTGCATAGGCTTTGAATTTGTTTCTCTTAACACAATTTTATAACATTTATCTTCGCCTCGTGAAACGGTTGCTGTCTCGGGGACAATAAACTTGCTATCGTCCTCATAGCCAGTAAAGAGGTATATACTATATATCATATACCTTAAATGTTCATCAAATCTAATTGTAGCAGCACTGTGGAACACAATATTCACATTGTCACAAAGTAACTTCAGATCTTCGGGCTTTATTCCAAGTTCTGGTAATGTTATATCTCCAAAGATAGGGACTAATTTTTCATGAAAGTTTGGTTGTTCCTTGCGCAGTTTGTCATAGACCTACAAAATCAAGATAGAATATTCAAAATAACCACCAAATATACTATCATAGACACAGCATCCCTCATAAGTGTTTGTCATTAGTTACTTGTTTATTGCAGGTACATCTGAATAATTCAAAAGCATGCCGACAGTCTTTCAAATCTTCATTTTTAAAATTAAACTTTTAATATATTTTTTGTAAACAATACATTTTTCATCATTACAGTAATAATAAGAACAAAAATCATCAGGTTTTATCAAGAAATTTATATCAATTTCATTGAATTATATTGTCAATCATGTTAAATGGCCTGTGCAAATTTGTTTTTGGATCCACACACATGTACATTGCATGTTATCTTATAATATTTTGATAATTCACTCAAATCTATAAAATTTCAATTCCTTGGAAATTTTTGCTCGATTTATTCTATGTTTGTATATTACTGCAATTTAAAAAAAATTCTTACATTAAAATATTTATGGCATGGTTTGTCTATGTTTAATTGGTACTTTTTCATATTTTTCACAAAGTGTTTTCATCAAATATTTTGGGATTTACTTATTTAAATGATGACTTACTGGACATTTACATATCTCCTCAACTCTCTGGTCAATGTCTTGTGATTTCTTTGGTCTCATTAACATAAATATTTTGTTCACATTAGGACAGCTTCTTAAAAGTTTTTCTATCAGCACTTTTCCAATGAATCCCGAAGCTCCTGTTAAGAATATATTTTTTCCTGCATAATATTCCCCTATTGATGGAAGTCTGGAGGAGGAATCCATGGTTGACATAATTATCACTTCCTTCTTCTGTATTGACCCCTTTCTGTTAAAAAAAAAAAATAAGGAAATAACATACAGAAGATTTCAAACAAACTGTTCAGTGCTGACTTCCTGAGCATAATTTTTATCATATCCTGTAAACAATTTATACGGGTATTTTTTAGAATCGGTAGGACAACAAAGTCCAAACAACCAATATTTAATTGTGTTCATTTATGAGTCCGAGCATGAATGTGTGTAATTCTGATGGTGTAACCTATGAAACTTGGGTATAAACTTTTAAGATTTGACTTCACAGTTCCTTAATCTTGTTCCTTCGTATGATGCACATTTTGCAGCTTGATTGTTTTTGTTAGCCAATATACATAAATATGATTTTTAATAAGATTGTGTGTAGTGCATATTTGTGAGCTAAGACTCATATGTGAAAGGTATATTTACTATTTTAAATCAAATCAAATAAATTTATTGACCAATTAGGGGCCCTCATGGGGCAACAGGATGATTGTACTATCTTATAAATTAAAAATAATTTTATGCACAATAAACACATATATACAAGAGGTAAAGAGTTGTATAATTGAAAGGAGACGTACATAAACATTTGTATATGCATATATTATATTGTATGATTTGAATTGCACTGTTTATGTCTTCAACTCAAACCCCCCCCCCCCCTTTCATGTAATTTCTTATTCATTAAAATTATTAGGCCTGTCATTTTACAAATTTCTATTATGTCAGATGTATCATTTCGTATTTTTCTTGTCATTAAATAGCTTATGATTTAATTGTATTGTTGACAAACACTGGTGAAGAATTTTCGCGTTTGAGATTGACTTATTTGACTATAGCAACTACAAACAGAAGGGACATAACTCTGATAAACATCGATTTACCTTTTATCCTGCAAATATTAGGTCCTAACAAGAAAATGTTAACATGTCCTGTAAAAAAAATTGTATTGGAATAAAACGAAAAAGCAGGCGTGGCTAGTTGATAAGATAGAGGATCAAATTTGGTCCCGAGACACCGGCTGCCCAGCCCACTTTACACACGCCTATATGGATATATATTTATACGATCATGGCCTGGGCACGTCAACCATGTTGTCTGATTTGTGATTTAAAATATATCAACAGCATGTCTAACCATACCTTAAAATAAGACTCCCATCACCCAAAACGTTCGAAACCCGTTCTAGAAATCGGTATCACGTCCTCGTCGATTGATTCACTTTGACCCTTGGGTTCATTTATTCCGATTGGACAATTTTTTCTGCCTTATATTTGGCGGAAGTTTCGCGTCATGGGTACTTATCAAAATTGTATGATACGCATATTTATTTCCGAATTATGTACACCAACGATAGTGAAAAAAAAGAAATGAATGCAGATGTAAGAAGCAACATTTTAGTGATCATAGCATTAGCAATTAAAATTGCTGGTTATTTTTTGTTATTTGTTTTTCTATTTTTTTTTTGTAATTTTTGTTTTTGTTTCTTTTTGTGTTTGTATGTATATGTGAGTTTTTTCTTTTCCATTTTGCCTAAAAAATGTACCATATGCATATACCTCTGTCTGCTCAGAAAATGAACCCCACTTCATATTAAACTGTACAACTACATAATTAAGGAAAACCGTTGTTCACAATTTTAAGTCAGTGAATAGTTTTTCTAAAAGTTTTGTACCCATTTAATGGGACAAATAAATAAAATTTAAGAAGGTAATCTAAATTAAAAAAAAAAAAGAAAAGAAAAAGAAAAAAAGAGGAAAAACCACGATTAGATCAAATTGTTCTAAAAAAAATTTTATTTGATATTATTCAGCTTTAAAAGAATAATGCATGACTTAAATTTCATAACTTAAGAAGAATTTTAAATAATAGTCTATTTTAAGCAAAACATGGAAACAACAATCTTCAAAAGAAACTTAAAATTATTAGAACAGATGACATCATGGAGATATGGTAAAACAACATAAACCAAATGTAAACTTAACATTTTACGAACAAAATAAAACAACATTAAAAAAAATTGGTCGCGGAGTTTTTCAGTTTTTCGACCACTTTCCAAAAATAGATCTTCATCTATATTTTCCACTGCAAAATTTATGGATACCAAATTACCAATAGTCCCGGTTTTTTAATGTCTGTGTGGGTTCTTAAATCACAACAAAGGAAGGTGAAGCTTGTTTACGAAAATAATAAAAACTAAGGAAAGCGCAGGAAAACTCGCACGACCCCGAAAACTACAGACGAGCATCACTATAGCACAGGAACACTTTACTTAAGAGTTATTCAATGGAATTGCAACGAAGAGATTATTAAAGACCGGACCTTGGGTATAAATAGCAGCCAATCACGAAAATGGAGGAAATTTCAATTTTCTTGCCACCTTTCACTTCAGAGAAAACATTTTTGAATTTAAACTTTAATCAACAAAAAGCAATAAATAAATTTTGCTTTGTTGTACAATATGGATATCTGGCCGGTTGCTCAACTACAGACGCAACTTTTGCTTTTCAAAGTTAAAAAAACACAAAACTAAACAATAGTAAATAGTAAATGATAGTGAACGTGCTGCTACGTAAACATAAGATTACAAGACTGAATTTGATACGTACGTTTTCTTTTAAGCTGGTTTGTAGCTGCAGGTCTGTAGCTCTCGGTCTGACAAAATTCGAATTGACGACCTGGGAGCTACAGTTCAGTACGATACTACGTGTTAAAAAGTTGCAATTTACGGCGCAAAAATTGGACTGATTATATAGGCGTCTTGATGCTCGAAGAGCGATAACTCTAACTAAAGTCGACCTCCTTAAATATTGTTTCAACATCAACTAATCTTTCAATATTTTTTTAATATGTCTACTCTGCGACTTCCACGCAAACAAGTGTTTATTGCGGAAAACTGCTGAAATGTACATTATGCATCACAGTCACCTGACGTTATATATTTTTTTTCATGATAAAATATATACCCTCTACCTAATAATACACAAGTGTATTATTAGGTAGAGGGTATATATATTTTTAGTATGAGAAAAATTTATAACGTCAGGTGCCTGTGGTATGCATATATAAATGAAAAGGCAAACTGCATTCATCATCACAGATATTGCCAAAATGAAGCTTCCACTCAATCTAATTAAAATTAGACCTTTCATCTTGCTCTTTATTATTTGGTTATCGCTCAGGTCTAACCAAATAACAAGGTCTAATTTTAATTATTTGGCTTTCATTTAATTCTTAGCAATTATTGGTTCTTATCAAATAACTCTGAGTATAAAAGATTAACATGAAGAACGTTAATTACAGGTTGTTCAAGAAACGTTTGTGTTTTTTCTTCCAATTTTCAAAATACGGATCGGCTGGATTTCATAACATTGATTTTTTTTTGTAATTGGTAGTTTTTTGAATTAGCCTTGCACACCCTTTTACATAGTTGTTATATGAACACGAGTGCTAAACTGAGGACAATTTAGGTTTTTGATTAATGAGATTAAGCGGAGTACTAGAGCAAGTATTTTAAAATATATATTATTTATTTTTACAAGCAGACCAGAAACTTTATAAAATATACTTGCAGTATACGCAATTGATATCAAAATCATTAACAAAATTATCTTACATTCCATCTGCATTATTGAATATCTTTAAAAAGAATGAAAATGACTCGCACTTATTTCAAAATAAAGTTGGAACATTTAAAAGCTGATCGACGGGTCAAGAGTGATAAGTTTGAAATTAAAATTAAACCCTTGATTTCCAAAACGATGTACACCGTGTACAATTTTTGTAAATCAAGTTCAGTGGTGCTACAATTTTCTACACTTTCAAGTCAGGGGCATGTGTTGTTGCAACAACACTTACCCCTGACTTGGTGTAGAAACAACTTGTTGGGTATAGCACTGAAACCAATATGGCGGGTGAATGTTATGATTAGAAACTTGACAAATGATTTTAAGTAATATAACGGATAAGAAGTCACATATAAGTTGCCTTTTGTATGAAAGCCATTACATTTGAAATGTGTTTAGTTATTGCATTTGTATCGGGAAAAAGCCTCGGATCGTCGCTGAACATCAGATCCTCTATTAAAATTGCATCCTTGTCCGCCATATCTATTCTTAACTTCCCTACACTACATCATTTAAGTGCACTTGATACACAATACAAAATGTTAACACCGGTGTACACTGGTGTACACCCAGTTAAGTTAAATCAAGCGCGTCCTGTGAAACCTACCGAAACGAAACAAAACAGTCGAATTTTTACATAGGAATAAATCTTCTTCTCAAAACCTATTTGACCAGAAAAGCTGAAACTTGTGTGGAAGCATCCCCAGGTAGTGCAGATTCAAGTTTGTTCAAATCATGATCCCGGGGGTAGGGTGGGGTCACAATGGGGGTCAAATTTATGAAAAAAATCTTTTAAAATTTTCTCATAAACCATTTGGCCAGAAAAGCTGTTACTTGTGTGGGAAGATCCCCAGGTAGTGTAGATTCAAGTTTGTTCCAAAATACATGTAAGTATGCTACAAATTTCATGCATACATGATCAATTTGTCATGTTGTAAATTTTGAATTTACTGGGTGGGTGTAAATACAAAATTTACAACATGACAACTCATGTTGTAAATTTTGTATTTACACCCACCCAGTAAATTCAAAATTTACAACATGACAAATTTATCGTCTCAAGCCCGCATAGCTCGCATAGCTCTCTCCAAATAGGAGAGGATCGAACATATTGGATGTGCATGGTTTGCGACGATGACATCAGTTTTGTAAAAATTTATTTAAAGTTTCATATTCGGCCATTTATTTCTTGCCACAGTATCCACAATCCAAGTTATCCAATAATTATCGAATTTCCAGTGTCCGCTCTGGAAAAAAAAATTATAATAAACTCAGCAAAGGCCATGACACTGTGGCGTAAAAATTAAATGTTACGCTTTACTTTACATGGAAAAGATATAAACATAATAGGTGAAAGTCCTCACTCTTTCTCACAAATGAAGTAGTGGGAATTATCGCACTGGTCGTCGTTCCACAGATAGTTCCTGGAGTGAGACAGAAGGGCACAGTCCTCGTTATGGCCATTATCTGGCTGCCCGGGGGCCCAGGCAGTGTACCCGGGGGTGGCCCCTGCTGGAAGCCATTCCCAATGACTCTCCAGTGAATCGTCCGTCAGACCAATCCAGAAATCGGCTGCAAATAGTATGACTTACTAGAATCAAAATACGGAAAGTACTTCTGAGTGCTGGACTTTTAAATCAACTTTAGGAAAATTGATTCCATTATTGAATGGATTCAGGCGTTTTAATATTGTAATTACTACATAGAATAGTTAAAACTTGTTCAAGTAACACTATACTACGTGTAATATAAATATATATTAATACAGTATGCATCCACGGATCTACGGAGTTCGGGCGTTGCCTTCCTCTCCCCAGAAAAATTCTTACTTATTAAAAAAGCACTGTAAAGTTACCGAAAATAGACTCTGAACCCCCATTGCAACATCTTAACAAAATACTCCCAAACCCCCCCCCCCCCCCCCCCCCCCCCTAGAAAAAATGATGGATCCGGGCCTGGTATATGTCTCCATTTTTAACAATGATCGCTTTATCATACTTTATGCCAATGGTTTTTTTTAAATCATATTTTCTACAAATTGTATCTTAAAAACAAATGATTCTCTGATGTTCAATTTGATTAGCAAAAACATATATATACGAGCAAACGAAGGTCTTTGAGTAAATCAGCGCTCACTGGCCCTATATCAATGCACTGTGTTTGGGGACTGCCAAAAAGAGGTGTCATATTGTGTAAAGGAAAATTGAATGTTTAAGTACAGTTAATTTACTGTTTATTAGTTTCAACTGTTTCAAAGTAAATTATTTTTAAGGTGAAAAATCTATTTAAGTGGATAATGTTTGAAATATTGAAAGTTGATTAATCTTTCATGAGCTGGATTCTGTTTCATCTAGATAAGAAATTGCAAGTTATGCAGTGTGACAATTAGACAAGTTAGGCAAAGAATTAATTAAATAATTGATTTAAAAAAAAATAGTGTATAACAAAATCACCAAACACTGATAAAAGCTCTTTTTGGTGCCAGATACTAGTAGTACATATATAAATTAGTCATTATACCATTTCAATCCTATTTCAGACTTGCAAATTAAAAGAAACGTTCCTCTCCTTTGCATAAAACAAAAACC
>WFKH01011801.1:35570786-35607776 GCA_016163765.1 Magallana hongkongensis
CCCCCCCCCCCCCCCCCCACATTGTGACCCCATCCTATCCCCAGGGGTCATGATTTTTACAACTTTAAATCTACCCTACCTGAGGATACTTCCACACAAATTTCAGCTTTTCTGGCCAATTGGTTTCTGAGAAGAAGATTTTTAAAGATTTATTCCATATATTCCTATGTAAAAGTTTGACCCTCTCATTGTGGCCCCACTCTACCCCCAGGGGTCATGATTTTCACTACTTTGAATCTACACTACCTGAGGATGCTTCCACATAAGTTTCAACTTGCCTGGCTGATTGGTTTCTGGGAAGAAGATTTTTAAAGATTTACTCTATATATTCCTATGTAAAGATTCCACCCCTCATTGTGGCCCCACCCTATCCCCGGGGGTCATGATTTTCACCACTTTGAGTCTACACTACCTGAGGATGCTTCCGAACAAATTTCAGATTTCCTGGCTGAGTAGTTTCTTAGAAGATTTGTAAAGATTTTCTCTGTATATTCCTATGTAAAAGTTTGGCCCCCCCCCCCCTATTTTGGCCCCACCCTACCCCTGGGGGTCATGATTTTCACAACTTTAAATCTACACTACCTGAAGATGCTTTAACATAAGTTTAAGCTTTCCCGGCTGATTAGTTTCTGAGAAGAAGATTTTTAAACATTTACTCTATATATTCCTATGTAAAAGTTCGACCCCCCATTGTGGCCCCACCCTACCCCCGGGGGTCATAATTTACACTATTACACTACCTGAGGATGCTTCCACACAAGTTTCAGCTTTCATGGCCAAATGGTTCTTGAGAAGAAGATTATTGAAAATTTCTCAAAAATTTTCAATAATTCCTAATTATCTCCCCTTAAAAGAGGGCATGGTCCTTAATTTTCACAACTTTGAATCCCCTTTACCTAAGGGTGCTTTGTGCTAAGTTTTGTTGAAATTGGTCCAGTAGTTCTGGAGAAGATGTCGAAAATGTGAAAAGTTTACAGACAGACGGAGAGACGGACAGACAGACGGACGACAGACAAAATGTGATCAGAAAAGCTCACTTGAGCTTTCAGCTCAGGTGAGCTAATACAGGTGACTCTCGATGGCTCGAACTTCGATCTCTCGAAGTTCTTGATCTCTCGAAGTGAAATCACGGTCCCGATTTTTTTCTCTATATAACTAAGCAAATTTACTCTTGATCTCTCGAACTCCGATCTCTCGAAGTTCTTGATCTCTCGAAGTAAAACCTGGGTCCCGTTATACATATTTCATTGTTTTTCACTCTTGATAACTCGAAGTGGTGGCTTTGTACACACGCGACCGATCAAGCGTATAATTAGCTTCGTGTGGACCTTACCTGGATGATCAAGTGAACGCCTGGGGCTAGCGTGGTAGTGTTAATTGGTTGATTACGTAGGTGACACTACCCCTTGCTTCCTTCAAAAGGTAGATAATTAATTTGTAACTGATCTGTTAAATTCAACATCTCAGTGTGAAATTAACGGTAAATTAAACTCTCTTTATTTAAAATATTCTGTGATTAAGAAAACATGAAATACTAAAGTTTTTAAAAGTTTAAAAACACTTCATAAACACAAAACTAAGTCTGTATTGTTGAAACTGAAGTAAAGAAGCAGAAAATACGAATGAAACCATGTTAGACTATCCTTCCATGTTAGGAATATAAACTTCCGGCTACTATAATTTTGGAACCAAAAGGATCGGAACAAAAATTTCCGGATTTTTTTAAACTTTCGATCTCTCGAACTCTTGATCTCTCGAAGTTTAATCATGGTCCCCTGAAGTTCGAGTTATCGAGATTCACCTGTAATATAGCAAAAATGAAGAGTGAGATAAAAACATATGTAAACTTGCTTAACAAACACTTCATTAACATACCGTGGAGAATTCCTAATGGACAGTAAATGATGCATCTTGACGGTACTAAATGCAGCGATGACGTCTCGAACCTGACTGACCATCTTGGTAATCATGGGTGACTGGAGTTGTAGGGAGGAGGGGGCATCCTGCATCTGACTGCTGGACAACACGTCCCCCCCAGCTGAATCTGAGTCCATCTCTAACAACCGCTGCGTCAGGAATGCCTCCAACTACAAGTCAAAGACAGAGGAAATGAAACTATAAAAGGGCTGCAACTTCAAGTTGGCTGACTGACAGAGAAAATGAAAAGTAAATCTTTATTAATTTGCTGCATTATTTTATTTCAATATCTGTTGTTTGATTAATGTATTAATTCTGAACAAGAACATTGTTAATGAAAGTTTTCAACTTTCTAAATTCTAAAATTTCTCAGAACTTCATGCAACCATTTGAAAGAGAATCTGAAGAAGATCTGCTAAGCTTGGATTTATATATGTTTTAGATCTAAATCTACACATTTTTGGAGAAATAGAAAGCATTTCTACCTCCATCAAATCATCAATGAAGAGAGTCCGCGTCCTTGGATTGTCTAGTAGTGACATGGCATCTTCTCCTTTGGCAACACCCTCTGAAGAGAAATGACATAAATTTTTCTAAAATATGATGGAAAGATGCATTTCTTAAATATAAAATTAAATAATTTACATTCAAGATTATTGATTTTCACTGAACAAGAGTAATGAACTCTGTAAAATCGGCAGCCACTAAAGCTTTGTTGTCAACTTCTTACCAGCATCGGGTTTATCCACAATGACTACATCAGTCCAGTCTATCCCATTACTGTCACTATCTTGCCCTGTGACACCCGTGTCAGGGTTCTACAAGAATAAAATGTTAATTATCATCACATAGATCTCTTAACTATTAACATTTGACTTAGTTAGTTTCTACTAAATAAACTGATCCCAGCTCCCCTCTTTATCCTTTTAAACAGTAAAACACGCTTATAACGAAGTGCAAGGGACGGGCGTCGTTATAAACATAATTCGTTATATCCTTTAGCTTCACAATATGTTTAAAATCCATTGGGAATGAAAATCACTTCACTTTAAGCGTCAATTCAATTCATTATAAGCGTGTTCGCTATAAGCATGTTTTTCTGTATTTCTTTTCCACTTGCTTTATCTTATTTTTGTAATAGTGCAGAGTTCTTGAAATCATTTGGTCCTGTCGGCAAGACCGATAAAAATAACCAAGGACTGA
The DNA here is from genome assembly GCA_016163765.1 of Magallana hongkongensis. Lineage (NCBI taxonomy): Eukaryota > Metazoa > Mollusca > Bivalvia > Ostreida > Ostreidae > Magallana > Magallana hongkongensis. The sequence continues at coordinate 35,573,907 of WFKH01011801.1, forward strand.
TTACTTGTGGTTGCCTGTCAGTCCAAATGACCGGTAGATGTTAGATGTTGACACAGCAACTTGTAAAAATTGGACTAAATTTCGTACAAAAGCAACGGAAGTTGATGCAAATTCTCCTTGTAATCACTGAGGAGATCCCAACGCATACGATAAACCAAGAGAAGTTCTTTGCAAATTTTTTTTGCACTCTCTAGACTTATCATACGTTTTCAGAACAATTCAGTAATTATATGGAGAATTTACATCACTTATAAACTTCCGTTGCTTTCGATAAGTTGGCGAGTATATAGAACATATTCACACGGTTCGTTTATAATGCGTCTAGCAGATGTAGTCAGATGATAGGAATAAGTCTTTCGATCATTTTCCAACCTAGATCTCATAAGAAATCATTGGAGAAATTGGAGAACTTGTTTAAAACATAGCATGAACCGAGGGCCCCCTATAAATCCAAGATGGCGAGTGTCGTCTCTTTATGGGTTTTTTTAAAAATGTACATTGAATACACTTTTTAACATGATTGAAACAGGGTTTTAAGTGAATGTTTTTATTGCAATACACAGAAATACACACAAGAATACCAATTTTAATCATTTAGCATATGTCTTCAGGAAATAATAATAACTCCAGTGCTATCCGACAACCAATCCCCTGTGGCATGAGGTGTGCAGAAAAAGAGAATGAGAAAGAGAGAACAAGAGGAAAGTTAATAATGAGAGAGGGAAGGAAATTGAAATAATTAATAGTGATAAATACGAATGTGAACATGAGGAGCCAGAATGTTAAAGTTAGGAGGAATCAATCAAGGTAAAATTGAGAGAATTTAGAAGGCTTGTTTTGGAAATGTAAGTTGTGAATCAATGAAATAAACTGATAATAAAATTCAAATACATGTATAGTTTTTTTTTCATCTTTTTATTGGAAATTTTTGGACTGATAGAAATCTGTCTGGACTGACAAACTTCAGATGGTAGTCAGTCCAAATGATTGACAGTGGAAAAAAGATTTCAAGAACTCTGATAGTGTACTGGTAAATGTTTATTTGTCAGTGGCCAATGATGTTTATAGTATATAAGCTATTACAAAAAGTGAAAACTGATTTTAAAAAAATTCACATGTATACACACTTGTGAAATTCTGTTAATAAAAACATGAATGAAAAATGTAGTTTATCACTTTGTTATCTCTACAGCAGTGATCAATAAAATACCTTCAGAGCCATGCAAACAATTTGTCGATTTTTATATTCAATACATGCATGTTTTCTGTTCTATATATATTTCCTTTTTAAAACTGTGTCTACATTATAACCAATCATTTATTTATTTATTTAGACTACAGGAAGATAGTGAAAAATAATCACCTGGTCTCCTTCTTCTGTGCCTCCTGTCTCCACAGTAATGTCAGCCATATTGAAATCAATCTCATCTCCAAAATCAATGGCAGACTCTGTCATAGCACCCGGGTCTCCCCAGTCAATCTGGAAACAAAAAATGCAAGTATTTTACTAGTATACACCAGAGCTGAAACAAAAAGTCTCAATGAAATTCTTTCATGTACAAGGGTTAATAAAAAAATAAGTGATAAAAATAAGTAAATAATATGAAAATACCTTATCTATATATATCACACTTAGTCTCTTGTGCTTTTCACTCTGCATTTTAAATCGGTTTTATACCAACAGACATCTTATATTTGCTAACAGTTGTTCGATAATCATAAGTTATTTTTTAATTTTTTCATATTTTTTTTACAGAGTATTTCTTCATTCACAGTAGGGAAAACCTTAATCGCCAGATGACGTGTCGTCACTAATTCTTTCAACCAAATATTTACTGACATTCTAGTTTTTTCTGGCTGTTTTGTGTCCAAATCACAGTTTCCATTGCACCACACTAATGCAGATTAATAACTTTTAAATTTAAAGTAAAAACTCATCGACTAAATCCCTTTTGGTGATTAATTTGCTGATGAACCATTTACTGGATGCAAGTAAAAATAACTTACATCATCTGTGACTTGGCCGACTTCATTTTCCTCTGATGTATCAATGAATACTTTGGCCTCCTCTATCACCTCTGGTTTCTCTCCTGTCCTCCACTGATATGTTGTTGTGTTTCCTTTCTCCATTATATACTTCAACATTGGCAAACTGTCCCTCTTTTCTTCAGATCTAAATGACATTAAAGAATATTTACATCTACAGAGTGTTTTCTCCCCTATTTCTTAAGAAAACCGATTGTGATTCATAGCTCTATAGAAACTAACAGGACCGAAATCTACACAATTCAGTTCTAATCAGTTTATCAATCAACTGAATTCTTCAGCAACCAAAGGAAAATCATGGACTGCCTGAAACAATCATGATGTCAGACTCAAAGCCCAATAATTGGCTATTTCTTCTATCTAACGTACTGATGTACGTTAACAATAATTTAGGTACTTTTACATGCTCTTTATAATTAATTCAATCATTTTTTAAAAGAAAGATGTACAGGTAAATATAAACAATAAAATGTTATCTTTGATGATTTATGCGGACTATTAAGGTAGCAATCATTACAAAAAATATACATACATGTAACCCTCCAACTCGGGTTATGTATTTTTTCTGCAATGTTGCTACCTTCATACCCACATGAATCATCAAAGAAAGTATTTTATTGTTTAAGTATAGGCAATGAGTTTATGTCATGTCCAGATTCTTTTCTTCATAATCATAAAACTTTTCACGAATTTATGCCCTAAAAGGAAATCCCGTGGATTTTTCTCCTTAGATAGGGAACTTTTATTTTAAAGAGACAGTACAGCTGAAAACACATGTGTGTTTAACTTCAGATTTACCCACTGTATCGTTAGGAAATAAGAAATAACGTTGATTGTGACAGTTGAAGTACATAAAAATCCCTGTCACATACCTAATTAATGTAATTATGAGCTTCCGGAAATTTAAGGGTCGTACAAACCGGATTAATCTTATATCATTTATTTGTACCACGAAGATTTTGATTGACAGTAATTGACACATGCTGAAAACTACAAGATCTTCGCCCGACTACTGTCATCATGGAATACGAGGCAAAAGGGAATCTCTAAACGGAACAAATCATCACTTACTCGATAATTTATAAATGGTTTAGCAATTTCAGTTCATTTTGAAATGAACAGAATATGTCAAATAACCCCTCAAGGGGCCTCACTTACAAAATGAATTTAGGTTGTAGCAACTCCTGTGATAAAAATGCAAAATACATGCTTACAGAATAATAATTCTGGTTATTTTAAAAACTTTGAACAGTTATTACCTGGGAGAAGTAGAAAAGACATATTTCTATCAACAAACCTGTCCAGGAGAATCTTCGCGAGCCCTGCATGTGTTTTGTTTAAAGTAAATACGCATGCGTAATAGTATAAAAGGTGGAACCCCGTAACATGTTGCGATGTATATTTTTATGGGTTATACATAATTATTAATTTAAATGAAATAATTAGATTGATTTCATGGAGACGTTTGTAATTTTTTAAAAGTTTATACATTTATGAGATGTACAAAAATACCGAACCCGATCGGAAAATTTTTTCAAGTCATTTTTTTTTTAATAAGATGCACTGTACTATCTCTTTAACATTGACTAGTAATATATATGTATGGTAAACAAATTGTGATGTAAATTGGTATATTTTCTATGATATTGCACAATGTATACATAGCAAAATTGCAGAAAACCCTACCTTTTCGTAATGAAGTCTACAAATTCATCGTAATATTGCACAGATTTGGACAATTTAGATGCAGCCTCTGAAATCTGATGAAACTGAGCAGGCAGATCCTGAACAAGGGCAGCCAATTCTGTTTTTATCTTTTTGCCCTGGTGTGAAACAAAATATTATTATTAAATTGATAAATTACTTTTTATCTCAGATAAGGGCTATAATTGCTAAGCTATCTTTTTGAAAAAGTACAATTTTCAGTAAGCACCAACACTTCTTCACTTTTCATTAGCTTAACATCAATTGTTTGTTCAAAGAAATTAAAAACTATTTTTTTTATTTTTTTATTTTATAAAGAAAGTACTGAATGATTTTTTGATAATTTTATCTAGGGATGTCAACGAGTACTCGAGTCACACCGATCATCAACTAAAATTTTCTTAGTCGATTACTCGTAACAAAATGAATAAAAATCAAAACATTTCATTTATTTTTTCTTAACACAGCAGTTACGAATGAAAATAACAGTTTTCTTTTCTCAGCATGTTTGATCCGTAAGCTCACTCTTTTCCATCGGTGTCCCTGGTGTATTTATTTAAGCGGCTAATAATTGATCTCTTTTGATTTACTTAGGAAGACATGTACTTGAGGAGAACAATTTGTGTTTCTTCTAACCAGTTATTTATTGGATAAGATGTTTTTGTAATCAAAATTTAATCATATCAATAATCATCTGAAGGTGTTTATTTTTAAAATCATTAATCTTTGATTGTTGATTAGGCACAGACAATTATTTAACATGGAACAGGTCATACAATTGATTTGCCTTAGATGATATAGAGCTCAATTATGTGTAAGCGTCACAAGAAAAAAGGAAAAGTCAGGACATTTGCTAACGGATATTTAGATAAAATACTTTTCTATTTTAAATCAAATACATTTAATACATATTATCATGAGTTTTTAAATGTTTTTAAAATGAACGAGTACTCGACTATCGCTCGACTAAAGCCCCCGATTAATCGACTAAGCCAACCGAGTAAAATTGACATCCCTAATTTTATCAAATGATTTAATTCTCTTCTATCTCTTATTAGTACACAAACACATACAGCCAGGAGAAATCTATATTAATTTAAATTCCTTCAATATGCTTTACTCTTTTCAATATATGCTTAAGGCTTATTTCATGTGATCTTCATGATGCATATACACGTATCTATATTAAACCAGAAGGAAAATGTTATATAACAGAATTAATTGGTTTTTATAGATCATAAAACAAAGTAAACATAGCTGGTTGCTTATGAAAGGACATCAGTGTAATCATACCTCAATGCCCATCTGTTTACATGTTGCGTCATACTTTTTCCTGAGTTCCTCAGCTTTGGCAGTGTAATCTGTTTGCTTTCTTTCACATTCCTTAAAACAAACAAACACACTGGCTCATTGTTTACTCTGTTTTGTGTCAAATTGAAATATCAACTCCAGAATATGTGCAAGTACATGCATTAACAATAACTCACTTTTTTAATCTGCTGGCATTTAGCAATCTGTTTCTTCAGAGCTGGCACTTCATAGTTAACATTTCTTGCCAGCATCTGAGCAGTCTCTCCTGAAAAAAAGTATCATATTAAAATGCAAGCTGTCTATTATTCTTATTAAAGATTAGAGCATCACGCACCATTAACTATGAATATAACATCTACATAACATTTACATTTTAAACTAGACATTGTTGAGATGGGGACCATCTCAAAGGGCCCTGCGTAAATAATATTTTAAAATAATGTTAGGATGAAAAGCATTTTGGGGGATTTTGCTTTGACCTATGACTTAGAAATTTTCCAGTTGTTCAAGAACTTTAATTCAAGCTCATTACACACCCCATACGTACAAGCATTCTTTTGGTTTAAATTGAGGAAGATTAATCCATTTGGAAATAATTTATGGTCCAATACTGGATTTTAAAAAGATCTGCTATGACCTTCACATTTGACCTTGAAACTTCGTTCAAGGTAACTGCACATCCTTTACCAAATAGCTCTGTTAAAGTAAAGTATAAGTCAGATTGGGCTAAGGGGGAGTATATATGCTCTGAACAAAGATTTTGTGTGTGGTCTATAATGACCTTGACCCTTGACCTAGAAACTTCATTCAAGGTCACTGCACACCCTTTGACCATTGGACCAAGGAGAAAGATTATATGATCCGGACAATAAGGGTGCAATGATAAACCGTGAGACGGTATATTACGGTAAAAATATGCTACGGTTCAATGTCACGATACTGTAGGCTATACCGCTGTTCGGTATTTCGATCCGGAAAATTTTAATCCGTCCGATTCGGTTTGAAAATTATATTTTCAAAATGGCTTCCGGTGTTGAAAAACGTGCTTCACATTATTAGTCCTGGACAAAGATTTTTCACATAATTCTGCTAAGCCTATGACCTTATCCTTACACCTAGAAACTTGGTTCAAGGTCACTGCACACCCTTAACCCAAAGGCACCCTAAAGACATCTAATTATTGTATCATTAACTTTGAATATAATGTAAATATCATGTAAATATATAGTTTACTTTTTATTTCATATATTTAAAACATAATTGAATAAATGCTCAGAACTTTGTTACAGTTGACATTCATTGTACAGTTAACTGTATAACTACTTTTTTAAGAGAGTGCCAATTTTTGTTGAAAATGTTTTAGATTTCAGATTTTTTTATCAACAATATGAAACTAATGTGAACATATCTCTAAAATGTTACTTTAGTTTTCAGTTATAGAGGCATGGTCACGATTTTTGTCAAATTTTATTTTATATGACAATGTAAACAATGCTCATGCCATGTTTTTTGTTTACATTGCCTAACATTGGTTTAATATACACTGTACCGATAAAAGTTCTTTTTAAAGCCGATTTTTCTATCTGCTAATTCGTTTTGAACACAAACAGTTCCTAGCATTTTTCACATTTATTTTAGAACTAAACCTGGAATTTTCTTTTTACATTCAAAATGTAAACAAAAACATGATCTGAGCTTTGTTTACATAACAAAGAATTGTGAGCTGTGTATCTCGCTTATAGCTTGATGACTGACACTCAAATTTTGGTTGATTATTAGAAATGCCTTACTGAAGTATTGTAAACATAAAAAATGGAAAAATAAATTTTGACCAAAATCGTGACCACGCCCATTTAAGGCCTAGGAAATTATATGGTTTATGCTTAAAGGAATCTTACCTAAATAGACTCCATCTTTTTCATACAACTTTATAACTTCTGACCAATCCTTCACGCAAGTAAAAATGAATATACATGTATACTTAGGTATAGCATTGTAAAAACATGCATAACAAATCAATACTCATCAGGTATAAATTCAAAATGAAGCAGAAATCTTACTTTCATTCTTTGAGATGAATACTGTCCAAACACATTCTTTTTGCCAGATTCCGCATCTTTTTTAAGCAACTCAATTATCTTCTTACAATGAAAATAATTTATATCTGAAAAGGTAAGTTTAAATGTTAGTTCTGATGTACAGTTAAAATCCTTTCAACATTCAAGCTTCGTTGTTTTAAAGAGACTGTAAAGTTCCTGAGAAACTGCAATGGTAAATTTGTTTGATGATCTTCATTCATGTGATATGTACCCGCGGTACACAAAATGTACCATTTTTTTTTCAACCACATTCACAGGATCACAGCAGGACATCAAAAATCATGGGAAATGAAAATTTGTACAGTATTTAAAATTTTTGCTGAATGCTGCCATTTTTCTCGTTTGCGAGACACTGGAAAACATCACCTGTGTAAGACACGTGACCTTCCAATGCTTGTATAGTGTACACAAAACATTGCGTGTGAAGGTGTGAACTGTCATTTGGGATAATTTATCTCCCTATAAAAACATATTCATATATCCCTTTATTTAGCTTTGTTTAGGGATACCTAATTTTAACTGTTAAACTCTCGTTGATTTTTTCAGACCGGTGAGCTACAGATCTGCAGCTATTTGGATGTGCTGAACTGCATAAAAAAAATGAATTGTTAAGTAGATGTATTTGTGGTATAACAATGAAGGACCCTTTTGTCTGCCAGTCTGTGTTATCTTTAACATGTAACAAAAGTGAGGAACTCTGGACAAACAAAAGACATAAATTTAATCAAGGAATATCACACATATTGTAATAAGGTGGCTGTAAAAGTTTCTTACGAGTTCCCTCTAGCAGTTCTAATATCTGGGGGTTTTGAGGCATATCTGTCAATGCTTCATTGATTTTTTCCCGGATTACAACCGCTCGGGCTGGCCATTCCTGAATACAGTGTCGTCTGTTGATTAACCAATCTGAAACATCAAAATGTTTAAATCATGATATTAAGTTGTAATTTTATTAGAAAACAATGACCGAAATTCAAATTTATTATTACGATCGTTTCAACCTCGTTATATAGACTTACCTAGTAGTTTGTTAAAATGTATGTCAATTGGAAGGTTTTCTAAACTCGACATTTTTCTACAATCTGCAAGAAAAAAACCGGAACAGAGATAAGTTTACTTAAACTTGGTTTTAAAAGGAAGATACTTTTTATGAACCATGATTAAAAGAATACATAAGATTGGTTTTAATTAATATACACCTACCCTACACTTCAAGTTCACTGTTTGTTAAACCAACAGATGTTTTTCCATACTGACGTGCAATACGTGTTTACATCGAGAGTTAGTTCCCGTAGTCTATATTTGAAGTATATCGAACCCGATGGAAAAAAAAATATTTTTCGTGCATGACATATTCAAAAGCTCAAACTTGTTCAAATTTAGATTTTTGAATTGCGTTCTAAGTTAAAATGTCTCCGAAAATAAACATGATAAAGCAGCTTTTATCCTATAACATGTCATTGTTTTCATGGATCGAAAAAGGATGCCATTCTAGTTGATGTATTTGCCTTTTTCCTTTCAGACACTCATGTCTGGGATGTCACGAGAAATAATCTGACTGTCTAGGTGTATACTTACAATGTTTTGATATTCTCGAGAAACTTAAACATTAACTTACTTGATCTAACACAAACCTTCAATAAACCCAAATGAAGGTTTAACACAATCTACAAAAAATCACTATACTATAAATTATTTTTAAATTTCTTGTCATTTCCAATAATGAAGTAAATGTTGAATCAAGATTATTTATTATTAGTTAACCAATTCACTATTCCAAAGAAACAAAATCAAATCAGAAGTCTACTAAATATGAATAATTATTTTAAATATTTTATGAATAAGAATGTCAATAATATTACTAATAATCTAAATAACGGATGTGATTGCTCTATTAAACAGGTCACTAGATTTTGTGACGTCGGCATAAATTTGCATACTAAATTAGCTATCTCTTTACTTTCATCGACAGACCAATCAGATGAATGAGTTGCAGGGCATTGGGGGCTACTACAAGTTTCAGTGTATACAAAGCGTATTGAAAATATAAACCATTTTGAATTGTCCTTTGGAAACTCATTTTCAATTATTTTTTAGAATTTATGAAATAAATATTGAAAATTATGTCTGATCTTTCATTTCTATGCTCGCAATTAAAAAATATTGCCTATGAGGTCTTATATCAACCTATTTAAATACCCCATTGTCAAAGTTCAAAAGAGAGGTACGTCCTATTGAATTAAAAGCAGTGATACCCCAGGTTTGGGACAACATTTATTTAGTTCGCATTGAAGTTTCTTCAGGGACACTCATCAGAATGCTTAGCGTACAAAATACTACATGCTACAAAACTTGTACTTCTGTATTTGTATATTTGTGCATTTCTATTATCGTGGCTATTTACGTATGTTAAAAATGTACAATTACCTGTATTTATTTCTGGTGTACAATGATTAAGTCACCAATAACAATTATGCAGTTTTTTCTTATCAAAATCTGTTTGTACTTGTATGCGTATGTTTGCCAGTCTTTTGATACTGATTGATTTTTGAAGCAGCAATTGATAAACTAAAACAACAGTATATTTCAATGTGAGCATGAAACAAAGTCTATGGTACATAATATTTCCTTTTTTACCTTCTTAAGTAAAAATCAAGTTGTACAATTGTTCCGGCAAGCAATTAAATATTGTGTATAAAACAGACAAAAACCACGTGTGTCTGTTGAAACGTAAACACGTAGTAGACCGTCTTGCTTTGCGACTCATTCACTGAATTGGAGAATCTGGTTGACGCAAATATCGTCACGTGTTAAATAATGCTATCCATATAAGGAAGTGTACCCGACCTGTTAAAGGGACATGGTCACATTTTTTGTTCAAGTTTTTTTTCCTCAAAATTTAAACATGATTATAACATGTATCAACTTATTTTTGCCTCAATATTTGACAAATATAACTCCTGATGTTTTTTTTATGAAAATTCCGATTACATTACTAATGGATACTGTAAAAGAACAATACATGAATTGTAAAAAAAAAAAATATGATTTTAATCCAACTTGTGTTTTCACACACACATTTTATTGGATAAAAATCATATCTGACACAAACTGTGGAAAATCATATGTTACTACACAAATATATTTTAGAGTGTAGCTAACCTGAGTTGGGGGAAAATAAAAAAACCCAACAAATATGTCAAAGTTTATGAATTATATGCAAGAAATTGTATTAATTTAATCATTTTTTTTTCCGATTATGTTTCTGAAAAGGTTTTTTAATATTCGCTTTTAATATGGCACACAGTATGTTGGAATTTATTGGCAATGTTGATTTCAAAGATGGAACGGGTTGGTTTGACAACACATATTACCAAAAAATCCTAAAATACGTTTTCAATTTGAAGTTTTTGAGGTAAAATAGATTTTTTCCCACCTTCGATATCATTAATTCAAATGTAAGATTTTCAATACATAATACAGTTTTGCAGGAAACTAGGAATATTTTGACGTATCACTATTTTTCAGACGTAAGATAATTCTGATTCGACTTTTTACGTTATTATTAAGTATTTTTAATATATCTGACATAAATCATATACAGTACTTAATATGGACGAACGATTGTATTTTATGTTGAGGAAATTGATACAAACTTGAAACACTATCTATGCAATAAGATCAATTGTCTATCATACCCTTTTGGGATACATGTACATGTTTTTACATATATTTTTGTCAATTTCATTTGTTTTACATTTGTAAAAATTTCAAACTAAATAAGTCGAAAGAAATTGATTAAGTAAATTACCAGAGGTGTGGTAGATTTTTCGTCATTATTCTTTTGCAAAATAGCATACAGTTAACGTTGTTATGTAACCTACCATTAAATAAAAAAAAAAGATTGTTGATTTTTTTAAATGCGACTCAGTAAACATCATTAAAATCTATTTGATTATTAAATATTTAAACATGGGAAATCAAGTAGTAATTATCTAGTTGATTTTGTGGTTGAAAATCAAGTATGTTGTAATGCAAACGTCAAAACTTTATGATAACAATAGATAAGAAATTGCAAATCCGTCTGAAGATCAGCGCAACCATGAACTCTTTGTGCGTCTTGATCATCTTTGGACTTTTAGAAGCGGACTGTATATCAGGTATTTTAATTATATGACACAAGTAAATTGTTGTTTGAACAGAACTATGATATTTAAAAAAGAAAAATTTTCTTGACAGGTTCAACTAGAATATAGACCCATTCATTTTATAAAAACACTGAATGAAAGCGTTAGTTTATCACATTGACACTTTTTATTTTTAGCCGGGCTCTGCTGAAAGCAGAGTCCTGGCTGTAGGCAGGCAAATCGCCAATGTTACTATAAATAGCATAACTTCAAAAGTAAACAAAAAACCGAACAGCGTCAAAGTAAAAGCTTCCGCTATACTAAATAGTTACACAAAGAGCCATGTTTTGTCAAATGTGTTGGGTTTTGTTTTGTTTTGTTTTTTTGTTTTTTGTTGTTGTTTTTTTTATTTCGAGAGGATTGTCAATCTTTTTAAGTTTTTTTTATTAATTACATGTTTTAAAAACAAGACTGTGAATTTTAGACACATACAATGCGCATGAATTTTCATGAACTACTTTGCTGCACATTGAAGAAATGGGGGATTGAATTTATAACGCTTGATGCAAAATTCAACGCAGCCACTGTTAAATTTTTTTCCACTAGACAGACATATTTTTGTTTATAGCCGCTTACAAAATTCGGTCGCTCTCTGACGCTTTGCCGACATTAAAAATATGAGAGAGAGAGAGAGAGAGAGAGAGAGAGAGAGAGAGAGAAAGAAATTTTCAGTCTTTACTACACAATATGCATAAAGACACATCAAAAGAGCCCGGCTTTCAGTACTTCAGTACTTTGATTCATTCTTAACACTTTAATGTTTAAACATTTCTCCATAAATTTTATTTTAATGAGTTAATCAAATGCTATTTCATGACACGGACGTGGCATTAATTATCTCAAATAACTTGTGATGTCCAGCTTGTTTTTATAATTTAGTAGCAAACAAAACTTGGACAATTTGTTTACATTACATTTATTTTGACTGTTACATTAAATGCGAAAAAGCAGTCACAAGTTAGAGACCTGGATATACAACGTTCACTTCCTTCTAACATTTATTTTAGAATGATCATACCTAGGTGTCCATGCATATAAAAATGATATAAATAAAATAGAAATAGCAATATATATTTAAAATCCATTGGGATTATAACTGGTTCAGTTATAATGGTGACGTAATCAAAACCTTTAAAGTACGATTTGAACATATTTTATTGCATTTATATTACAGTGGGATTGGGCACAAGTTATAAAAACTTAATTCGCCCTCTCCCTACATGTTGAACAACAAATACAATATTATTGCTAATACGTCACAGTTTGTACTCTTATATAATAATAAATTTCCAGTACTTAGATATTTGACAGTAAAAATTAATCTTATTTAATTTCAGTGTTACATGTATGCAAGGATGAACAAGATAAATAAATTAAAAAAAAATGAATAAGCAAAATGTTTCCAACAAAAATACTCAGATCTGTGATTATTCAAATCTGCCAGTACCTTGAATATAAATTTGAACAATTGAAAAAAGGTATTTATTACCTTTAAAGTAGAAAGGAATCTTTTGAACATTTAATTACGTACAAACGTTTTAACATTGTTAATCATTCCTTAAATTGACGTTTGCGAAAGTTGAATCATTAACATAGTTGGGTTCTATTGTTTAAACAATGTAGCAGTCAAATCATACGCTCGTGTAATGATCATTGTACAGACATAAATATAACCGTTTGACCCCTTGGAAAGTTTAAACAAAATAGACGTTTTTGCTATTCCACAGTTTCATATGGGGTACTTTAAGGCATTTGTAAAAAAAAAAAATTATATAAATCTAAATGTGAATAAGAATTTTTAATCAATAAATCAATCAAAAGTTTAGAATCAAACTTTACAGTCTGGTCCAGATTTCTTAAAAGGGCTCTAGAAATTCGTTTCAACGGCAAATAATTTATTGGTCCAGCATGGTTTTTTTATCATAATTAAAGGATGCTGAGTCTGAAAAAATATGCTGGCTTCATGAAACTGGCATTCAGTAGGTCAAAATGGCGATCCAAAATGGCGGACAACCAATCTTCAAAATTGTTTCTTAAAGTCTCTTCAATGGGAAACAATAATGACACACACTAATGAATTAGTCCAGCGTAGTATTTCATCATATCAAATACGAGCTTTGTCTTGAATAAAGTGCTGGCCTTTAACAAATGACGTTACTTAGGTCAAAATGGTGATTCAAAATGGCGGATAACCAACTTTTGTAAGTTTTTCCTTTTATTTTTAAATGGAGAAAAAGCGTGTGACAAACAATTATTATTCGGTCCAGCAAAGGTTTTAATCATGACTAAGGTGTGGTAAGTCAGGAATAATATGCTGTTTTTTAAGAAAATGGCGTTAACTTAGTAAAAAGTGGCGGTTCATACATGTAATGGTTGACATCTAGTTTTTATACATGTATTTTTTTTTTCTTAAATGGACAAATACATGAAACAAAAAATTATAATTCTGTTCAGCAAAGATTAAAATAATAAATAAGGTGTGCTAAGTTTGAGGAATTCACTAAAACGGTGCTTTTTATGTCAAAATTGCGGACAGCCAGAGTTCATAATTTGTTTCCTTAAGTATCTTAAATGGGGGAAAAGCATGAGACCAACATTTATAATTTGGTTCAACAAAGTTTATCAACATAATTAAGGCGTGCTGAGTCTGATGAAATTTGCTGACTATGACAAAAATGGCGTTAATTAGGTCGAAATGGCACTTCAAAATGGCAGACATCCAGATTTTATAACTTTATACAAGTTTTTTTTTAAATAAGAAAAAAACATAAAACAAACAATTATAGTCCAGTCCAACAAAGATTTCTTCATAATAAGGGCATACTGAGTCTGATGATATATGGTGGCTTTTACAAAAATGACGCTATTTAGATCAAAATAGGGTTTCAAAATGGCCAACAGCCAGATTTTTAATTCTCTTTTAAAGCCTTTAAGAGGGGTAAAATATGTAAGTATCATATTATACAAATATGCATCTGACAAATTAAATTAGAACACTTTAACGAAGAAAAGCAAATCCCAGTTCCACTCCTTACAAAAAAAAATGTTAAAATTTAGGCGTATTTCTTTTTTGTTCGTGATTTTAAATATCCTTCTTGTTCCTAAACCTTTCTGGTTTTTTATTTCACTTTATGAAGCGATTTCTTTGATCTGTCTTAATAAAGTTGAAAAGAAGTGCATGAATGCGACAAAATGCTTACAATGTTATAGATAGGGGGAAATTTTCTGCACAACCGTGTGGAAATGGGTGTTTTAGGCGTTAAAGACATCAGTATTGGAAGCTTATATGATAACAAGTACAATCGGATACTTAGGAACAGTGTACGGCATTAAGAACTATTCTAGTTTCTGTCAGTCTCTTTGAACGCCTTTATAGCAAATAAATATAATCAATATATTCTCATATGTACTGGAAAAGCCTATGATTCAAAATTTGCCCCAAATCAACAATGGTTTTATATATAATAATAAGTTTGCGCAATATGTTTTGGACAACCCTAAAATTTTTACTCTTTTTAACGTTATTAGGGACAATTTATACGTTGTATAAGGAGTCAAGCTGTCTATGTCTTCGTTAAAATAAAACAATCTTTTGCAAAATTGCCAACATGTGTTTGGCCCCAATGTGCTGAGGAAAGTGTAGAAATACGTTAAAAAGATTGCGTGTCCTTATCCAAAGGAAAAGTTGAGCTTTTTATGCAGTGGAAGGGTAATGCATATAGATAATTTAAGAATGTCAGTTAATTAAACTCTTGTTAATGTAATATTTTGCACGCGTGCTTATTTTTTTTCAACATTACTGTGGGAAGTCTCCGTTAAAAACTTGATAAACATTTTCTTCTGAACAAGAAATTTTAAAACAATGTACTCAGTATGCATCAATGTAGAAAGTTGATTTTTCACCCTTTTTATAAAATAACCGGGTATGCTTATTTCAATGATACATTTACAGATTGTTAAAAGCATAAAAAAAATATTTAAAAAGTTTGAATCGGTGATGAAGCAATAGGTTAATGAAAATATGTATGGATAAATTTTTTCTACCTTTTTATCTAGATTTAGCGTTTATTTAGATACTATAGAAACATGGGAGGATTAAAATTACATCTCTGACGGTTTTGAAGAGCCAGAACCAGATTTTTTCATGTTTCTCAAGAATGATACTTTAAACTCGCTGGACAGTAGAACTCAAATTAATATATGCTAACATTTGAATACAGAATATATGGTTATTTTTCTAACTGTTTTGGTGGTTGCCGTGTTCGATAGAAATGCACGTAAAATGTTTGTTTATTTTGTCAACATACGGAACATACCCGCTATGTAAATATAGTTGTTTACGTAATGTGTCTATATTTAGATATGGCTCTCAAGCGATACGGATATTTAAAGGTCCTTTCCACGTTAGGGAATAGGCCCGCTTATTTGCAACACCTTCTTTGTTCAATAAAATGATCATTCTTAGAGATGATTTAATATTGGTCAAAATAAACACATTCTTTTGAATTTTTTAACATAAAAGTTAAGACTATAACTATAATTTAATTTCTATAGTCTGTCCCAAGTTATTGCTCCATCACTTTTTGATGACTTTTAATAAAAAATCACACATACCTGTGAAAGAAATACAGTTCAAATCGATATAAGGGAAAATATCCAAGATATCTTCATTGACACATTTTCATTTTTTACTCATAAAAGTTCACAGGAACGAAAAAAGATTTCTTACGGAGATTTATAACGGGAAATTTTTACATCTTTTCTCCATTCGGAACTACTCGGAATACCTCGCACAATTTTTCAACGTTATCATCCGGGCTATTTCATGGCTGATGCAATGCAAAACCCTCGTAGACTTTCTATTTTGGGTTGTGTATTGAAACCTGAAGCGGTAGAGGGGGCGTTTCAAAACAGATAATCTGGACATTTTTCATATTAGTGGATGAACGTAGTTTGAGCACAAAGGTATTTATGATTATCGAAATATCAAGCGAAAAGTGGTGGAAGCAAAAACTCGGGACAGAGTATAAGTCTTAAACTCTTAATTGCGTTCGTATATTTTAAAGACTTTAAAAAAAAGTATACAGGAATTGAATGTAAACAATGTATACCCCTACCAAAGATTATGTTGCATATCTTTCATGTGATTGTTTTATCTTAGATAAAAAGGGATTCTATGAGTGTTTATATATCAAAGTTCAAGTACATGCAAAATGAAACAGAAATTCCGAAATTTATTTTTTTTTGGTCAATTTACTTTGGGTCGTATTTTCCATCATTCCTTCAAATATATCTGTTAAAACAAGTATTAGATATTAACCTCGGCATGATTATACCGTATATCCGGTAATTTTTGCGATGATCCAATTTTCGCTTTTTCGCGACCACTTTTGCGCTGAAAAATATTTATATTTAATACACAGAAAGTATATCCGGTAATGTTTGCTATAAGTAAACTTGTTAAATCGCAAGAGACTACCGTAAGAAAAGTTACACACTTTCCCCATTTTCGCAAATTTTGTATTGATTATTTTGTTTTCTGTTACTTTTATGTGTAGCCCATTGGAGCACATGGGGTCAGTGGAGTAAGCGTAGCGTGACGTGTGGGACAGGAACAAGGACTTCCACTAGAGCATGCGCATCACACTCCTGTCAAGGGTCGTCTTCAAGAACAGTAGCTTGTCATCCTATAACCCAACACTGCCCAAGTATTTAATTCGGTTGTTTATAGACATTAATCGCAAAACGTAACAGAACATTTGTAGTAAACATTCCAATACAAAACAGGTACTATTTGAACAATTATACATGTTTATCAGAAAACCATACCTGTACTGTGTTGATTTAGTTAAATTTTCATCAAAATATTTAGGACAACACTTCCTTCTATCTACACAATCTGGTATAGTATTTTAATTTACTTTTCTTATTTGCAAAAATGTAAAACGACATAGATAATGCTTCCATTTTTTGGATTAAAGGCATGAATTTCAATCATTAAATGCTTTTTCCTTTAAAAAAATCCCGATCGCATAAGACCTCGAGAATTTGCAAGATCCTATATATTCGTTATCCGGTTTCCAACCTGGATTGAAAAGCTTCAACAAATCAAACACTTTTCAATAAATTTAAAAATAAACATCGATTTTCAATTCTATTCTATATAGACATTAGGCTTAAAAGATACCGTTTTGTTGTAAACTTTCCAGTAGAATATTACTTAAACAATAGTGTATTAGTAATCCACAACCATTCTAAGATGGTTAAAATAAATTGACCTCAACGAATTACGGACATCTATTTTCTCCAAACTTACACGACCTGGTGTTTGTTTAGGAGTATAATACGTTCAAAAAGACAAATTGCATTTACTTTTTGTGATCGGCTTCACAGTTGTGTCCGTATGAGGCATCCAGCAAACTATTTGCGCACGCATTGCGCCTCGCACAACTTTGTTTACTATGCAGTGACAGCTTCATGTAAATATTTACTTATAGATTACTAAAAAAAACCATTATTTTAATGAGTTTGCCTTGAGATTTAACATTTATACAGTTACATAATAATTCAAATCAAGTTTTTCATTACATGCGTAATACGTAGTATTACTAGGAGTCAAGTTTATCCATTCCTTGCTTCTTCGGAAATCAACAAAACGGTGCGATATATCCTTTTTATCATTTTTTTTTTGCATGTAATGCTTTCGCATTACATTAACATGAAGCTGACCAATGATATCACATGCCGATCATTCTTTTAAAAGGAATGCTTGTTTTAGACATGTGTTTCAAGCATTCATCGGTATTACCTCAAAAAAAAAATTCCCAGTCGCATTAGACCTGAGAATCTTGCAGATCTGATGCTTTTTCTGGTTTGCTAAAAAGATAAATAGTTGTTGTAAATAACTTGTTCATACATTGTGACGGACAATTACGGGTGAGAATGCATCATAATTTGGTTTTGTTTGAGGTGTATTACAAAACTGTATGATGTTTATGGCGCTATTGACAGCATAAACTTATTCTCGCCAACTTGTATAACCTATGCAATTTACATAATATTATTCTATATTATAGTAAAATCTGATGTTCATTTCGATGTGATTTGAAATTCTTCTCCATTGCTTTTATTTCGATATGAAGTACATGTACATAATTAGGTATTTGATATAAATTATATATATATATATATTTCAGTTGATGGACACTATAAAAAATGGGGCGCTTGGAGCACGTGAAGTCACACATGTAATCATGGAGTCAAGACAATTAAGGACACGTGTTTGTGTTCCTCCCCAATATGGGGGTGCCAACTGTGTTGGAAGTCATAAAGAGGTCACGTCTTGCAATGAAAGACACTGTCCTGGTATCTTAATTAAAGTTTTATTTACTGTTTATTCTTCTTATGTAAAAGTAAGAAAAAGAACATATTGACCTAACTGATTATCAATACAGTCGATCTTCATATGAGAGAGAGAGAGAGAGAGAGAGAGAGAGAGAGAGAGAGAGTTTTGTCGAAAAAATGCTTAATTTATATTATGATAATGCGATTTTTTTATTTATATGGTCACAAAAATACCTTGTTTAAAACAGCAGATAAAGTTGCAGATAATACATTATCAAATATACTGGTCTTTTATAAAAACTTAGTGTGTGTTTGTACAGAAAAAAGGGTAAATACTGTAATGTTGAATACATTGCAGCCGCCAACGATCTGCAAGAACTGTTCCGTTTATCAATCAGAATTTTAGATCCCTAATCGTCAAGAAAAATATCAAGTGCATGCATTTTCAACAGCACCATTGAACTTTAAAGTCGCAAATCTTACTTTGGGTGAGAGGAGCTGTTCCAAAACTATATATTCAGTGTGTATGTCTAGAAATAATACAGATTTTCAGATGTTAACTTTTATATAAGTAATCGAAAGAAAGAATTTTCTGCTTAATTAATATCTTTGTTGTAATTTTGTTATATGTATCAGCATCACAAATCATCTGGCAATTTAACTCTTAGAAAATAAGATTGAAAACATCCTTAAATTAGAATATTTTAACGCGTATATAACGTGTATATATCGATGATATATTTTAAAAAAACTATAAAAATTTCAAATGAATATATGGAATGAATATATAGCTTCTCAACAATAATCATATTTTTGTAGTGTTTGAAAAAAAGAAAATAAAGTAAATCTAGAAACAAATTAAAGAACATCAAGAAAATTTAGCTAGATGTAAAATATTTAGCCTAATATATTTTTGTCATTTTGTTGCAGTTGACGGCTGGTTTGAGGATTGGAATACGTTTAGCCCTTGCAATGTAACGTGTGGTCATGGACACAAAACTCAAACTCGCATTTTTCACCTACCTTTACATGGCGGCTTGCCTTGTCATGGAAAAGGAACTCAAAGAAGAAAGTGTACAGCTCCTCCATGTCCAGGTATTCTATTGCATAGACAGATGCCATTTAACGATGTTAATATATTTCTGTTATTTCAAAAGATGTGTAAATTTTACAGAACAGTTGGAGTGACTGGAGTAAGTGCAGTCAAACCTGTGATTTCGGATTTAGGACGAGGTCGCGAACATGCGTGCCTCCCCTTAACGGTGGTGCTCCTTGCAGTCCGGATAACTTTGAAAAAGAGCCATGCCTACTGAAACAATGTCCCAGTAATATTATATTTTGTGGAGCTCATTGTAATATAGACTTTTTTTTAAATGTTCACTTATAAAGTTTTATCTAAAGAAATTTAATCTTTGGATAAAAAGATTAAAAATAACAATTTAATATCGTCATATTATTGAACGCAATTTATAGGGTGTATACATGTTAATTAAAATCAAGAAACCTTAAAAGAACAAGTGGTAAAATTGTTCAATATTGCATTGTATGGCAGAGGTAAAAAATTTAGTGTAGTGTCAGCACCTGAATTTATTTAAACATTTCCAATCACTTGCCAGTAACTCACCAAAAAGTGTAGAAAACATTAGTTTATTAGTCAGCCCGCGGGCTGACTAATTAAGTTAGGATGAAAAATTCGAATAAGTTATGAAACTGATTAGTTACTAGGTCAAACTGCGCACTCCTGTATTGGAATACTGTTTACGGGTATCGTTTGCAACCACGGTCCGCAATCCGCAAATATATATATATCTCACAGACTCTTAGTGAGATTGGAGAGGATATACTTTGCAAAGTTGCAATTAAAAAAGACAGCATGCACAGTTGCTGTAGATTTACCGGTAAAAAAACCAAAACCTATACAACGCTAAACGCTTGTTTTCTCGCCTACAGAAATAAAATAACGGCGCAGACTACATGTTATTGAGCACCCGCATGATTTTTCTACAGACTATATAGTTATGTTGTATTGTAATAGCTTAAAATGTATTCACTTTTGAGATAAAAGTTAATATTCCGCTGGCTGACTTTCTTAGCTTTTTAAAAAGCTAATCTTGTGATTATTAAAGTTGATGGTGTTATCAGTGTTTGGCAACCTTGGAGTCATTGGTCAGCGACATGTGAAAGTCAGAGGAAGAGGACCCGGACGTGTGTCCCACCTAAGTACGATGGGGCTCCATGCAGGGGAACAACTGTCGACACGGAGAATTGTGGTACTACACACTGCCCAGGTAACACATACATTGTAATATAGCGAGGATAATGTACAAAATTGAATATGTAAGGATATCCAATAACGCATAGCGAGGAATATGAACAGAAATGAACATATCATAATATGAGAATTTTATCAATGTTATGAATTTAATGATAGTCTATTTTGGTAAATAGATTAATACACTATATTTACACGAAAGAAAATCTCTAAGTAAGTCACACAGAGTAATGCATACAGTCATATGTTCTACAACGTTTCTTCTATTCATATTCTATTTTTTCTGAACGTAAAGCTAGAAAAAGATAAAATGATTTTTTAAATTGCGTTCGACCTTAACTTTCAGAAACTAGCTTATTTATATTTTGTAGAGCTTTAATTGTTACTTTTGTTCAAAACCGGTGTATATTCCAAACTCAATGGTGTTCTGAGTGCTTGGCAACATTGGAGCCATTGCTCAGCGACCTGTAAGGGTCAAATGAGGCGGACCCGAACGTGTGTCCCTCCTAAGTACAATGGGGCTCCATGCAGGGGTAACACTGTAGACACAAATCCATGTGGTGCTACACACTGTCCAGGTTACTTATTCACTTGTATTAAGCCGATATGCGTACCATTTGGTACCATATCATAAGATGGCGACAAGCTCTACAGGTTCGGAAGTTTACACTGCTATATTTATTTATTCAGGTCGTGTTTCAGCGGGTAAAACATAAACGTTTGAAGGGCTACTGAGTCTACACATGTAGCGAATTATAAAATAAACCAAAACCGCATATTAATTGATATTTCCTCCATTAATGAAAATCCCTATGACATGAGTACCTACAAAAACAGATATACGTACCATAAAACAAATAAGAATTTCTGGATATGCGTACCATCGGTAAGATGTACGTGGGTGGGTGTGCGTGCATGCATGCGTCTGTACGTGTGGATACCCAATGTTCTTATTACTTCATTAATATAAAGATATAAAAATGGCTTACATTTAGATGTACCATCAGGTGCGACTTAAATCTGATCACCGCTTAAAAACCTTTCTCGCATTGACCACACTTGAATTTATTAAAACAATACAATGCTTTCTTGCAGGTGACGACATTGCAGAAAAAATACATAACCCGCGTTAGTCGGTTATGTAAATTTTTTCTGCAATGATCGCTACCTACATAACCCGCACAAATCATCAAAGATAGCATTTTATTGTTTATATTTACATCTTTCTTTTCACAAATTAATAAATTGATCGTAAAAAGTAAGTGCAGTCCGTGATTTTTCTTAGGTCGATTAGGGTTTCAATTAAGGTTTCCACCAATCGATACACGGAGCGTGTAGATTTTAGTCCTGTCAGTTTCTACAGAGCTATGAATTACAATTGGGGTTTTTTTTTAAGAAAAAGAGGAGAAATGAAATAACGAATAAATAAAAGTAAAATGTTTTATTTCACAAAAGGGCATTTTAGAACAAAATAGTGATACAATGTATGTTGTACTATTAGACACTATATAATTTTACCAAAGGCATATTATCAATGTTATCATATGTATACTCAGGATTAGTTTATATCGCTGTTTATGGTATAATTAACGCAGTGCCTATATTTTTGTACAAACACATATAGTAGTACTGTAAAAACTAAACTAAACAAGTAATGTTTCAAATATTAATAAGAGGAACCCATTGAAATAAGCCTTTGAGCTTTCATGGGTTATCCTGGTATCATATTTATGTTTTCAAACATCTTGTCTAAATTAATCGGTAGATGTACATGTAAATGTGTTCCAAAATTTTATGTTCTTGCAGACCTTGCTTCGAACCATACAACTTTCCGCAAACTTCACACACCTTGCCATTACATTACATATGTATTATAGACAAGGGAATAGGACAACATGTATTGGAAATCAGAATAAACATAATCATTAATAAATTGTGGAATATAATTTAAATGAAAACCGTACAGTGTAAAGAAATATTTTCATACCTCTTTGTTTTTGCTTTGGGTGCTAGTGATCAGAGATCAATCAGATCCACTAACTGTTTAGACCAGAAAAATTCCAAATTAATTTCATATAAAATAATATTGCTGAGCTTAAATGGATAATTATTAAGAAAAAAGAAATTGAAATACATTTCACTGTATTTCGTAAAAAAACCCACCTTACTTGAATAAAGCTATAAATGAAAAAAAATATTTATGAAAGAAATCTGTGTGATTCAAAGTACATGCTTCATGTATATAATTACCAGATTGCCAAAATCTCACTTTAATCCTATTTTCAGTATTCAAGTTCGAATGATACAGATATCCAGAGAAATGAGTATGTTAATAAAAATACATTACAAAATTAGAAATAATAAAGAATGAAACAATAAACAAATTAAAGAGTATACTTCAAAAATGTAACCGTTTAATGATGAATTCTGTCATAATAATAAAGCATGAACAATTTAATTCTCAGCGAATTTCTCATTTTAAAACAAATGACATTAAATAGGATGATTTCTTTACAAATTAAATACTTGTATTATCTACTAACATGGGATTCATCCATTATTGTTTCTGAATTCTCTGAAAAATAGTGTTGCCAGAATCGAGGTTCAGTATTAAGGGTATATCAAAACCTATTTTTAAAAAAAATGACATTAATTTTGTATGATATATTGAAAATTTGAGTATTTATTCCCCGCTAATATGAAGTATATGCCTTAGTTCTCAACATACTGACGCTCTGGGGATACCGATAATAAAACAATATAATACAAATGCACCCAACGTCTCAAAACTGCACAGTTCAATGAAAATAAGAACACACAATACATAATAGGAAATTAGCTGGTACCCATATCATCAAATTATGGTACGTATATCCAGAAAATAAAACATATCGTAGGTACGCATATCATAGGGATTTTCTTTAATGGAGGAAATATCAATAAATATGCGGTTTTGGTTTATTTTTTAAGTCGCTACATGTGAAGACTCAGTAGCCCTTCAAACCTTTATGTTTTACCCGCTGAAGCACGACCTGAATAAATAAATATAGCAATGTAAACTTCCGAACCTGTAGAGCTTGTCGCCATCTTATGATATGCGTACCAAATGGTACGCATATCGGCTTAATACCAGTGATTATTTGTATCAATATAAAGCAGTCCTACTTAATATCTAAGGATAACAGTATAAGTTTTTGAATATTTCCTAACTGCGTAAAAGATAATTATTTATTGAAAAAATGGTGTTCTTGCATTGAAGTTGGCGGCAAGCTGACCGCATGGGCACATTGGAGTCATTGCTCAGCAACCTGTGAAGGTCAAAGGAAGCGGACCAGGACGCGTGTCCCTCCTCAGTACGGTGGGGCTCCTTGCAGGGGAAACACCGTAGAAGCACAGCCTTGTGGTGCTACACACTGTCCAGGTTACATTCTTGGTGTCAATATAAAAACAGTCAAAATCAGTGAATATTTCTTTTCAAGGATAACAGCTTAAGGCCGATTTGGTTTTTTCTTTTGTAAAATCTACAATAGCAACTTTTTATTTTTTAAACATCTGTAATTTACACCAACTCTAGTATATTTGCGAAATTTGAAGAAAATCTACCATCTGGTTTCTTTTTAGAGACCATCTCAAAATACAGGTACATTAACTATAGGGATATATAAGAAATCGTCGTTTTCCGCACCTCGAAGCAGATTAAAAAATAGTACAATGGCGATTTTCTTCAAATTGTAATATTTGATTAGTAATATCATTTTCTATTTTCAAAGTAAAAATACTAAATTATACCGTCTGGCACCAAATTTTGCTATATATTTTGAGTATTGCAAATAAAGATTGCTAAAATGGATAAATTTTTAAAGTAAGAAAATTAACCCTGTCGAGTGAGGACATAGCATTATCCTGTGTTTAAAATTTGAAAGGCGTATACTTTTTACTTTTTTAAAAAATATATAATAATAGATGAAACCGCCGTAATAGATGTTATTTAGTGTGCTTACGCGGCTTAAAATATAGAGCCAGAAACTCTTTTTTGAGATCGAATAGATATGATTTAACGATTATTTTTTATAAGTAAATATCAAATTGGTTATGCAAGTTTGAACGTTTTATTTAATCTTAAAATAATAATTCCATTCGTAACGCGTGATGACGTTTACTTGTGCTCATACGCCGTGATCAAATTTGACGTGTGTTATTGAAAATTGAATGTCACAGATTTCCAATGCAAACATAAGGGTTATATACATCGAATGTAAATAGAAGTATATAGTCCACTAATACACTTTTCTTAGGCAGTAATGTTCGCATTAAGGTTCATAGCTCCATCCAAATTTTCGTTCAGCAACGAGGGATTCTTTAAATAAAAGCTTATCAAATTGTCTTTCTCTTGTCAATATTTCATGATGTGATGTCAGAGTGATTTTCGGGCAAAATATGCCTGCATTGAAAAACTCTGAAAAATGACAGTAAAAGAAGGGAATTTCCTAATTTCGGAAAGAGTGTACATCAAACAATCTCAATTCTTTTCTTCATATGATGATTCAAATTTGATACATAGAATGTCACAATAAATGGATATATATGCAGAAAATCTCTCTCTTAACCAATAAAGGATCATTAGATTTAATTGGTAAATGGGTAATTTTATTTCTGTTAGATACTACATTTAAAAAAAAATAACTTAAAACTTTAATAAATTTACAAATGCTAAATTTTTATTGGCAATTAAATGTATTAACCTCGAACTTGTAATTCGGTCTTACAAAAATTGAAATCACTTTACATATATGATTTATAGGTAAATAAAAAAATGCTTGTCGAGGATCATTCGATAAGACTTAAAGAATTTTCGACAAAGTAATAGATCCTTGTAAAGCTTGTGTGTTCTTAAATACATATTAGATAGATAGATAAATAGATAGATAGATAGATAGATAGATAGATAGATAGATAGATAGATTTTATTTTGATTGTCGAAAGTGAATGGTGTTTTATCGGCATGGTGTAACTGGTCACCGTGCAGTGTTACCTGTGGAAGCGGCTCCAGGGTGAGATCTAGGGCCTGTGTCCCCCCACAGTATGGGGGTCATAATTGTACCGGGTCGTTGTTTGAGATGAACAACTGTGGTCAAATTCGATGTTCAAGTAAGTAAAATGCTACTTTTTAAGGTGCTATTTAAAATATTTTAATTCCTCCTCTTCTTCTTACATCTGAGCATGTTGCTTACGACCTATTATTTTCTTTTTTCCATTTTTTTCATTCAGCTCAACCGTCAACTTCAACACAGTCCTCACGTATCCCATTTTCAAATACCAAAGCTGCTGGTGAGTACAGAGTATGTGGTGAGTACAGAGTATGTAAACTTTCAAAAATGAACATAATACTGTATTATGCATTTCATAAAGTGATGATAAGTGTAAGATAAACAAATTGATGTTTGCTCTTCAAAATATTTTTTTTTCTTTTTTCTTATTTTGAAAGAGCTCGCAAAAAAAGAGCTTATCTAAATAAAATGAGCATTAACAATTGTTGTAAGTAGTAATATTAAGGACTTTTTCAAGAATCGGACAATTTAAACCAACCATTTAATCATCATATCAAATTATAAATAAATTGTATTTCAATGCCATTTTCAGATTGTTCAAATCTGTCCAATTTCTTAATACATGTATCCCTGAGTTATATCATTTTTGATTAAACATCTGTTTCACAAACATAACACGCTTTCAACTAGAATTCAAATTGACAATGAAACTGTAAAACGAAAGATATACGTAAGGTGGTGTTTGGAAATGTTAAGTAGTCAGCATTTTATCTAATTACTGCTTGAGTTTAAACAATACATTTTCAAGTGAATGTGTAACAAACATACAGTTATAATTAAAGTCATTAAGTTATTGCTCTCTAAGGTGTAACTTGTCCGACTTGTAATGCAAATCTGGAGTGTGCCTGGAACACTGCATGTCACGGGACGGAGAACTGTATGGTCCGATTCTACTCAGGATTCAATTTCACAACGCACTGCATCCTGGTAATTTACCGGATAAGTAGAATGCAGTTTGATAAAAAAAGTTTTAAGAAATTGATAGTTTATATCAATAAATCAAATTTTGTTTTTCTGATTTTCATACCCCCCGCAAACGAAGTTTGGGGGGTATACAGGAATCATGTTGTCCGTCTGTCTGTCTGTCCGTTTGTCTGTTGAATCGTGCCCGATCCATATCTTTCTTATGGAGAAACATAAGAAGTTCTTACTGCACACAAGGATTGCTTATGACCTGAGGGTGTGTCATGATTTTGTCCCAAGGTCATTTGAGCAAGTTCAAGTTCACTGGAAGGAAAAGTGCAAAATTCGTGTCCGGTCCATATCTTTGTGTCCTGATTTTGTCCCAAGGTCAATTGGGCAAGTTAAAGGTTATTGAAAGGAAAAGTTCATAATTTCTGTCTGCTTAATACCTTTCTTATGGAGAAACATTGAACGTTCTTACTTCAAATAAAGATTGCTTTTGACCTGAGGATATGTCATGAACTTGACCCACGATCAGTTGCGCAAGTTCAAGGTCATTGTTTTAAAATGCACTATTCTTTAATACCATATCTTGTAATGGAAAAGATTAGAAGGTAAAATTTGACTGAAAGATTGCTTGTGACCTGTAATATGTCCTGCCTTGAGCTTTAGTCATTTGTGCAAGTTCAAGGTCGTCACCATAAGAAAAAGGTGCATCCATTACTTTCTAATAAAGAAGTACTTGAGTTATTATATTCTAGTTTGTGTGCTTGCTCACAATTCCTCTGGTTAAATTTTTCTTCATTTTTCAATTTTTCTGGATTCAGAATGACGACTGTGTTCTCATGAGCATGTTGGCAAAATCTCATGGAGAAATTTTCTGCTGTGCTGATATAGCTTGTCTACGGACTATTCTGGGAGTTTAATCAGCAAAACAAGAATGAAATTAATTTAAAATGATTAATAAAAAAAAAACCAAAATAATTAGTGGGATTTGTATTTTAGAATGACGGCTGTTGAGAAAGTGAGCATAAAATATCAAACCTAGAAAGTACTAGGAATTGTCAAAATTTGAATGAGATGAACTGTAGCTTATAGTCATCAGCTGATAAGCACAATGCCCGGTAGTCTGATTTTTTATTCTTTACGACGAAAGCAATTCAATATGAACGGAAGCGTATTAGTGCCACATTTTCACTTCACATTTTTTAGCTCACCTGAGCTGAAAGCTCAAGTGAGCTTTTCTGATCACAGTTTGTCCGTCGTCCGTCTGCCCGTCTGTAAACTTTTCACATTTTGAACTTCTTCTCTAAAACCACTTGGCCAATTTCAACCAAATTTGGCACAAAGCATCTTTATGATATGGTGAATATAAATTGCAGAAATGAAAGACCGACCTTTATTCAAAGCGGAGAAAACCTCGAAAATGTAAGAAAAGGGGGTGCATTTTTAAAAATCTTCTTCTCAAGAACTACTGAGTCAAATTCAACGTAATTTAGCATAAATATTCCTTATGTAAAGGAAAATATAAATTGCAAAAATTATGGGCCAATTCTGTTTCAAATTTAAGTAATTTACGAAAATAACAAAGAGGGAAGTCAATCAGTTTATAACTTCGGTTCGGTATTTCATATATCGAAAACCAGGTTAGAGACAGAGGACCAGTCTAGTTCTTTGTTAAAAACAGCCATGTTGGACGCATGATAAGTGGGTCAATGTTACAAAGATGAATTTGCTTGTTGTGCAATAGTTTATATAGGGAATATTTGAAACATGCAAAATATATTTGTGAAGTAAATTGAGGTTAAATATTTCAATGCGTTGAAATTTTCACTTGTGACGGTGGTTTTAGTTTGTTTTGAATTTCGTTTCATTTTCATTATGCCTTTTAACTTGAGAGGAACTATCGCCTGTATTTTGGAATTTTTACGTATCAAATCAAACATAGACTTCGGTAAACCAGACAGCTGATTCTTTACCTGCGCAAAACGAGCAAAATCTGATGCACTTGCAACATATTACAAAATACTCTACATTCTATTGGTACAATGTAATTCGGGTCGATCTCTACGTAATGGTTGATTAATGCAACATGTTTTGTGAAGATGCTCAGCATTTTCAGTCTAAACGGAGATTATTTTCGCTGCTAGAAATATATAGGTATATATATGATGAAAAATAAATTGTGCTCTTTCTTTGTTTTAGTGCATTTTTCCTTTGTTTTAATTGTTTAAAATTTTCTATTTTACTAACCGTATCTGAGAGTCAAGCTTCGAGTTATAAGCAAGATACAGAGCTTTGCTCGAAATGCTATGTTTTTACACAGAGCTGAAGTCATGCTTCAGTTTGTTTATATTTCAAATGCTGAATAGGAAATACCAAGTTTAAAAATCCAAGTTGAATGTAATAAACTCATGTGAACAAAAACATGACTCAAACAAAGCTCTGTATCTTGTTTATAATTCTACAATTGTCAGACGCTTAAATTTTGGTTGATCATTAGAAATGTCTTGCTTTAAACATTAAATACTTGTACAGAAAAATTAAAAGGATGATATGTTGTAACAACTTTATAGTGCCCCTTCTTACACGATGAATTATATAAAATCTACACCAATTTTGATAGTTTTTCAAACACAAGTAAATAAAACAACGTCTTTTAAACACTTTTCATAGTTCTGACACATTATTATTATGAGGATAAAAGCATTATCGTTGTTCTTTAAAAATTATTGCAGCGGAAAGTAATCTTTGTACCTATTTGTTGTTTTTGAATAAAGATGAAAATAATGGGTGGGCCTTAGTACCAAAGAGCTATATGTCTATACATTTATTAGAATTATAGCTCTTTAATATATCATGTGACAACATTTTTCAGTTAAGTTTAGTCAATAGTCAAATGAGTAAATTTATGAAACGTCATACAAATTCACGCCAGGTAAACGACAATCGTTTAAAATGGAGAAGACCAATTAAATTTTTGAATGTTTTTAATTTGAGGAATTTAGTGCATCGAGGTACAATTTTCTTCTTTCACATATATGAATTTTTAAAAAATAAAATACAATAACTAGTAAGTAGTTGAGGGAGAAAAGGTAGCTTTATGCTCTCATGTATTTTGATTGCTTTATAAAGTGGTGGGGGGGGGGGGGCTAAAATAAAGGGAACTGGAAGTTAACCGTGAACCCCTGCCAAAAATGTGGTTAAATATCTTGCATAGGATCTTATTTTTGGTTCTATATGCTCTCATGTATTTTGATTGCTTTATAAAGTGGTGGGGGGGGGGGCTAAAATAAAGGGAACTGGAAGTTAACCGTGTACCCCTACCAAAAATTTGGTTAAATATCATGCAAAGGATCTTATTTTCGGTTAAAATGGTATTTCATAAAGGTACAATGTCAAAGATTACCCGGTAAGTGCATGCAAAAAAAAGTGTAAAATTTGGATACTTTACGGTATTTTTTTTTGTTATTCTACCGAGGGGAAATATGGCACAATATTCTTTGAACGCCCATATAAAGCCATTGTTGCTCAGGTAAGCGATGTGGCCCCATGGGCCTCTTGATTTATTTTCTACACTTTAATCTGCAAAATTTGCACTTTAAAGTGTAAAATTTACACTTTAACATGTAAAGTTAACACTTTAATCTGTAAAATTCACACATAAATGTGTAAATTTTACACTTTAATCTATAAAATTCACACGATAATCTGTAAAATTCACACTTTAATCTGTAAATTTTACACTTTAATAATCTGTAAAATTCACACTTTAGTCTGTAAAATCTGCAAAATTCACACTTTATTCTGTACATTTTACACTTTAATCTGTAAATTTTACACTTTAATCTGTAAACTTTACATTTTAATCTGTAAAATTTACACATTAATCTGTAAAATCCACACTTTAAAGTGTAAAATTCACATGTAAAATTCACACTTTAATCTGTTAATTTTACACTTTAATCTTTAAAATTCACACTTTAATCTGTAAATTTCACACTTTATTCTGTAAAATTCACACTTTAAGTGTAAAATTCACACTTGAATCTGTAAATTCACACGTTAATCTGTAAAATTTACACTTTAATATGTAAAATTACATTTTAATCTGTAAAATTTACACATTAATCTGTAAACTTTACACTTTAATCTGTAAATTTTACACTTTAAAGTGTAAAATTTACACTTTATCTGGTAAAATTGGCTCATATATACACATACATGGAAGATTTTTATCATTTGCGATGATTTAATCGAAGCATTATGGACCGAAATTATTTATTTAGTGAATATTTCAATCTATGTCTTAAATACAGTGACATCATTAAACAAAAGTGATATTTGTAAGAAAAAAATTATTTTTTTCAGTTTCTGTTCAAATTTCAATCTGATTTATAAAGACGAGTGAAACGGCTTATAATATAAGAAGTGCTTAGCGTTGAACATTTTTTTTTCATGTGTCACTGAAACATGTAGTCTAAGAGTATATAATCATTACTGTTTCACTTTTTGGAAAATTGAATACTGGTAATGAGAACTCATTGTCGATTGCAATGTTTTTTATTCAAGCATGATCAAAGAAATGCCGGACTTTTGATTAGGACAGCCATGCGGTGTTTACACAGTATTTTACGGATAAATGTGTGATTTTTACAGAAAAATATGTAAAATTTTCAGATTTAAGCTTAAATTTTAAAAATAAGAGTGTGAATTGTACAGTTCATGTGTAAAATTTTCAGACCAAAGTGTGAATTTTTAAGATTAAAATGTGAATTTTATAGATAAATGTGTAAAATTTTCAGATTAAAGTGTGAATTTTACAGATTAAAGTGTAAATTTTACTGATTAAAGTGTCAATTTTACACTTTAAAGTGTAAAATTTACACTTTAAAGTGTGAATTTTACAGATTACAGTGTAAATTTTACAGATTAATGTGTAAACTCTACAGATTAAAATGTAAAATTTACAGATTTAAGTGTAAAATTTACAGATTAAAGTGTAAAATTTACAGATTAAAGTGTGAATTTTACAGATTAAGGTGTAAAATTTACAAATTAAAGTGTAAAGTTTACACTTTAAAGGGTAAATTTTACAGTCTGACTCGACTTAAGTGTGAATTTTACACTTGAAAGTGAAAAATTTACAGAATTAAGTGTGAATTTTACAGATTCAAGTGTAAAATCTACAGATTAAAGTGTGAATTTTACAGATTAAAGTGTGAATTTTACAGATAAATGTGTAAATTTTACGGATTAAACTGTAAAATTTACGGATTAAAGTGTAAAATGTACAGATTTAAGTGTGAATTTTACAGATTAAAGTGTAAATTTTACAGATTAAAGTTTTAATTTTACACTTTAAAGTGCAAATTTTGCAGATTAAAGTGTAGAAAATAAAAAAATGTGAAGTGCAAATGTGGCACTAATACGCTTCCGTAAATATGTATTCAAACAAGAAATTCAAGAATATTCTTATTTCAAAGACATAAAAGAGGACAATTTTGTTTTATCCTTGCTAATGCATATGTTGCATTAATGCATTTTCTCCAACTGTAAAAAAAGGAAGCTTATTAACAATAATTTAATGCTCATCCGCTAATACCACTTGGACCAGCATTGGAAGCGGTGGGCAAGCATGCATTGAAGTATTACCACCACCAGAGCTATATTTTCTACTTCAACCTTAGCGTTCGCCGAGACGTCGCTTTCCTCAACAATTTTAATGTTTCCCAAGGGAATGTTGATACATATCTACACGTTTTTGTAGTGTAAGAACATATTCAAAACGTCCCTTTAATATGTCCCAGGTTAACATTTTTATTGCTTTTTGTTTTGTTTTTTTTTGTGTTTTATACGGGAACCGGGGATCCCCTGATATGTTACTTCAATACCAGAAACTTACATCAGCATAATGATGTGTTTTATTCTTTCAATACATGGACCAGAGGTTGCTCTATGTACGTCAGTGATAATTGATTTAATAAAATTTGAATGTTTTTCTTTACCTTTATACAGAGTTCTTCTTCTCAAGGGGATTGTTATAGTCTATAGTATTCATAAATTTTTCTTATTTTTCTTTTTCGTTTTTTTACTAGACGCGAACTTTGAAGTCTCATACCATGCTCATTTCTGAATGGTTATTGCAAATTGTCTGAGCAAATATTTTCCTTTGTACATTTTAAACTTATAATATTTTGTTAAGAGATGTAGAAAAAAGTTGTGCAAAATATAAAGAGCTTTCATTCGACATCACTAAAAAGGAATGGCCCCTAAAATTAGGCACCTAGAGTACTTCTAGTCTTCGCTGTAAACATGTTTCCTTTCACATGACCACCAGTTGTGTTTATTTAAGCATTAAATATAAATACATTTTTAAGAAACCTTAAATAATCGGATTGTGAATTGAAAAATATATGTGAAAATAAATTCATTTAAACGATTATATCCATTGGTGTTGCTAATTGTATCAATTTAAAAAAATCGTCATAAACACGTTATTTTTTTTTTACCTCTACGGAGCTCAAAAATCAGATCGCTATATCCGTAATATCATTATAACCGAGTTCGTAATAAGTATAGGGTGTGCAGTCATCTTAAAGATCTATATTTAAAAAATCCTTGTCCAGACCATGTATTCTCCCACGTTGGCCCTTTCTGGCTTACACTTCATCCACAAGTGTCGTTAGCTAAAGGGTGTGCAGTGAACAAAGTTCATAGGTTTATAGATGAAAGATCATGGTCATATAAGACCTATTGGAAAATCCTCTTCTAACCATTTTCCCCCATGATTCCGTTTGGGTCATACTTCACATTAAAATTGTATGTAAGTAAAGGATGTGCAGTGACCTTGACTCAAGATTCTTTTTCAAATATCAAGGTCATATCACAAGCCA
>WFKH01011801.1:35621804-35632483 GCA_016163765.1 Magallana hongkongensis
TGTCAACCGACGCGAAGCGGAGGTTGACAATGGTTTTCTCGGGGTGTCAATTTCAACTGTTACCCTCCCAAACAGGCACTATTTATATATTGTTAAAAT
This sequence comes from Magallana hongkongensis, assembly GCA_016163765.1. Taxonomy (NCBI): domain Eukaryota; kingdom Metazoa; phylum Mollusca; class Bivalvia; order Ostreida; family Ostreidae; genus Magallana; species Magallana hongkongensis. The sequence continues at coordinate 35,621,904 of WFKH01011801.1, forward strand.
ATTTGTATTTATTTAACGTATTTATATTATGTCTTATACATTATTGTATGTTAGTTTTTTTCTAAATGTATACCAATTTGGCCACATATTTGAAAAAAAAAATCACTCAATTATTAAATCACCATTTCTGTAATTCTTATAAACTTCAATGTTAGATCAATTTGTTCTAGTTGCCTTCCCAAAGGCATTGGTTAATCGTGTTCAAACCTTTTCTTCCTGGAATACCATTTCTCTTTATTTTTTTCGCGTTCCAACAAATAATGGCGCTTTGTTAAATGACAGTAATGCATTCGCTTTCCTACTGAAGATCTAGAATAGAAATAGATGTCATACCAAAAAGTGCAATCGTATATTTTGATATTAACATTTAAGTTGATGGTGTATTGGGAGTGTGGCAACCTTGGAGTTATTGTTCAGCGACCTGTGAAGGTCAGAGGAAGAGGACCCGAATGTGTGTCCCTCCTCAGTACGGTGGGGCTTCATGCAGGGGAACAACTGTCGACACGGAGAATTGTGGTACTACACACTGCCCAGGTAAAACATATATTGTGATATAGCGAGGGATATCAACAGAATTGAATAAGTAAGAATGCGTAATATGATGTAGACCATCATCCACATTTCCCCATCCCTCTCGGATCGAGCTTCGTTTACATTACTTAAATAACGCAAAACCAATGGAATAATACAATAATGCAACATCAAAATGCAGATCTATTAATCTCCGCATTATATCCAGGCGACCATTAAGGCTCGCAGTTCTTCTTTTGTTTTAGTGTTTAATCTTTGACGATATGTATTTGCTCACCATAAGCTCTTTATTCATTGTTTCTGTCGAAAAATATTTTAAAGTTGATGGTGTATTGGGAGTGTGGCAACATTGGAGTCAGTGCTCAGCGACCTGTGAAGGTCAGAGAAAAAGGACCAGGGTGTGTGTTCCTCCTCAAAACAACGGGGCTCCATGCAGGGGAACAACTGTCGACACGGAGAATTGCGGTTCTACACACTGCCCAGGTAACACAACTATTATGAAGCTTTTGGGGTTTTTTTCAATTCAAAAATCGGTCTTTAACAAAGAATAGACCGCGATGTTAATTTTACACTAGTTTTTTTTAGTTATTCAATACACCTTTGGCTCACATTTTTCATGTATGTTTGTGTAGTTAATTGGGTTTTGAATAGTGCAATCAGTTAAATAGTTAAAACGCAGCCTGTCTTTCTTTATTTATGATGAAAGATGCAAACTACAACTTTCCTTTTGTTTTTCCAGCTATTCCCTTCTTTATTAATATGCGAGACATTTCATAAAACATTGTAACCATCTTTAACGCCTCTTATTCACTCGCTCTCAGGGGTGTTTTGGTATATCGATTTCAACACATTTTCTGATGTTTTTCCTTGAATTGAAAAATAACATCACGTTCCATTTCCAACTACAAAGTCACACAGTACACGTTAGAGAATATAAGAAAGCCTTACATTTCTGATATAAGATACATTCGAAAGAATTTCAAAAAAGTTTTCAACTTTGATGATACCGTCAACAAAAACAACTTGTCGACAGAAGCATATGATGGATCATTTGGTAACCGTATTGCTAATAAATCCACATCCACATTTGTTTTGTGGACGCGAAGATTGCATTGGCTTATCTCCTTTAGGTAAACAGGAAATAATCCCAATTCTCTGTGAAAAAAGGACGCTATTTACACTTTAGTGCAGAAACTACATAAAATTCGAGGTCCCTCGTGAAGGATTTTAAAAAATTCGACTGTGAATCAATCACTACCAAGTTTTTTTTTGGTTATTTTTCACATTTTTAAAACAAGTAAAATTTTGCTCTCTGATGTGCCAATTTATGAGAATCTGAATATTTTTATCAAGCCTATATTTATAATATCACCGAAATTGACGTCAGCATACAATGTACATGTAGTCAGAATCTTTATTAATATATAAACTTTCATAAAATTGTTACACTTGTTGCAAAATTTTTGATTGATTATATACGTTCATATATGATATAGTGTTTATCTAACTTATTTTTTTTTTTGATTGTTTAATTTTAAAAAGTCACGGGATTCTATTTTGCAAAAATTGCAAAAATCTTTGGTATGGTACTATTACCACAAGAATATATAGGAAACTGCAATTTTTCGCATTTCAAAGCAGATTATGAAAAATACAATATACCGGTACATTTTCTCAAATTGTTTGTGATTATATTAGTAATTAAATCATTTCTACTTTATATGTAAGAAAAGTAACACAAACTTCTACCATCTGGTATTATAAAGGGGTCGTCCCACTATAGCAAAATGCACCAACTTTTGCTATTTTTTGGAGCATAACAAACGCATATTGGTACAATTGATTCATTCCAAAATAAGGAAAAATAATCCCGAAGATGGAATATTTCTGTTCGTTAAATTTGCAAGGCGTACATTTTCTTTTTACTTTTTCTTTTATGTAGACTATTATAATGTACTCCAACAAAGCTTTATTTTATCATAGCGTCATAAAATGGCAAAATACCCACCGAATGACGGGAAAATCGGAAAAAGAATAAAATTTTCTTGAAAAATAAAAATTTTATTTGTATTTTGTTTATTGTGTTCAATTTCATAAACGGTTTCAAGACAATTTCTACAAATTAAAATGTTGTAAATACATGGTACATTTATCGCAAACATGTATATCATTATATTAATATTTTTAGGACCGAATGCTTCTTCATTAAATTTAAATTTAAGGAAGGCACAACTTTGTCACCATAAGCTTTTTTAAAAATAAAATTTACATGTTAATTTTGATATGTTTTTATGGTCATTATAATTATAATTTAGCAGTTTGTATGACTTCGACGATTTCATTATTTATAAAGTGTGAATTTTTGTGGTTATAGTTGATGGATATTTGGAGAACTGGAGTGACTGGACCACGTGCAGTCAAACTTGTGGTTCCAGATTCAAGACGAGGACGCGGGTGTGCGTACCTCCCCTTCATGGTGGCGCGCCTTGCGGTCTTAATAACATGAAAAAAAGCACCATGCCTAGAGAAACATTGCCCTGGTAATGTTATATTTAATGAAGTTTATCAAAAACATGTTAATGAAATGTTCTCTTAAAAGATTTCAAAACATTATCATTGATTAGATAACGAGATTTAATGTATCATTAGACCATATTAAGATAAAGAGTGAATATCACATTTATCAAAAATATTTTGCGAAATGTGTATAATTTTCAGACCACTTTTCCTTACCCTGTAGCATTGGACTTGGGGTTTGAGTACTTAAAAAAAAAACAACAAAAAAACAAAAAAACTAATTAAGTGGTGTTTACAAATTACATTATACATGAAAATAGCATGTTTTGCATACATGTAACATGATAGTTCTAAATGGTTGTGACATTCAGAAGGATAGTTTCACACATTCCCATGATCCAGGCATCTACATACGTTAAACATCGTTCTGGTTGTTGGGAAATTTATTCGTCATGTGAAAGCAAGACATTGCCACTCAACGCATATATTAAAATAGTCTGTTCTAAATTATGTTTTACTCAATTTTTGATTGATGTTTTTTTTACAAATATATCAAATTTTTGTCAAAGAAATACAATTGACAAAGGGACCAAGATTTTTTTCATTGAAACGTCAGTTTTTTTTTATCCGGAGAAATTCACAGGAGCAAAAACAGATGTCTTACAGAGGTTTATAATGGGAAATTCTCACATCTTTCTTTTTCCATTCGGAAGTCACTCGGAATACCTGGCTCCAAGGTTATAAAACTTTCTTGAGTACAATCTCATACTCCAAATCGTACTCCGTGCTCCAAATCGTACTCGTACTCAAGGTATCGAGGTTATAAAACTTTTTCATACTCATACTCGTACTCGGGCTGAGTATAAAACGGCGATTTTCTGAGTAAGCTATGGAGCTTCCTCAAAGTCGTACTCAAAACATTTAATCTAAATAAATTGTTGTGCAAACATATTATATTGTTACATATTGTAATGTTGCTGTGTAATATGCTATAATTTAATCATAATTACATGTATATAAATTAAAATAGAAAGTGTTTACCATTTTATCTATGAATAACTATATTTATAAAGGTGAATTTAAGAGTAAGGAAGAGTTGCAACCAAAATTATCAAAGTAACTTTTAGATATTTCGCTTCATTAATTAATGTACATATAAATGTACATGTATACGTGCAAAATAGTTTCATTGTAATACATGCAGCTCGACTTCCTAAGAATTCAGTATTAAGTCAAATACGACCCATACTCTCCATCATTTACATGTCAAATCATGAAATCAACGTATCTTTATTCATTGGACGATTCAAAGGCACTTGTGGGGTCCCATCTTGGAACTGAGTGAGAATGTAGTTAGTTCTAAAAATTACAAAGGATGGGGGATACATAAAAATATAACACTTTCTATTACTTACTTATTCATCATTTTATTCATTTATGTTATATGCCACAAACCTTGGAAAGGGGTAAAATTTTATAATTTTATTTTTCATAGAGCAGCTATTGTCTGTCGAAACATTGGCTTCTAAAAATCGCTTTTCCTCTATGGTGTCAAAAATGCTTTGAAGTATGATAATTTAGAATAATTTTGTACAAGGCTCATTTCATTTGTTTGAAATATCAAAACCGTTAAAAATAATCAAAACATATTCTGAAAACTAACAAAAAGCAACGTTGCATGGAAATAAAGAAACTAGTCAAGCATCAGCAATAAGTAATTAAAGAAGCATGTTAGAGGGCATTAGATGTAAACTTTAAAAAATCGCAAATTTTCAATTTTGTGTTTGCAATATTTTTAAATAATGATGTACTCTTTTGGCTTTCTATGTGACCTTAAATACTAGCTGCAGAGATCTAGGTGTGTTCTTTTTCTAATGTAGGCCAGAACTTTTATTTCAATTTTCCTGTCGGAAGGTGGGGTTTCCCTCCCGAATCATCTACCAGTATTTGATTTTTATTTTCCAAATATCAAAATCATTTTGACCACGGAACATCGCCTACCTAATGATCTTTTATATTTATTTCAAATTAAAATATCGAGAACATAAACATAGCTAAGTAAAAAGTAAAGTAAAAAGCATTATTTGGTTTAAAATTTAATTATAAACGCTCGAATATAAGGACGGTGGGTCCCGGTGAACCCATAGACTGAAGTCTTAAATATCAGTATTTTTCCACGAATGTTTATTCAAAAATTTAAATTTAGATTTATGACACCAAATTTTATTTTTAAATAAACATTTGTGGAAAGACCTTAGGTATGATCGATGTATTATTTCTTCTGCTTGAATATTCGGGTAATTTACAGTTAATTAAATGAAGCATGTCTAAGTAAAAATGAAACACTTGAATTAATTATAACATGCATGATAGAAGTTGAGAGAGAAAGAGAGAGAGAGAGAATTCCACACAGATATAGTTACTTCATTCCTAAAAAAGTTGTTTACATCTACGCTCCCTAGCCTCTTTTCCAGTTAATTTACAGTTAATTATTAAAACAACCTTTGACATAATCGCACAAATAACCCTCTTGAATTTCTTCTTTGTTTTCTGTACAATTTTTATTTTGGGGATAATTTTTCCAAAAATCCTGAATTTACTGTCTTTGTTGCTCAAAAGTTCAAACATAGTAGATTCATTACTAGTATCAATTTAACGTTCATTTTGAAATTTCTCTCTGATAACTTGCATGTTTATTTTGTTTCTTAATGTTTTTTGATGTATACCAATTGGGAAAAACAATTTGGAAGGAATTATTCACTTATATGTACTTTCTTACCTACTCAATAACATATTCGATTAAATTTATTGAACCTATTCAATAACACGTTCTTTATCTCATTGCAATCACACATAATTTTATAATTGAAGTTGACGGTGTACTTGGGATGTGGCAACTTTGGGGTCCTTGTTCAGCGACCTGTAATGGTCAGAGGAAGCGGGCCAGGACGTGTGTCCCTCCTCATTTCGGTGGGGCTCCATGCAGGGGAAACACTGTTGACACGCAGCCTTGTGGTGCTAGACACTGCCCAGGTATATAACTTGTATTCTGAATAATTAAATAGAATAAATGGCCGGACGACAGACGGATAGAAAAAAGTTAAAGCTAGCTTCTTATGTTATTAGCAATGTTAGGCTATACTCAAAACTACATGTATTTATAGAGCCTTCGTTTTATCTGATTCAAAATGTCATAAAATATACAAAAGGAACCAGTAAACCTAGAGATACCCCAGCTTGCAGTTTCATACTATTATTTGTGGATGAAAACCCTCCAGATGTCATTTTGTGTTGCATATTTGTTAAATTATATTCAATCCAGCATAGTATGTAACTCTTAAAGCTAAGCACATGGACTTTATGAATAAGAGCCAAAGTCTATTTTAAGCTTAGGAAATGTCACAGAAAACGAAACGATTATCTTTTTTTGGTCCAGACTTTGGTTATCTTATTAAAACTCTTTCCAGTTGGTTAACAATTGACTCATCTGGTTGGACACCTGTCTGAAATTATGATAGTAACTCAATTTCTTATTTGTATTAAGACATCCATTTAAAAGTTTTTTCTCCATAACCTTAACAATAATAAGAAATAGGTCTTTGATTGTTCAGTTCAACGTCGCTTCCCTTGTTCTGAAACTAAACTTTAACATTAGCTAGTGTTCATGTGTTTCTGAAGTGACATATTGAATGATATAATTAGTGGCTTATTTTATTGTCAAACAAATTTCTTTTAGTATTGTACGTGAAATATCACAAGATCTTGAGGTCTGATTACATTCAAGTTTTATTGGTTTTGCTTTCGGATGAACAAGTCCATCTTAATACGCTAATTTTTTGTAATGTCCTCTATATCACAATTAATCAAAGCACGAAGCAAATGCTGTTCGACTTACCGGTCTTCTACCAAAGAAAGATAGATCAGTTATCTCTGCTTCTTCTTTGGGTAGTTAATTAATGCACCAATTAACTAGAAGTTTATTTGCTTAGTTGATGGACGCCTTAGTGATTGGGGATCCTGGGGTCAATGCAGTGCAACATGTGGAGGTTTGAAAAAGAGGACTCGAACATGCAATCCTCCACTGTTTGGTGGTGCTTCGTGTAACGGACAGACAACACAAACAGCTAAATGTGGAACTGAACATTGTCCAGGTATTATATTCTCAAACATTCTGCAGTCTGGTATAAATCTTTTTGAGCTACTCTAATAGTAGCTTCAATAGAGAATAAAATGTACTGTCCTAATCTATTGTTACAATCGATTTTGTATTCACTTTAATGAACTTGGAACAATTTGTACGCATGAAACAATATAGGCTGTCTTTTGACCAGAAATTAAGGTACTCCGATCCTCAGCCTATAAGTATTTTTTTTTTCATCATAAAAATGTTTTTTGTCCTTCAAACTTTATAAATGAAATGAAATAAAATGAAATTCTTAGATGGTATCCATGCATTTTACAAAGTTATTGCAAATTTGTCCAAGATTGATATAATAGAATAAATAAACAAGTTGAGATTAAGAAAAGGTTGTACTGGTGCATCGATGGCTCGAACCCCTTTACCTAGATGTATATGCAGTAGATCTCCGTGGATCCACTAGACCAAGCATTTCGTTGAATAACTGATCGTAATACTAAGTTTAGAAGACTAATTAAATTTGTCTTTATACAAGGCATATTTATGGTACGAATAAAAAAAATTCCGGATAATTTAGAGTTATCGAACATTGCTGAGGATCGGAGATCGTTAATTACTTAATTTTGGCTACTGTTTTACTATTCAATTTTTTTTGTCCAGATAGATAGATATATAGATGGATAGATAGATTTTTTAATTGTTGAAAGTGGATGGTGTCTTATCGACTTGGGGTAACTGGTCACCGTGCAGTGTTACCTGTGGAAGCGGCTCCAGGGTGAGATCCAGGGCCTGTATCCCTCCACAATATGGGGGTCACAATTGTACTGGATCTTTGTTTGAAATGAACAACTGTGGCCAAGTTCCATGTCAAGGTATGCAAGATATTACATTTTAGCATCTATTGTAAGTTTTCACCTTTCTGAATCTGATTACTTAAATGCTTTTTTTTTTTAACTTTAGCTCAGTCTTCACCATCGACACAAACCTCACTTATATCACTTTCAAATACCACAACTGTTGGTTAGTATGTAATCTTCCGAAACTTAAATAATACCCAATGTTTAACAACATCAAACTGTTACTTGCTGCATAGATATCATATTTTATGTTGATGATATTATATTGTATGTTGATGATATCATATTGTATGTTGATGTAGGAAACCACTCTAATGTTGTTGTTTTTTTCTTCAAAAACAGACCTTGAATTATTAAACTTAAAAAGAAAGTTATTTAAGAGCATTGAAATTACTTTTCATTTTAATTTTTTTTTACCAGATTTAAAACTAAATCTGGATTTGAATAAGTAACTGTATAACGAGAGGATTGCATATAAAACCTGTTTACGAATATCAAATTCTAATTAATATTAGAACATTTAATAAAAAAAATTCTAATTAAGTCAATTATAACTTAATTGATCATTTTTTTAAATAACTTTGAAATCTAATGAAATATGAAAATATGAAAAATTTAAAATGTTTGATAAATATACGAAAAACCTATTTATTAAGGTTAAACTTCCCTAGGTGTTACTTATCCTAGTTGTAATGAGAATCTGGAGTGTACCTTGAATATGGTGTGCCACCCGTCTGAAGATTGTATCGTCCGATCCATCTCGGATTCAAATTCACCACGCACTGCATCATGGTACTGATTCAGTGCACAGTGTGCTTGATAAAACAATTTCGCTCAGGAAATAAGTTTATATCTGAGATCAGATGCAAACACTATTTTTTTCTTTAAGCAAAGTATTTCGAATGTTAACAAGTTTCTTCTGAATTTGTATTTAGAAAGACGACTGCGCTGTAATGAAAATGCTGGCAAAGTCTCATGGAGAAATTTTCTGCTGTGCTGATGTAGCCTGTCTACGGACTACTCTTGGGATTTAAGTTACAAAATAAATTTGTAACTAACTCAAATTAAAGAACAGATTTTTTTTTGAAATGTTAATAAAGTCAAGAGAAAATATCACGTAAAACGAATTGTTGAAATAAAAATAATTGTAGTGTATAGTCATTAATTGATAAGCATAAATACCTGACAGTTTGTTTTTGTTTCCAGTAGGAAGAAAGAAATTAAGATTTTCTTGGAACAAGGAAGTCAAGAATACTTTTGCTTCGTAAATTGAGAAGAAGACAATTTAATTTAAAGTTTTTATTCTTTATTACAGAGGTTAACCTTGCTGTTGCATTTGTTGCATGAATGCATTAACTCCAACTGCAAAGTAAAATATAATACACATATTCATAAGATTTCATTTTTGTGTCTCAAAATTGAAAAAAGACCCCAATATCAGAGCAGGGATGGGGTAATCATAATCAGCAATCGTAATTAGCTGTAATCGATTACAGGTTGCTGAGTAATCATGAGTAATCAGTAATCATTCATTTTTCTGATTACAAGTAATCGTAATTTAATCGATTACTTTGAAAAAAGGCCTGTAATCATGATTAATTTTTGATTACTTTTATGATTACAATAGTAAAATAAAAATGCTTTAAATCATAGTTCATTAGAAATATTAGGTGAATAAGGTTCAATTTTAGGTATAATTTCAGTAAAGAAGGAGTGTAAATATGTGTTTTGCAACTTAGATGATACAGGTGTGTTTTAAGTCAGCAATACAGGTGTGTTTTAAGTCAGCTAAGATAGGCTTGTTCCCATTTCTAATTTAAACATTGTGAATAACAACTCATATGTGCAAGTAGCTAGTGCTTGGCGTATCTCTGATAATCAGAGCTACTTAAAACGGAACAAAATCGGAATTATATATTGACAATTACCTTGTTGATTAAATGTCATAGCATTGAATCCAGGGCCACCTAGAAGTCATAAAATTATATTAATTAGATAATGATAATTGAATAATAATGATTGATTTTTTTATTATTAAATTTTTTTAAAAAGTTGTAACTAAAGCTATTCGTCTGACCTGTCGAGTATATTGAGTAAAATATTCACTTCATGCTTTAAGTATTAGGCCAACCAAGAATATATGAAAAACATGGAAGTAGACATGCAACTGTTTAGTGCCAAGATCGTATACCTGAGGACGATGCTCCGCTCATCATATTTTGCATGGCCTGCATCATGGCATTGGGACCTTGCATCATCAATTGATAAAAATTGCTCATAGGATTGGGCCCACTAGATGTTGATCCGCTGGGAGAGGAAGAAAATCCACTAGAAGATGACGATCCTCCAGATCCACCAATGTTCAATCCAAATCCACCAGAGTTGATACTGAGTCCACCAGATAAACCAGTCCCCGATCCTCCATTTAAATTTCCACTAATACCTACTCCACCGATGTTAGTGGAACCACTTAAGCTTCCACTGACTCCTCCGGAACCAGTATTGATATTTCCACTAAGAGTACCTGACCCTGTGTT
>WFKH01011801.1:35641758-35654784 GCA_016163765.1 Magallana hongkongensis
CAAAGTGGATCAAAGGTTCATTGGTAAGTAACATTTTTTAACTAGAACAAAAATTTAAAGAATTGATATATTGACACGAATGTCGTTAATCATTGACTTTAATCATTGTCGTTAATTCATTGACTTCATTTTTAGATACGTAATGGGCCCGGGCGGTTTGAAATGGGTCCACATTCGTTTTTAAACGTCTTCGATGGATACGCAAAGCTATATTCGTGGCAATTTCCTGGAAATGGTTCTGTCTATTTTTCTGCAAAATTCGTTCAGAGCATGTTTTACAACGAATCTTTACAAATCAACGACATTGCAAAATACCAGACTTTCGACGATCTAGTCCCACCATTGTCACAACTCAATAAAGAAGAAGCTTTTTTTCACGGTATAGACAACATGAACGTAAACATTTACAATTATTCTGGGGATTGTGTTCTTCTCACAGACATATGGAAATTGTATGTAGTGGACTGCTACACGTTGGAAACCATTCGATCATGCGTCCCTCCTATTCCGGGGGATCACACGAGCTTCCCCTATTTGAGTGTGATGTCTGTGGCGCACCCAGTGCCTGAGTTCGGTACAGATTATCATTTAACCATCAGACAAAGTTTGGCTCTTTTACCAGGAATGTCTGATAAATTTACTTTGGTTCGAATCAAGTCTGCTGACATTCGGGAGAAAGTTGCGGAGTGGGAAGTTAAGAAGATGCCCTATCAGCATTCCATCTTATCCACAGAACGTTATGCCATTATATTTGCAACTCCTCTTTACATGGACACCAAAACGCTTTTGCGTTCGTTCGTTGCAAGACAGAGCCTAATTTTTGACAAAGATGAACAAACCACAGTTTACGTTGTTGATGTAAAAACTGGACAAGTGCACACGATTCAGACAGAAACCGTCTTTTCCATGCATTATTTGAACGCATATGAAATTGACAATAACACAATTGTTATGGATGTGGCGTCGTACCCTGACGGTTCCGTGATTACCTTCTTTGAAATGGACAATATAATGAACAAGACAAAGCGTGATAGCGCGCCATATAAACCTTCCCTAAAGCGATACAAGATCGACATTCTAGGGAAGAAAATAAAGTCCATGTCTTTTGATGTGAATCCAAGAGTTCCACACGTCAACATGATGGATATGCCGACCATCAACGAACTTTATAGATCCAAACCGTATTGCTATGCGTATGGTGTGGTTTTTAAAAGTGACTTTAAAACGTTTGGTAATTTCTCCATCGTAAAAAAGGACGTTTGCGGTTCTTCCGGGGATCTCTCTTGGAATGTTGCCGATCAGTACCCGATGGAGAGCTGGTTTGTCCCGGATCCGAACGGATCCAGAGAAGACGACGGAGTTCTGATGACCCCGATGCTTGATGGGAAACTCGGCAAAAGCTACTTAGTAATCCTTGATCCCAAAACGATGAAGCCTATCACTAAGGCCCGACTACCGATTATTGTCCCTTTCAATTTTCACGGTCGATTCATCAATAATGTGTATTAAAAAAATTCATTTGGTTTACGATTTGGTTTTACAATTTAATTTAGAATATACTTGTGTATTTTTAGAAATGAAATAAAGCAATAATAAAACATGGGCCACATCTCTCACCTGAGCAACACAAGCCATAATAAAATCGGCTTCATATACAAAATATCTGGACAAAGTAGTAGAATAGATCCAGTATAAAAAGGGTTTTATATTTTCCTCCAGACATTCTCATGTAAAACAAACTTGAATCTACACTACATACGGCTGCTTCCACACAAGTTGCAGCTTTTTTGGTCAATTGGTTTCTGAGAAGATGATTTTTAAAGATTTGTCTCTATGTATTCCTATGTAAAAGTTTGACCCCCCCCCCCCCCCAATTGTGGCCATACTCTACCCTCAGGGATCATGATTTTAACAAACTTAAATCTACACTACCTAAGAATGCTTTCACACAAGTTACAGCTATTCTGGCCGATTGCTTTTTGAAAAGAAGATTTTTAAAGATTTTTCCCTATTCAATCCTCTGTAAAAGTTTGACCCCCCCCCCCCTAATTGTGGCCCTACCCTATCCCCAGGGATTATGTTTTGAACAAACTTGAATCTACACTACCTGAGGATGCTTCCACACAAGTTTTAGCTTTTCTAGACAATTGGTGTTTGAGAAGAAGATTTTTAAAAAAAGGTTTCCCTATTCATTCCTTTGTAAAAGTTTGACCCCCCATTGTGGCTCCACCCTACCCCCGGGGATCATGATTTGAGCAATCTTAAATCAACACTGCCTTAAAGGATGCTTCCACACAAGTTACAGCTTTTCTGGCCAATTGGTTTTTAAGAAGAAGATTTTTAAAGACATGTCTCTATATCAGCTGGAGGTCTGTAGCTCCCGGTCTGAAAAAATTCGGATGGACGACCTGTGAGCTACAGTGCCTCCCACAGTAAAAATCTGCAATTTACGGCGCACAAAAATTTGCGCTAGTTTTGGACTGATTAATCATATTTCCGAACGCATTCTGTACAAATATTTGATTCCAAAAAATTCTTTGGACATTTTACTACAGATATCGTTACTTTACTTGCCTCCGATATTCTTTTACACACCATCACCAGTCCCGTAAAGTGAAGTGGTGCAGTTTGTTTACATGTCAAAATGGCGACTCTCTATCTCGACGTGAATTTAACGTGCTTCATTTTCCCAGGTCGGATAGCGTGTTTCGGGGAAAGCCCGAGGCAAGTAAAGAGACGATATCATTAGAAAATTGCATGAAGAATTTAATGGTACTAATTTTTTCCACAGAATTTGTGTGTAAATAAGGTTAATCAGTTCAAAACTAGCGCAAATTTTTGTGCGCCGTAAATTGCAGATTTTTACTGTGGGAGGCACTGTAGCTCCCAGGTCGTCCATCCGATTTTTTTCAGACCGGGAGCTACAGACCTGCAGCTAGTCTCTATATATATTCCTACACTGTATGTAAAAATTCGACCCCCAATTCTGGCCCCACCCTACCCCCGGGGATCATGATTGAACAAACTAGAATCTACACTACCTAAGGATGCTTCCACACAAGTTTTAGCTTTTCTGGCCAATTGGTTTTTGAGAAGAAGATTTTTGAAAAATACCAACAAATTTTTAAAAATTCTTAATCATCTCCCTTTGAAAAAGGGTGTGGCCCTTTATTTAAACAAACTTGAATCCCCTTCACCTAAGGATGCTTTGTGCCAAGTAAGGTTGAAATCGGCCCAATGGTTCTGGAGAAAAAGTTGAAAATGTAAAAAGTTTACGGACAGACAGACGGACGGACGGACGGACAGACGAACGACGGACAACGGGTGATCAGAAAAGCTCACTTGAACCTTTGGTTCAGGTGAGCTAAAAACGTTCTCAACTCGTTTGTTTACCTGGCATTGCTACGTTTAAAGTGAGATAAACCTATCATCTGTAAACCGATAACACATATACGTGACCAACATTTAAGCATTGAATGCTTATTTTTGGATGTCGTCGGTCCTATGACACACCAATGCGGTGCAGACAAATTGAATACCGCGCGTTAGGGTATAGAAATCTTTTTTTTTAAGGAGTAGATATAATTTAATGATTATTTTTCAAAAGTACATATCAAATTGGTTATGTAAGGTTGAACATTTCATTTAATCTTACAAAAATATATATACTCAAAACACGTGGTGACGTTTATATTTGTGCTCATGGCGCATGAATTAGCAAAGTGTATTCATAGGAAATTGAACGTCGCAGATTTCCAATGCAAACATAAGGGGAAATATACACTGAATGTAAATATACGTAAATAGACTGATCAAAATGACCAGACGTTCAAACGTTATTTCAGGTACAAACTACAAAGTATGTTACATATTAGGTTTCTTTAAAAAAAAAAGTCACGAGAGAGTATCAAAATACATGTACATTGACTTGTTCGTCCAGATTATAAGTAATGCAACACGCAGTCTCGCTGTTCAAAGTGGATGGATCATACAAAGTGGATGGATCATACAAAGTGGATGGATGGATCATGCAAAGTGGATGGATCATGCAAAGTGGATGGATCATACAAAGTGGATGGATGGATCATGCAAAGTGGATGGATCATACAAAGTGGATGGATCATACAGAGTGGATGGGCTAATTGGTTTGTACATTCCTATAGATAAAAGAGGCCAATAGGTCTTAACGGTCACCTGAGTACCATAGCCCATACACAAACTTGTCAAGGAGTCTCATTTATGCATTTAATTAAGTTTTATTCTGGAGTAGAAAAATTATAATATTGTAATGACGATCACCTTCCTGCCTGAAATCTTTAAATAAGGACTATGAAACCTATAATTTTAGCGAAAAACTTATACAGATCATAATAGAGTGCATGACCTGATATTGAAAAGGTACAAGGCTCTGATAGAAAATAATTTTCCCACATTTGTTAACTTTCAAGATAGGTTTTATGTGTATATGTTTTCATAGATAAACTAAAACAAGGTGACTAGTAGACATGTTTTATTTAAAACAACCTCTTATCCCCCATCCCCAGAGGCAGACAGAAACTCTCCCTGTGGGCATTTAAACAAAACAAAAAAAAACCAGCTTTAAAAATATTCCTGACATCATTTGTTACTCGCTTCTGTTTTAATTTTAAACATTCAACTCGTAAAAGATTCAAGCCACCATCTGGTATATATACCAAAATTATTTTACTTGTACTGTTTATCAGTGATTTTGGTTAGCCAATTATTACTTTACTATTAATGAGTCTATTTGTTTAATCAAAGAGTTCAAAGACTGATTTTGTTTCAAATAAAAAAAACTTGCATAGTTTTTTGATCATACAACTTCTTAATAACATTATATTTAATGATTAATAACTCTATTATGAGGAAGCAAGGGAAGATAACTCCATTATGAAGAAGCAAGGGAAGATAATTCAATTAACTTTCACAATATCTGAACTTTGATAGACAGATTCATTCTCTCTCTTTTCTAAATATCTGAATTAACCCATTTATTTCATTCAAATTCCTGAGCAGAATAAAATAATAAGACAAATATACACACCCCCCCTTCCCAGCCATAACCTTTGCCTTACATGTAGGTGACATGAAATATTATTAAAGATGACAACTTAATGTTTTTTTTTCTAAATATGCAGTCAGTTTTTATTCGGTGTCAGTAGACCTTTATTAAACATTCTATATACATTAACACTAAATGACCATTTTGGCCACACCCTGCATTAAGAATCCCTACCCTATATGAGTGTTTTGGCCCTGCCCTAGATTCAAATCCCTACATTGAGAGACATATGAAATTTTAAATTTTGATAGATGGCTTTAATTTCTTTCTTTGTATGCAGTCAGTTTTTATTCAGTATCAGCAGAAGTATAAAAGAAGACAATTTTTTAAAACATTAATTGCATTAACACTATATGACCATTTTGGCCCCGCCCTAGAGTCAGAACCCTTACCTCAGGGGACATGAAATTTATAATTTTGGTAGAGGGCTTCCTGGTCTACAAAATTATGAATTCAGTTTTCCCTAAAGGGGTGTGGGAGTAGAGAAGATAATTTTTAAACATTATATGCATTAATTAACACTATACATCCATTTTAGCCCCACCTGATAGTGATACTCCAGAGGATATAAAATTTACAATTTTAGTAGAGGACTTCCTTGTTAACATAATTATGAGGTCAGTTTTTCTTACAGATGTGTGAGAGTAGAGAAGAAGATTTTTAAACATTATATGCATTAACACTATATTGCCATAATGCCACCCCCCTCCCCTACAGCCTGAACCCCTGACCCAGGGGCCATGAATTTCACAATTTCGGTAGAGGAGTTTGTGGACATCATAACCATGCATTCAATTTTTTTCCCACATGTGTGGGAGTAAAGAAGAAAATGTTCTAAGATTTAATACATTGTTAATATATGGCCATATTGGCCCCACCCTAGAGCCTGAACCCCTGACCCAGGGGCCATGAATTTCACAATTTTGGTAGAGGGCTTCATGGACATCATAACCATGCATTCAGTTTTTTCCTCACATGTGTGGGAGTAGAGAAGAAGATTTTTGAAAATTTGGCTTTTTTTGCATATTTGGCCCTGCCCATGGCGCCCCGGGGGTGGTAGAGCCATGAATTTCACAATTTAGATTCTTCTTACCATAGAGATGCTTCACACCAAAAATGGTAACAATTGGCCTTGTAGTTTTCAAGAAGTTAAAAATGTAAAATTGTTAACGCAAGACGCACAGACTCACGACGACGGACGAAGACCAATTGCAATAGGTCACCTGAGTGACTCAGGTGACCTAAAAATGTACAACTTATTATTTAAGGCAAGACCCCCCCCCCCTCCCGATTTATTTATACAATTAACCAAAATGATCCCATATTGGACTGAATTAGGTCAATAAAAATAAAATAAAAATAACAGATGTTTTATTACACAATTGATTTCAATACTGGAATATTGTGGAGTAAATTGTTCCAGCTTATAATTTCTTATCCACTTTATATTTTATGAAATGTATGAATTCCTCTAAAACCTGAAGATTTATGCGAATAATGAAGTACCGGTAAATGTTTTTTCATCATTACCTTTTGTAGAGTGTTAAATTCACTTATCTTGACTTTCAATATCATTCTCTGATCAAACCAAAATTATGCATATATCATGAATTAATTCCAAGCACTTTGCTTTAAGAGTGTTTAATTAACTGTATTTTAAAAGAAGATAAGGCGGGTAAAATGTCTAATATATGATGGATCAGATACATAAAAATTAAAGTATCAACATATCTGATTACTCTTTCAATAATTTGTTCCAAAAGATGTACGTTTTTAAAACACGCCATCGATTTGTAACACTTCAATAGGTTCAATACTTGGAATACATTGATTTGTACTGATGTATGCGTACCAATATCTTCAAATAGTGTCTGTTTTTACATCTTTAGTGCCTTTTATTTTATAGAGTGGGTCCATGCTCCATATAATTATGTTTGTCATAGTCTAATTAAGGTCTAATGGAAAACAAAGCAATTCCAATCAACAAAAACTTGAAGTGATAACCCACCATACATTAGAAATATTTCGTATCCCAACAATTGAACGTTATAGGAAAAAAATAGAAGTCCGTAAACTCGTGGCCAAAGTCTCATATAGCATTCAAAACAACCACTTTGTTGTGACTGAACTAGCTCAGTGGTTAGAGAATCAGGCCGTCATAGAAATGGGCTTTTTAGGTTGAGGGTTCGATACCACTAAAACTTGAGGCAATACTTTTTATTATTATTATTATTTTTTTGCTTTTTTTTTCGTATTTGTTCAAATATTCAAACTGACTACAGTTAGAGACTGTGCTTTTGCAAATTAGTTTTGATATTGTATTGTATGATTAAACCACTGCGCATTTGCGACATCTTATCCTTTTCCCCCATCTTCTTTAATTTCAACAGTATTGTGACCAGGTAATTCTCTGTTTTTTAAAAAGTCAACTAATACATGTACTTATTATTTTAAATAGTTCTATGTCCAACTTCAACAGTTTAGGAACAAGCCTTTAACAGAGCAAACAGGAGGGTTATGAATTTCCCTAATACTGATGTGCAGGAAGGGTAAAAAAACATTGAATTTCTCAAAATATTTTCTTTCATTAAATTTAAAAAATAAAAAGATTCAAATGTTTTAAGCTTTTTTCTTTAATACTGTAATTATATTCATACAGATTCCGATCAACAGTTCATAATAGACCTACATGTACATGTTTTATAAAAGCCATAATTCTTAGCATAATCGGTTGCCTGCTGTAGATTTACATATACTACAAATCCATCATATTGCAATCACAATTAATCTGGAGATGATATCTGACATACTAGACCATATTTCTTAATGTGATTTTTCAAAGACTGGAAATAAGTCCACAGAATATAAATGCTCCATCTAATGATGCTGGTTAATTAATTGCTCTCACAAATATACATATTGTTTGATGTTTCATAAAAAAAAATCTTGGAACAATTTTTTGAAAACTGAGCTAAACCATCAGTAAACAAAAAGTAGACATGACAAACACTTTATGTTTAGCAGAGTATAAAAATATTTTTGTACCAACTATTCCACCTTAAGTTAAGTTAAGGAGTCACATACAAGTCTCTTTCATTTGTTTTTGGCTGTCCTAGCAGATCTTCTTCTGACTACAGCCGCTGTACTCGAGTTTTCCTTGCTACTCTTCCTGTGTGATTGTTTCCCCTTGTTACCCTTGTCTGTAGAGGTCACAGAATCAGATTTTGATAACAAACTCAAATCATCCTGCTCCACTGAAAGGTTCTTCTTTGGAGCCTGAAATTAAGTAAGAGGAAAGGTTGCATACTTCTGACTCAAATAAAAAAAGTATTAAAAAAAAATATTTGGCACTTAAAGTTACGAAAAGTAGGCATTATGACAAAGCGTCCTTGGAATGAGGCCATGACACCCTTAAGAACATGAAGTTCTATAGTTTTCAGTTGAAGTTAAAAATGTAAACTTGGCAACTAACAACCACAGAAGAAGACCACTCACATTATATGTAATTAATTACTAAAAATAAGTCATTGGCAACTGCTGCATTAATTGTGTACTTCTATATCTATCAGATTACAGACTAGAGGCGTTTCTTGGATCAGTTTAATACTATTGATGATTAGTACAAAGACTTTAAAAAAAAATGACTCAAGTTCAATTCCATGAGCTATATAACAGCAAACGAAGAGACAATTGATAATTAGAACAAAGAAATCTTAATACATGTATCATAGACAAATACTTACTGGGGAATTTACATTCCATTTTCTCGGTTTCGGAAGACTGAAAGAACAAAAAGATAATGTTAAAAGTGCATAAATGTGAGGGCTGCTTCCCGCGATTTTACGTGGATATTAATTCCTCACATTTAATTAGGAATCTACAGTATTCTCTTCATCCACTAAAATCAAGTTTTATCATGTTAGATTACATTTCTGGTACACTTTGTATAAATATGAATAATAAATATGCTTGCTCTTACGGTTTGTCTGGAGAGAACATGTAGATGAAATCTTTGTCCGGTTTGTCTCTTCTACTTTTCATGCATGTAGGTGGGGCTAAATGACAACACAATACAAAATTATTACTAAAAATATATGTATGTATATTTATATTACTTCACCTAAACGTTGTATATTTCTGTGTGTAGTGTTTATACCCACCTGAGTTGACGTCAGCAGGGTACACCCTGATGGGCATGGAGGAGGGGATAGGGGAGGGGGGAATCAGGGTCACATTCTGATCAATGTAGAAAGTGATGTTGTCTAAAGCACCTGAAAGAAAAACATTCTGTGTTCATTATCCTGGTTGGAAATATTAGTGCAATAAAATGTAGATCTATTTTATTTACACTTGGAAATGTCTTTATCTATGAAATGTTTTATACACCAAGACAATACCCCTGTGCATACAGCAGCCTTTCATCATAGAAACTTACCTGTATACATGTACACATAATATATACATTATGACATACAAATAGAGATCCGTGCTAAAATAACTAACCAAGATCTGTTCCCAAAGCCAAGAGCATGTACAATGTATTTAGCATATAATTACAGAGTATAAATATGAAGATGAATTGAAACAGCTACCACAACAAAATATACAAGGCAATGTGTGTGCAAGTTCTTACTCTTAAAGCCACTTCCTGTACAAGAATATACACAAAGTGTTTTTAAAATAAAGCTTCATACAGTATTTCATACTGATTTTAGTTTTGTACACAGATTTGGAACACTCTGCTATGAGACTCCTCCTGGACTGTTTGTATTTTTACCTGTGGGGGTGCTGATGGCCCTGTCAGTGGAGCGGGTGGCTCTGGGTGGGGTGGACACACTATCCGAGGACCCTGAGAGCAAATCCTCTGCAAACTTCCAAAAATAAAAAAAAAAAATTAAAAAATCATTTAGTTTTTTCTTTATAAAAGTATTTTATTCTCTGCAATATTTCTTCATCAGCAAAGAAATAAATAATTTTTAATTCAAGCTCTTCTATTTATGTGTTAAGTAATTTTTTTTCTATACAGCATACAAAACATACAACTTATAGTGTGCCTCATTTTAATGCTATCAAATATAAATTGTTTTCACATACATTATCATTATGTTACATGTATGAATTAAAAACTAAATAAATTACTGCAATTACCCTAACAGTGAGAGGAGCAGTTTCATCATTCCCTTCTGCTGATTTATTCTCCATCTCTGCTGATTTATTCTCTGTCACTAAACAGGATTTTCTTCTAGTTTTCGTTCCTGAAGCAGATGGGCTGTTCTCCTTAGCCTTCAAGAAAGCCTTTCTGGCAGAATTGAGAATGGCCACAGTGGACAAGGAATAGTCTCTATAGTAAAAATACACCACATTAGATTTTAATATCATGCATTTATTCACACTAAATTTTAAACTCTACAGTGTGTTACTTGCAATCAACACAGGTTTTCCACTTTCTCATAAAAATACATAAAAAAAAAAAGAAAGAAAAAAAATTGCATAAAAAAACCCATTTTTTTCTTCTAAAACTGTATTGAACTATTGGAATATCTAGGGGTTTTTTTGGTTTATTCTGATAATTTGTAACCTTGCACTGTCCTTGGGACCAGCCAGTGATTTGTTTAATTGTAACACAGGCACAGTAGGAGAACTCGGCCTACAAAAACAAGATTCTCTTACGTCTGAAATCAAATTCAGTTTTCTAGTTTAAAGGGAATTTCACTCTTTCAATTGATGTTGTGTTTGAATGCCATCTTTACTTACTTGTTTTGAGGGGCAGGGCTTCGGCCCGGTGATCTGACCGCCCCTGGGGGTCGAGCTACAGGGGTTACCTGAGGGGACTTGGACACTGGTCCAGTCACCACTGGTCTAGGACTTGAACCTGGTGTTCCCTAAAATAAAAAAAATCATGGTGATTTCTACATGTACCTGACGATGAATGTTCTGATTTCAATGACACCCTTACCTGACAACCATTTGATAACCAATTTTAACATGACAACCATTAAGTGACGGATGATTACATGACGGCCAATGGCCTGTAGCTACCTGTAGACTCTGCACTGTGTTCTGCTGATCCTGTAGTCTTTTTATCTCCTCTTGCTCCTCCTCAAATTTCCTCAGGTCAAATTCTATTTCCTTGGCAAGTTGTCTATCAGCGGACAGAATGTCTGAAGCAACAACAACAACAAAAAAGTTTTAAAAGAGCATATTTTTTTAAACACTGCTTTCTAAATGCAAGCAGAAAATAATTTTCTAGTTTTGAATTAATATCAAACAGTAGAGTATTACACATACAAGTAACACAGGGGGTATGCTTGGCAAGAAAGAATATAAACTGTTCACATGCTTTCTATAAAAAATTGGTTTGAAACTCTTTTGTGATCTATTCATTACTTCTCAGTAACCCTGGAACAACTTTATCTCTTGATTCTTGAAATATAAATAAGTTAGCATTATTTTTTATTTTACACATTAGGCTACATTGATAATGAACTTTTCATGCTTACATATTTACAATATGACATTTTTACAAAGATTTATGTACAATGTATTCAACTTTGTTTGATGGACTATAAATGGACACAAAGTACTGAACACAACAGTTGATTACAACAGATTGATTGATAGCTGTTTACCTTTAACCTCTGTTTTATAATCCTGCATGAGCTCTCTCAGGTAAAACATCAGATCTTTCAGGACTGGGGATCTATGCTTCTCCAGCTAAAGAAAAATAAAAAAATGTTCATCCTCAACTCAACCATAACTTCATGGAATCTGATATGAAAACATTGACATTTTTAAATCATTCAATCTGCCTTTTTCAAAGATTTAGTTGCAAACAAGTGAATAAGCCTTAGGACAAAAAAATGTGTCACTAACATCAAGTGAATTATTTTAATCACTTAGGGGGTTCTCGCATCACTTTTTTGTACTGAGGCCTTGGGCTTTTCAGATTAGAAAATATGTAAAATGAAATATTAAGAAAATCATTATACATAAAAAGTCATTATACTTTTGGTTTCTGGTGTTTAGCTATAGACTTTACTCTGTTTTACAATTTGCTACAACATGATAAGCATATATTATTATAAATCCACATAAATGTTCCCTATTTTGGAGGATAATGACAAATTAGGAAAATGGGCACTTTTCTTGGATTAGGAACAGGACCTTCAGTTTCCCCCTTTATATACAATCAAGAGTACAGCTAGGTCACTTAATGTTAGTCATGATAACACGTCCAGACACTTAGCATTGTTTTTAAAAGTGGGTGGGGGGGTGGGGGTGGGGGATGGGAGGCAACTCCATGATCATTCACTTTTTTATATGTAAAAGACTATATTTGGTATTGTCAAATATCTGCCCCCAATTTCAACCAATATTTAAATTGTATCGTACCAAAATAAAATCTTCATAAAACATTATACAGAGGATGTCTATCACATTTATCTTGATATTAGTCATCATTGTCCAATACCTGTTTATCTATGACATCACAAAAATGGGCAAATTCCTGCAATTTTGCAAACAAATGAAAATATTATCATTTTTCCTTCATATTTTGCCTTTGATAGTATAGAGCGCAGGTCTGCTCAAGTACAATTTTTACATGTTTTTGTTCTTATAATTATACACATCATTGATAAAAATGGTACTTGAGCAAGCATGCGCTTGATGTTTCCCAGTTGAAAAACCGTTGGAAAACACCAATTTTTTGCTCCAAAACATTAATTTATCAAAATAAGACAATCTTCTTG
Organism: Magallana hongkongensis; assembly: GCA_016163765.1. Lineage (NCBI taxonomy): Eukaryota > Metazoa > Mollusca > Bivalvia > Ostreida > Ostreidae > Magallana > Magallana hongkongensis. The sequence goes on from WFKH01011801.1 coordinate 35,654,593, forward strand.
ACGTCATTTATACATTATAATGTCACTGGGGTGATCACTTTTTACATACTTATTTTTAATATGATTTCAACTATCTTCAATCTTATTTTTAAAGCTCTCTATGGAAGTTTAATTTTGGGGGCGAGAAATGCATAATACCGCACATAGTCCTTTAAGAAAAATGTTTGCTGCGACAAAAAGTTGGGGGCTAGC
>WFKH01011801.1:35654884-35723210 GCA_016163765.1 Magallana hongkongensis
GACGTCTATAGTCTGTAATCTATTTATAGTAGACAAATAATCTTACTGACCTACATATTATATCAGTGATGTTGGGTATCAGACGTCTATAGTCTGTAATCTATTTATAGTAGACAAATAATCTTACTGACCTACATATTATATCAGTGATGTTGGGTATCAGACTGTGTCTATTTTAGTGAATTTATCACATTGGTTTGACCATGAACTAATGTTGATGGTTAAAATGTATTATATGCAATGAAATATGTTCAAATTAGTAGACCAATACAATTGTTTATACATGTACAAGAATTCAATTCACAATGAATCTATAAGTGCAAAAATAACAATTGCGTGTATTTGAAACGTCAAAACTTAATTATTCTGCATGTTAAGATAGCAACTTCTCTTACACTGCTGCCAAATTGAGGTTAGTCATGATAACACATCTATAGTCTGTAATCTAATTATAGTAGACACATAAGCTTGTACAATGTATCAAATGAACACATACTCCTTATCAGCATAAACAATCCATTCTCACCATGTGTTTCAGGGACACAACAATAGGTACAATATTCTCTATCACATTCCTCTTCACCACCTAAAATAAAATTCAAAATAATAAAAAAAAAAATTTTTGTTCTGTTCTTCAAAAGTTTTAAGTTACATATCTTTGATTATAGAGTGTTATAAAAAATATTGATATAGTTACGGTAATATAAAAATACATGTATAATATCTTTCATTTGAAAAACATGACAGTAAAAGTTTGACGCCAAAAATCATATTCATTTTCTATAAATACGATGCATTTTCTCTCAATTAAACTACTTGGTATTTTGTAAAATGTAGTTTTGTAAGAAATGTCCTGGTATAAAAGATAACTTGTGTGTGTGTGGATGAGTGATCATGGTAATCCCAAATTTGTGGGAATGTATCAAAAGATTATGAAGTGATAATGAAGAAATCCACAAACATTAACACTATGAAGATTGGTGATTCCGAAGGATCAAATTTCCATGGGTAGCAATTCATGAGGCGATAATTCAAAGTAAATACAATGTCATGTTTAAAAATTCCCATGCACCTGTGATACGAGTGTCTTTTTGGCTGTCGCCATGACAATAGCAGCCATTTCTTGTTCATCTCCACCAGCATCCTCTTGTGGCTTCGTTTTCAGGGAAGAGAGTTTTATCTCCTGATGTCAAAAAGAAAGAATGGAATTTCTAAATTCATGCTCATGTCCTTGTTACACAAAATACTAGTCTGTATAATACTACAATGATACAGTAAACTATAATAACTACCATATATACTTCAATTATAAGTTCTTTGTTTGGTCCTTAGCCTTACCTTACAACTTAAAATGGCAAGAGCATCTTTAAGGAGAGCTGAACTTTTGTCATCCAGTGTGATTACATTATCAACCACTCCTCCTAAAATCTGGAAGTCAAATGATTTGCGCTGTACTGTTGTTTAAGAGTAATTCAATAGGAAAAATTATATTTAATTAAAGCTGCATGGTTTGATTTTTTCGCTATTACAGTATCGAATAATTTTCCATACAAACCAATTATCTTCTAAAGTTATAGACTTTTGCCTATTTACACCAGCAGAATCGGTTTCCTTTCAAAGTTAGAAATATTCAAAGTAAATAAAATAATTTCTTTATGGGCAAACAAAAAACCCAAACCAACTGCATCATGGGAATGTTTAGAAAAGGGAACCTTTTGATTTCGTCCCCCGAATGATTAGATTTATTCAACCCGCATGTTAGGCATCGATTGTAAACAGAGCAAACTTCAGAAATATTACTGAACAAAATGTACACAGGTTTGTTTTTGATTTGCCAAAACATTATGACCTTTATTTATAGCGATGTCAAAGTCGTAATATAATCATAGCCGCCGCGACGTCAGGGGCCAATTTTAATATGAGGCAAAATAATGCTGTACCCTTTTGTGTCGTTTGTTTTTATAACAAATTTTGTACATCATTTTTTCATTGAAATATGGCTTAATTGACCGGGAAAACTACTGCAATGTCTTTTATTATACACGTACTTAACATAACCATCATTTAAAAGCCTTCACAAAATTTGATGTAAAATTGGACCAAGCAGCTTTAAGAATTTAGAGAATCAGTTAAAGGATAGTATATTGTTAAGAATTAATGGATATTTTGAAGAGTTTGCTGCTATTTTTTTGTCGGTGGTCATTTTACCTCAGTGCAGATCTTGGCTGTTATTTGAAATCTCTGTTCATCAGACATATGCTCCAACATAAAGCTGTACAATTTCAGTCTGTGTCTATAATAACAAGGAAAAAATACCAAATTTGACAGCAGTATACTGAATTGCAAGGTCTTTATTGCCTGGTATTATATATGCTAAATCATACTTGTGAAAAATGTTTCATGTTACAATGTACATGCAATCTTCAACATGTTTAGGTTTTATGTGCAAATGCCAACCAATCTATGTAAGAAAATACATGTACATGTAGTTTTGTTTTTAATTCATACCTCTCCTTTGCTGTTCCACTGAGTGAAAACATTTTCTTTTCCCTTTCATTTTGTGAGAATTTGTTGTACGCTATAAATGCATAACAAGTGATTGAAAATAAGTTAGATGCACAAAATCAAGATTTTTATTTCCTCTTAAGGAGGCCGATTTGTTGGGTTTTTTTGCGGAAAAACTACAATAGCAAAACTCTTCATTTTTTAACCATATGTAATTTACACCAACTCTAGTTTATTTGTGAAGTTTCAAGAAAATCAACCATCTGGTTCTTTCGAGGGACCATCTCAAAATTTGATACAGGTACATTTACTATTGGAATATATAGGATATTGCCATTTTCCGCACTTGGAAGCAGATTCAAAAAATACTACAACAGCGATTTTCCTCAAATTGTAATATGTGATTAGTAATATCATTTCTACCTTATATGTAAAAAAACCCTAAATTCTACCGTCTGGTTTTTAGTGGGGCAATCTCAAAATATCAAAATGCACCAAATTTTGCTATATATTTGGAGTATTACAAATGTAGATTGGTACAATAGATTCATTCAAAAATTAAGAAAAATAATTCTGAGGATAGCATTATTCTGTGTATAAAATTTCAAAGGTGTACAATTTCTACTTTTTCTTTTATGTTATTTCTTGTAACGTACTCCTACAAAGCTTCATTTTATCATAACACCCTAAAAGCACAATGGCAAACTCACCTACCATACAACAGAAAAATCGTGTAAAAAATAAAAAAAAAAATTCTTAAAAAATCTAAATATTTTTATTTGTATTTTGTTTATTGTGTTCAATTTAATTCATAAAAAGTATAAATACACTGTATTTTACTAAAATGTGCAAAAACATGCGCAATGAAAACTAAAGTCAGCCTCCTTAACTGAACAATCAAAAGTTGTTTTTAAAACATAAAAGGATTATGTACAAGTATGGTGTATGTTTGCTGTGATACATGTAGTTCTGAGAGAGAGAAAAAATTAAAAGTAAATTGCAAAGGTACATGTATATTACCAGAGTGGCCCTCGTAAGCATTGAAGTGGAAGATACATTCCATGAAGTGGGTGTAAAACATGGCTGGTTTTCTTTGAAGCAGGACATGAACGAGACAGTATTCCGCTACAGGAAAACAAAATCAATACCATACATATGTATATATACATGAAATATATTATATACCGGGTATATACACTGTATATAAACACAGACACACATATATGTAATTTAAAATTTCAGTTTTGTAAGTTACGTACATGTACATTAAATTTTGTTAGAATTTTAACGTCAAAAGGATATTTGCCACACTTTCATTACTTGGGACAAGATATTATGCATGTTCACACGGTGATTTCGCTGACCTTTATAGATGTACTTATGTATATGACAAACAAATACATACCAAATTCTGCAATTTCTTTTTTCTCGTCCAGTAGAGTTGTTATATAACGAAAGAACAATGCACCTTTCCATTTTAAGAAGTCCTCCTAAATACAGGTGTTAAATAAAACTTAAACCTACATAATTACAAATTAGGACTTCCAATATTTAATGCAGGCAGGTTTTTATTCACCTTATTAGACATTTATATGGTACATGTATTAAATAAGGCCATAAAAATTAATTCCTTGGTTTTCAGGCCCACCTGCATCTGATTTAACATTCCTCATTTTTATCTGTAAATGAATAAAATAAAATTTTTCATTTGCAAATTTCGAAATAAAAATTTCTGGAGATAGGACCACATTTTAGATACTCAAGTCAGTAAAATGCTTGACTTTAATAAAAAAATATTATCGCAAACATCATGATGATCCAGACAAGATTTTAACAGAATTACAAATGGCAGCCAAATTTAGTTACTAGATACTGTGTTCAAGTTATGATCATGATAGCAATGATTTTAGTTTAGATATGAAGGACATTGAAACTTAAATTGCATATAGAAGGAGAGTTCCTGCAGCTTGTACTATACTTAATACTAAATAATGCTTTAACACAGGACTCTCTCAAACCTCGTAGCTGAGTGTTTCATGAAGAACATGGTGATTTGTTTATTTTATCTATTTGTAAATTTGCAGTAGTTTGAGCCAATAAATCTAAGACCGACACATTTACTGTAAGGTAACTATTTATGTTCTTTAAAACATCAGTTTTTCTGCATTATGATAAAAATTGCACCTTGTTAAAATAACAGAAAAAATCCCACACCCTTTTTTATAAAACAAAAAGAAAATATATACCAATGCCCGGCCACATCTGTTTTTGAAAATATTGGCCTGAGAACCAAGTGATTCATTTTTTATTGCCTACTAGGCATTCCAAAATGTTCATTATTTAAAATTTAATGTATTTACAGGAGACTGTTAATGTTTTGTTTGATAAAAAAACAATTCTGTTTTGTTGTAGAAAGATACCATTCATGTATTTTGAGATCACTGTCTATAACTGTATTGTTTCCTGCATTCTCAAACATTGTACCTGTAAAAGTCTTGTGATAAGAATAAGGGTCTGCTTCCTCAAAAGAGGGACCTCGTCCTTCAGACAGGCTCCGATGCTGTGCATGTAACTTTCCACTGTGGTCGTGTACCTTCAGAGTTCAGATCATAAGCAGATGTGAAACCACAAAGCAAAAATTAAAACAGTGTTTCTCAATGCAAATAAGTGTACTTGAGGGAAATGTGTTTCAATTAAAGTTTTTTTATAAAAAAATATATCCCATTTCATCTATCGTACATGTACATGATTTAGTATGAGATATTACATTTCAATAACATGTATTGTACATGTAAATGACTAAGTATGAACATGTAGGAAAAAAAATTCTTTGAGCACAAGATACAGAACTTACAATTTATACACTAGGTTTCTCTAAATTTATGTGTAAATATCTTAATTTAAAAACTGAAATATGCAAAAAAGCAGTGTCTTACCTAACACAGAGGTCACAGAGAATAATAACGATGTTGTTTCGGATGGTGGGGTCAGGGGAGGTCTCCAGTTCCCTGGCCAGGGCTGCCACACACTTCTTAGCCAAGTCTGCATTCTGTAAACACAACTTTCCTGGAAGAAGAAACCAAACATACATGTATTATAATTTTGCAATGACAGCAACAGACACTGAATTCGACAAGGAGAAAGAATTCTACTGATTTAACTTACCCAAAGCAATAAAGGCAAAAGCTCTTATTCTGTTGGACATTCTTGAGCCCCTGAACTGTGAGAGTTGAGTAAATTGGGTAAACTGAGTTTGCTGGGAGGATCCAGATGTGTGAGCCTACAAACAATCATCACAATGGGTCAGTTTAACCATAGTGTTTGTTCACACATTTTGTCCAGAATAGTCACCGTTTTTAAGTTAAAGGCAGCTAAACATATATACTGTGATATACATGTTCGTATAGATTTTTTACCATTCAGATTTGATACTACAAAATTCTTTGATATTGTAGATTAAAAATGTTTAATTATTTTACCTCTGCATTTTGGTTGGATTCTCCACTGTGGTTTCCATTAGAACTATCATGTGATGACCCACTGACCCAGTTTTCTGGTGGCGCTACAAATGGAGAATCAACGCCTGGTGAACCAAACAGTTTCAAAAGGAACCAATTTCATCACACATGCAGTCAACAAGACCGACTTAATAAAAAACAGCTTGAAAAATAAAGATTTCAATGATTCACATAAAATACCTTGGGAGGGAAGCGCGGTCTGAGAGGGAGCAGTTCTGATACAGGGGGCTGCTACCATACTCTGGACAATCAGGTACACACGTTTCGGGGTCTTAGCTGGACACAACTGAGCTATTTCACCCAGAGTGAAAAGATGACGTACCACAAGATCTTCATTTACAGCACCACCTACAAACCACAGACTAAACTAATCAACATGACTACAGGTACATGTACATGTTGGTGGCCAAGATCTTAGAATAATTAAAAATTTATTTACAATACCTAAACATTTTTCCATTCACATGTACTGATATGCACTTTTTTACAAAGAAAATTATAAGAAAAATACGAACACTTTATGTTCTTGTATATAGAGTGCAAATTGTTATAAAGGAGATATTTTCATTGCACCGGGAATAGTATTGGCCTTTGTAACTCTTATCTGCGTGTGTAATTCTCATTTAAATTCAAATTTGCCATTTGCTGTTGGCAAAGTTTGAACAATAAACTCTATCAAATTAATTTGATCACGGCAAAAATAGGCAAATAATTAAAATAACATGTAAATTGTATTATTCATATTTTAGATCTGACAATTGTCACAGGTGTTAAGATCTGTTGCATATCAGACATATAACATTATTTAATTACATAGGAAATGGGAAAATCTAATTTCATTTATGCACATACAAAACACTTGTAACGATTTTATGTTATGTAATGTTAAATCATGCGTACGGCACATGACGACTGTGTTTGTATTGTCGCCTAGCAACCAGCGGAGATTGTCACATGACCCACAGAGAGTATATAAGCGAGCGTGTCGCAGTCGCAGCGTTCTCTTCCCTAGCAGAGTTCCAACGGAAAGGAATTGCGAGACTAAAGTACGATTTGGTAGGTGGGTTGCCTTGAGAGAGAGGCTAACCACATTGATAATTATAGGACCAATCGTGTTTGGAGGCCGGCCACTAGTCGGTTATTATAGAGGCTGTCCTCTAGGAGGCTAGCCTAAGTTAGTCGTCGCTGATACTCTAGTAGTGTTAAGGAAGGGGTACGCCTTTAGTTAGAGATAGTACACTGTCCGTCCTGCATAAGGCGTTAACACAGTGACTGTCTCTGCTGAAGGGTTACCTCTTGAGTAGGTTATAACAGCTAGGGCGTGCCACGGGTAATCACTACCGTCTGAATAAGGCATAAATAGTGTTTACCTCGTGGTATTAATAAAGTTTCAATCCCGGCCGACCATATCCATTTTGTGATTTTGCCCTAAGTAAGGGAAGGCCTTTTTGTAAATATTTGTAGGCCAATTGTAATCAACAATCATTTTAGAGAGGAAAATTATTATTGTTTAATATTTTTATATTCAACCCCCAGACCCTAGAATTGACTAGGTAACGGACCCCTCGACACGTTACACACTAATTACAAAAGGTATAAATTTTAAACTTTCTTTTAGCTTCTTTTAGCTTGATACAGCTTTAAACTTACCATCTTCCTGAAGAATGACCTTAGACAGGTATTTGTCACTTGAGGTCAAAAGGTCAACACACCAAGCCTCTCTTTCACTGGCCAATCCCAAGTCCCCAGCCTTGGCTTCACACAGCTTCAAAACAAAAATAATGTAGTTGAAAGTATCATGTTAATTGTATACACATACCAGTAATGTACAGTATTAGAAAGATATTGTATAATGTGTTAAAGTTTTATTTTAGACTGGTTTTAATGAATATTACTGGTCCAAATGTACAAACCTTGGACAAAGTGTTGATTGTGACAGAAATAAGCTCAGGTGGAGAATCAAATTTCTTTAATCTGTCCTTCAGATTTTCTAAATGACAAGAAAGGAAACTGGTAAAAATAAATATGCATATCACATGTATGTCAAATTAAAACACATCTTCATGCTAAAAATATATCAATTCTTCCATGTGTATGAATGTCAACTTAACTCATCATTTTCAAATTTTAATCAATAAACATATTTGTCCCTTATTCAAAATGTGCTAAGTGAAAAGCAGCAGTTTCAGCAAAAAATTGAAAATACAATCATATTAAGAAGAAAAATACATAATTATACTTTTGATTTAATAAAGAGAAAGAACACGATTTCATTGTTATTTTTCCATGAGTTCCCAAAAAGATACGATGGGTTAGTTGGAGACTAGAATATTACTAAAATTAAACATTTATGCAGGTTCAGCAATTTTATTTTAATATATTTAAAATTGAAGCAAACCAGATGCTTTTCCCTGCTGCTATATTGCATATTTATAGAACAAATTTTTTACTGTGACCTAAGCACATCCTGGTCACAGTAAATATTCTTTCTATTACACAACAAATACGAAGAAGATGTCATGTAAATGAAAAAAGTTTTCAAAATATAACTGTAATGGGTTGGACAATGTCAAGATATTCACCTATCAACAGGTCTCTTTGTTCCGCTTTGATATGCTTGGCACAGCATCCCATAACCAGCAACACTCTCTGTAGTGTGTAAAAATCAGTTCCTGAAACAAGACATCAATGTATGAAAATAATATTTTATGATGAAAAACTCTAATGAGTTTTCTCATGGGGCTGTGCAGCATACTGCAGTTCCTAACATTCAATTCAGTGCACCAATCCAGAATTCTATATTTCAGTTTGGTTCAAAATTCATTTAACATGTAAGACAAAATGAAAACTGTGTGTACCAGACTACCAGTACACAATGCAACAACCTGAAGGTGTGTTAATTAATATATAATTACAAGTTATTTGACTTTAAAATTGTTTGTCAAAACAGTATAAAAAAGGCACAGAAATGTCTTAATTTAATCAATATAATTGCTAACAAAACAATACAACATTAATCGAGAGTAAGTAAAAAATACTAGTTTTTCAGAAGGCATGAAGGGATTTGTCCATATTAAAACTTTAGTTTTTCATTTTTCCAACCATCCATAAACATATAGACACAGTGCATGACTGACAAAAGATGGGGCCTCACCCTCTGTGCTGCTAGCTTGCCTCTCCCAGTAGTCAAGGATAAATTGGTGGCTGAACTTCTGGACAGCAGGGGCTAGTTCAGCCAGGAGCATCCAAGCAGCCTGCAAATACCCAGTGTATCAGAACTGTGTCAGCTAGAAGGGTTGCATTTCTTTGAGTGGCGGTTTATTGAGTTTTTAAATCATCTAATTCATCATATATTTTCTCTTGTACGAAGATACTGAACATTAAAAATTTCCAAAAACTGAATCCTCTCAGAATGATTTACATGTACAAACCTGATTATTATCAGTGCCGACATGAGATTCCAGAGATGTAATCAGACTTGGTTTGATTTTCCCAACTCTTGCCCAATGTCTGCAAGCTTTCTGCAGATATCGCCTGTAAATTGTAATGATGCAAATATATGTTCTAGGTTTAATATACATTTAATGAAAAACAATAATAATAATTTTAATGAGTGAAAGCTACAGGTATTCAACATAGGCAACCATACCTTAAATCACAACTCTCAAACCGGGTCATGATTTCTAAAATGTTCCAAACCAAGTGATGTCCTTCATCTTTGGATCTAAAAATAAATTCATCAGACAGGCTCTGTATACAATGACAAGTCTCCCTATTAGAAGTAAGCAAACATGTTGTGATACATGGACTACTATCTGATCTGACCTGTTGATAGGTACAATGTTACTCAGGATGATTTCCTCTAGAGTCTCCATACACTTCTCCTGCAGAGTTGATTCCCTGTCCATAACAAGGGGAAGAACTCCATCCAACCAAGATCTGGAAAAAAAAATTCTCATGGCTTAGAGAACAGAGTCAAAAATTCTATACCACTATTATCCAATAGATTTTATAGGTATCCTGATCAAATCAAATGGTTCATTATCTGCAAGCTGTGACCCTTACTGTTGCAGGGGTTTCTCCGTTGGCATGGATAACAAGAGGTCTGTCAGGCACTGCATGGCTTGTTTCCTCACAGACAGAGCTGGATCTCGACATCTCTCTACCAACACATTCAAGTCCTGAAACAGAACAGATTCTGGACTACGGCAAACATTCAAATTCCAAGAAATGCCATTTGAACATTCTTCAACACAACAATTAGAAAGAATCCTTCTCTACTGAAATACTCTCTCCACAAGTACATGGGAATGTTTCACTCAACCCCATCCCTTCAATCCCTGATGATTTCAAAAGACTATTGTAAATACCCTACATGTTGACACACAAAACTTTGAATCAAATACACTTTATTTACTGTAAATTTCTTTTTAACATCCGCGTAAAATCGCGAGAAGCACACCTCATGGATTTTAAAATCTTGCTTTTATTTTCGGACAGATGTAAACTAAATGTAACTATGATAAAAATATGGTGTTTGCAATTTTATATTCTTGCGATTTGATGCAAAACAGTTGCATCCCGGAATTAAGTACTTGCGTAAAATACGGAATCTACCCTAAATACAAATGTTGCTAATTAAGATGAGATCACTGACCTGTCTCCTGTAGTCAGGGGCTTCAAACCTGACCACCCCCTCCATGGCCTGTAGTGCTGCCTTCCTGACTTGTACCTTCTCGTCTCCAGCCCGACGTCTCAGCATGGACAACACTCCCTGCTCATCAGGCAGGTCTGAAAGGAACCAAAGCTCTTGTTTCATTTGCATTTACAATTCTACATGGTTACAATGTTTTAAAATACGAACTTGACAATGTACATGTACATCTTAGTAGAACATAATTCCTCTTTATTAAAGATCAACAATTTTTTGTTAACATGTCTTACAATTTTATTTAACACTTATACAAAAAGTACAAAAATTTTGTTACTGATAAGATTCCTTTCTGTAGAATTTTTTTTTAAAGTTTACAGATTTACATGTACTTTACAACAATAACCAACAACAATGTGTTTTCACTAGACCATCAAATTTTTACTAATGATCAAAGTTGAAATCATTTGTTTTCATATATCTTGACAATAATTGGGCATCAATCAAGATAATCCTATCACTATGCATTGTTTATAAAGTCTTTTACCTAAATATAACACTTACTCGGATTGAATGGAGTCAGCACCACCTGATGGAACGGTGTCTTAGGGGGCCTTCCAGGGGGAGCATTAACCGGGGTCTCCTCAGTGTTCTCCTGGGGCTGGGCATTTTCTGCCGTTTTATCCACAGAATTTTCATTTACAGTCACTGAAAGTAAAGTGAATTTCAAACATTTAAAACCAGTGCAGTAATAACATATTTAAATATTTATATTTATCTAATAATAGGATTAAGCAAAGTGGTTTATTCAAATGAAGTGATGCTGTGAAACACCTATCTCCTTGAAAAATTAAACCTATCTCAAATGTGTATATGTATGCTTACTCCCTACTGGGACAAATTTAAAATATATGTTTATCAAAACTGTTTGGGGGCATTCTAATTTCAGCACATTCAATTAAATAATAAAAAAATGGCAAAACTCAGTACCGGTATATGAAAATATATTTATGCTAAATGATTATTAGAGGTGACTCAACTTCAAGAAATGCATAAACAAAAGTCACACTTATTTTTGATTGCAAAAAGAGTGTATCTTACTTTAAGGAATTTGGATAACCTCTAAAGAACAGTTCTGTTTTCTACTAAGAAATGCTAAGATAAGATTTTCAACGAGTAGATCTACCTTCCACAACATTCTGGGCCCTGTTCTCCATCTCTGGGGTAGGAATGAGATGCTGTAAATGAGCTGGTCGGGGGCCAGCCACAGGGGTCACTATCTCCTTAAGTGTGCTCCTAATTCCTGAGTCAGCAGTGGTGAAACACTGAGAGAAAGCTACAATGGCCCGTGAACGAACTCTGCAAAGTCCATGGAATGAAAACTTTATACTAAATAATATAATTTTCTCATATAGACCTGTTCAAATGCTTCATACTTTCCATACATATAACAAATACCATTAAGCATAGAGACAATCTTTTAAAGGAAACAAAATTGAACAATATAACCCCTTGTTTAAATGTTAATAAAGTCTGAAGCTTTTTAATGTGATACCAGGTATAAATCAATTGATACTCAAGATAAATTACCATAATATAAGAATGTAACACTAAGACAGTGTACATACATGTACAAGTAACCATGTACATGTAACTGTGAAACCTTCATTTAGGTCATAAAAAATTAATTCCTTGGTTCTCAGGCCTGCCCGCATCTGATTTAACATTGCAAATTGCTCATTTTTATATGTAAATGAATAAAATAAAGTTTTTCTAGTATGCTTGCGAAATCCGAATAAAAAATTTCCATATTAGGGCTTGCATTTTAGAAACTTAAGTCAGTAAAATGCTTTACTTTAATATAAAACATTATTGAAAACATCGTGATGATCCAGACAAGGATTTTAACAAATTTGCAAATGGCTGCCGAATCTAGTTACAAGACACTGTGTCCAAGTTATGATCACAACAGCAATAATTTTAGTTTAAATATGAAGGACATTGTTTAACTTCAAATGCATACATGTATAGGTAGAGAGTTCCTGCAGCTTGTACTACAGTCCCTGAAACGTTCTACTTTCCCACTTGAACGGTGAGTGAACGGTGAGCGCACTCTGAGTGTACGGTGAGCGCACTCTGAGCGAACGGTGACCGCAAGCTGAACGGAATTTGGTGAACGCTAATGAACGGTGAACAATGAGTGAACGCAGAACGCAAACGGAACACAAAGTGAACGGTGAACGCACGGTGAACGATATGTGAATGCAAGATGAACGATTTATTCGGAGTGCCTCGGGGATTATTCTTACATTGTATTTTGTCGTTTATCAGGAAAAAATAGCTAATAAACTAAATGTACAGTGCTGCTATCGTGAAAGTTGACAAAACAATCCTATCCTATCCAATATCCTACAAATAATATTTATCCTATTCTATCTTATACCATACCATATATGTTTAGGAATAACAGTTAAATAAAACCAAATTTAAGAATAATAATTTTATCAACGAATAATCTATAAATTTACAAGCATTCATAGTTAGTTTAGATTTCTTTAGTTGACCTATTCAGTTTATTGTCAAGCATGGATACGTTTGTGATCGGACATCGAAGGAATTATATAAATCGTGAAAAGTACACAAATACAACGCCCGTTTCATATTGATAATTTTGTCTATTTACATGTATATATGTGTCAAATCGTTCGTTGATTGAATTCTTCTTTTTTAAACGACTGAAGTCTTTAAATGAATCAATACATATTATTTATGTAGTAATTTATCGCTGTATGAAGTCATAAAAAAACAACAACAAAAAATGTATACTTTAAATTCTACGGATTAGATTCTTATTAAAATGATGTTTTATGAGTAATATAAGTTTCCTTCTACCTTTACGCACGGGTTCTTTTATCATTTTGCCGTGACTCGCAAAGACCGATCCTTTCATTTTGGAGTTCCGAATGAAAATGAATGAAAATGGACTGAGCGATAAGTGAATGCTGAACGAACGGTGAACATTTGTGAACGCACAGTGAGCGCTTTGTGAACGGTGAGCGCGAACGGAGCGGAGAGCGCAAGTGAATGCACTGTGAGCGCACGGTGAATGCACGAAAAAATGGGAAAGTAGAACGTTTCAGGGACTGTATACTTAATATCTAATAATAATGCTTTAACACAGGGCTCTCTCAAACCTCATAGCTTTGATGTTTCCTGAAGAACATGAATATTTGTTTATTTCATTTAGTTTGAGCTAATAAATCTAAGACCTGCACATTCAGTTTAAGGTAACTATTTATTTGCTTCAAAACATTGCTTTTTCTCACAGGCACCTGACATTATATATATTTTTCTCATAATAAAAATAAATACCCTATATCTAATAATACACAAGGTACCCATCGCCGCCATCTTGATTTATTTCAAACTGTCACATCAGCTGGGAGTTTTGCTTGAAACTCATCGGTAAAATTATTTTGCGATCCTCTACGTCTCCCGATCGGTCATTCAACATCTAAGCTTATAACTGATTCAACCAAAACAGTGCATTACACCTGTCATTAATAAAAATCACCCCTCAATTTGCATCTACTGCCTTAGATATGCGACAAAAGGCTAAAGGGTGGACGGAAGTTGACATAATTGCGTCATATTTTTGGGTAATCCCTTCCAAATATAGCACTGATACGAACATTCAAAAGGCGTCAATTTTGAACTCGATCAACATACAAGTTAAAATTACGAAAAGGGATACTATAAACAGTCAATTATAATTTTAATTACATAAAGTTTATATAAACATGTTTATAAATGCATATACATGTATTTTGAAATATTGACACAAACACACGGTACAGGGAAATCTCATTTACATATACGTGACAACTTCCGTCCACCCTTTAGACATTTATCGCATATCCAAGGCAGTAGATGCAGATTGAGGGGTGATTTTTATTAATGACAGGTGTAATGCACCGTTTTGGTTGAATCGGTTATAAGCTTAGATATTGAATGACCGATCGGGAGAGGTAGAGGATCGCAAAATAATTTTACCGATGAGTTTCAAGCAAACCTTCCAGCTGATGTGACAGTTTGAAATAAATCCAAGATGGCGGCAGTGGGTACCTGTGTATTATTAGATATAGGGTATTTATTTTTATTATGAGAAAAATATATAATGTCAGGTGCCTGTGCTTTTTCTGCATTATGATAAGAACTGCACGTTGTTAAATTAAAAGAAAAAATCCAGAATCCCTTTTTTATGAAATAAAAAGAAAATTATACCACCTCTCATCTGTTTGTGAAAATATTGGCCTGAGAATAAAGTAATGTATTTTTTATTGCCTTAATTGCTGTACAATACATGGAATCCATTTACTTACGTTGGGGCAGCATCAGAACACCTGTCCAGTAGAATCCCCAGTAGAGAGGTGTGTCTCACATAGGAGGCTATCTCTGGTGGGGTACTTTCTGCAAAAAAGAGAATAGATACACAGTCACATCTCCAACAGCTAAATATATGTATGTACATGTATATGTAGGGTACGTGTAAATTCTGTGTACACGCATCTGGGCATAGAAAAAAAACTTTAATATGTCTTTTCTTCGAGAAAAAGACATTTCCATAGAATGACAAAAAAATTTATGAGTGAGTCTTTGATTCTCTTTACATGTACATGTATAAGAACTTCAGTGTTGCATATGATGATAAGAAATATTCCAGGAATATATTTACCATCCACTTCCCTTTCAGGGGAATTCAGCAATAGAGCAACAATCTCTAGGGTGAACGCTCTGTTATTCATCTGCAAAAATTTTAAATGCATACTTCAGTCTTGTATAGATCTACAAGTATCAGATTTATAAAACACATATTTTTGAAATCTAATGACAAGAAACACATTTTCTCACACATTTCAATTTCAAAAAAACTACTTTGATGAGAAAAAGAGGCGATAAAACCATTCCACCATTTTACCATACCTTTGCATGCTTTGAGAGGCGATAAAACCACTCCACCATTTTACCATAGGGACCACTGGGCATCTCCTGCAGAATATTGACCACCGCCTGAAAGAGAAAATATCTGTTTACATCAAAATGTAATGCTGCAAATCAATAATATAATGATCTTTTCACCGTGTAGTTCCCAATTACAATGCAGAAAAAATTCTGAACCGTTAGCAAATGCTGAACGATCAATGAGCGCATATGGACTGCTCAGTGAGCAAAAGTTGAAAGCTATGTGAACAGTAAATGCAATCAGGTGAAAGAAGAATGTAAAAGGAGCAAATGCAAAGCTGGGAGGGTAGAATGCTTCAGTAACTCTAGGATTATGCAACACATTGGGATAAATTAAAAGACAAAAACCGATATATTGTCAATCTCAAAGGTTTTGGAGATGTACACATACATGTTCAAAAGATGCCTTTATCAACAAGATTTATGCATCCCAGCATATTTTATGTAATGGATATATGCCGAAAACAGCTCTGTATGAAAAAATATCAGTTTCGAGGTCCGTTAGGGCCGAGAACTGTCTGATATTTTTTCATACAGATGTGTTTGAGGCATACATGTATATCATACTTAAAACACTGCCATTGAATTTCATTGTTAGTTTACCTGAGACAGTCTGATTTTGAAGGATATCAGTACTGTAACTATTGGTAACGGTCTGATATTAAGAAGCTCACTAATATCAGACTGTCACAGGTAAAATTTTAGACTGCTGGAACAAAGGAATGACATCACAGCAGTGTTTTAAGACAATGGTACTGACCTGAGCCACTTTGGTTCGGTACTCGGCACGGTCAGTGACCTTGGTACACAGGTGTTGTAAAAGCGTCCTAATTCCACAGAGAGAGCGCGACTCATTTTTCATCAGATATCTAAAAAATAAAACATAGAACTTGTAACAATAGTTACATAACAGAACACCTAAAGTAGTCCTTCTCCTTTTCATTTTGAGCTTCCTTATTGCAATAATGTTTTAATATAGCCTAGTTCTGAGCTCTATAAGTACTCAATAATAGGAAACTAAGCTTATATAGGGACAGCAGATTCTGCCAACTAAATGCAATGCAAAATTAAAATACCTTCTGAATCAGCTAACTGAAAAAAATAGCAGATAGCAAAACTTTATAAATCTTCAACAAAATAAGATATGAATACAGAAAATGTCTTACAGTAACATAAAAGTGTCTTCAATCTAAAAGCATTATAAACAATTAAAGCTAAATGATTCTTTGTGAAACACAACCATTTAAAGTGTTGTGTCTTTAAATAATTATTAAAGGGGCATGGTCACAATTTTAGTCAAAAATTATTATTCCGATTTTAATGTTTACAATGCTTCAGTAAGGTATTTTTAATAGACAACCAAAATTTAAGTGTCATTTGTTGAGTTATAAGCGAGTCACAGAGGCTACGATTCTTTGCTATGTAAACAAAGCTTCCGTTTACATTTTGAATGTTCAAGTGAACATTCCAGTTTTAGACCTTAAATGAATGTGTTAAACTCTAGGAACTGCTTATCTATGCTTAAAATGAATAAGAGGATAGACAATTCAGCTTGAAAAAGATTTTTAACTGGTATATTGAACCTATGTAAACAAAAACAGGGCACGAGCCTTGTTTACATGACAAAGATTTGTGAGCCCTGTATCTGGCTTATACACTGCACATGTACCTCTACAACTGACTCTTAAATTTCATTTGATCATTTGAATTGCATCCTTAACCATTGTAATTGATAAAAACAGAAAAAAAGAATTTGACCAAAATCGTGACTATGCCCCTTTAAGGTATTCGATCCATATTAGGACCTCATTTTCTAACCTTGAAGCATTTATTTCTTGGATTTACTATCATTTATCTACTGTGTTAAATGTACGCCATGGTCTTCTAAAAGACGCAGACGTTATGCACTCTGTATGAACGACACACGTGTTCGATGTGCATGCGAAGTAAGACAGCACTATCTATACAAAATAACACGGATACATTGGAAATTCTTTCAAAGAATAAATATATTTTATGTTTTATTGATTGATAGTTTCCTTTATTTATTTTTACACACATTTTACTACAATGTGTAGTTCATGCATTTAGAAGTCCGTGCAACCTGAATGCTTCGATCGGAAAGCAACCGACCGTAACTTTCTCGACCAGTATATATACCCCAGTGGCAGTTGAGGAGCGATCGAAACTAATATGGCGACCAAATGCTTTTATGAATTCATGTCAGCTTTAAAAGCAAAGGGGAGCAACTCTTTAAGAACAGGAAAAGGTCATTTGACAGGACACATTCAGGTCTTACATACTGATACTTAAACATGAAAATTATGTCTTAGTATAATGAGTATTAAGACCATACATATCTGTTATGCATCCAGATTCATTGAATCTGGGGCTATTATGGATCGGATACCTTAAGAAGAGATACACAAGTCATGCATTTAAATGCAAACTAGAATGACAGGGTTTTTTTTGAGTTATAAAGTTAGAAACTAACATGATGAAGCCGACTGCCTGATCTCTGGCCATTAGGACAGGTCTGGGGATGGACTGGGCCGCCACGCGATTATCTCCTATCAACATCAGTAGGTTAGGGAGCAGACATTTACAGATCTGCAACAAAAGATACCAGTTATCCATGTACATGTACACACACATACCAGTCTGTGTATTGCAGTAAAAGATGTCATATAGATACACAGTAGTATTGCTTTCATTGCATTCATCATAAATAGTTGATTAAAACATGTTTTTATTGTACAAATATACAACTGGAATTGGAAACAAGTTCAGAAACTTAACCCCCCCCCCTCTCCTATACACAAAACTATTGAATTATCTACATGCTTAACAAATCTTACTTTATTAATATTAATTGTTGGTCCAAGCTTTATTTAGCTGTCATGCTTTACTTACTGCATTTATGACTTTACTTACTGCGTCTATGACTTTACTTACTATGTCTATAACTTTACTTACTGTGTTTATGACTTTACTTTCTGTGTCTATGACTTTACATACTGTGTCTATGACTTTATTTACTGTGTTTATGACTTTACTTACTGCGTTGATGACAGTATTGACATGACCGTGGAGTGGCAGACTGAGAAGCTGTAGGCCCTACAATGGAAGAGTGTCTGGATGTTCATTTCAAGGGCAATGCATTCAAAAATTTAACATATTCTCTCATGAACAGGCTTATTTTTGTACAACATCACTGAAAATGTCCTACATAATAATTCAGTAATATGTACAAGTACAGCTGTACCTTGTAAGCAAGACCAGCAGTTGGAAGGGTTTTCAGTTGTTTTTTCTCACTGAACAAACAAAACAAAACAAGAGTTATTAGAATCTTAGAGAAACATTTCAAATCTACAAAATAATCAAGATTTTTCAATCCCATTCAAAATTTTCACCAACCAGTTTGCAAAATTCTGGAAGTTGCCGTCGAACATTTCGGCTCCTTGTCTGGTGAGGCCACAGAGCACCTGCACCGTGTGATAGGCCAAGGACTCGGACTGTCTGAGGGAGGAGGTCATCAGAAGACCAATCAAATCCTAGAAAACATAGTACTTGTATAGCACAAGGATAATCAAACGCTGCTCAAGAAGTGTACTAGAGAGAAGATTAAACACCTTAAGAGGAGACAAGAATATTGTTTCTAGCTGTGCTTTCAATGTAGTGATACACTTTATATCAGAAAATACAGAAAAAGGTTATAACAAATGGATAGAATGGGTATCAGTTGGAGAAAAAGGATTATAAATATGGAAGAGATTCCTCAGTAAGATTTGTAATGTACACTATTTTCATAAAATAGAATTTAAGATGTACGTATATTTTGGGTGTCACAAGCATACATACTTGCAGAAGCAACATGTATAGTTTTGATAGCTTATTGACTTCTTGAGGTGAGAGTTCCTCTTCATCATTGCTGTCATCTGGGAAGTCCTGGACATAAACAAGTACATATATTTATACAAACAATGCTATATTAAGTGAATGGTCACCAAATAAGGAATAAGGAGAGGAATAAAACATACCTCAATGCTGCCAGTGGAATCTCTAGACTTCTGTGTTTTGTTTCCTTTGTTTTTCTTCCTTTTTTGACTGCAAGCTGGGGAAATACTTTTCTTTCTTTTACCTGCACCTAATTATGGAAAGTCATCATGTGTAAATTTCCATCATTTTCAAATTTTAGTGAAATGAAAGTCTTGATATTCATGTAACTGGTATCTTACCACTTGGGTTCCACTGTTTCAATATGTTTACACAATTCTCAAACAAAACTGGATGGAAAACTTTGAACACAGTGCTTCCTAAAACAGTCCACATTAAAACCTCAAAATGATGCCACATCAACATATACTAGTATCTGATTCCTAAGATTCTTTTCATGAGCAGGCATATTAAAAATGTGTACAAAATAAAAAAAAATATTAAATCTGTACTAACCAGGAATTGTCAAAAGCTTAATATAGTTGGATGCTGACAAGATTGCAGCTTCTCTCTGTTGAACATTTGATCCCTTCTACAAAACACAATTGTCCCATCAATATACATGATATCAGTTTTACTTCTTGTATTTTTTTTATAATATTAATGGTACATGTTATATCAAATATCATAGCTTTTTGCAAAGTAAAAAAATGTTATGGGCTGTATTTCTATCAACCTAAATCCCTTTCCTATACATTAATCAAACTTCTTATTTCACACATTATAATTAAGCATACCTTAGTGCCAGTTTCCACCAAATAAGCCAGCAAGGCTATCAGGCTTTTGTAAGAAAAGTCATTCTCCACCAAAACCATCCATAATTCTGAAATTAAATAATTTGTGTTGCTACATCAGTCATCAGTACATTATTATCATCTGTAGATAAGACGGTACAATACTTGTACCGGTATATCGAATACTGAAACATTAATAGAATTCAACAGGATAATAAGCATAGCAGAGTACCATCCCCTTCTTGTCCTTCTTTCTTGTTGATCCAGTCATCCATGATGGAGGAAAGAGAATACAAATTGGGAACATGGTTCTCATTCTCCAATACATCTGATTCAGCCAGCGCATCTAAAGCTGGTATTTCTGCAAAGTCGTAATCCCAGCAGGATTTTACCCACTCTGAAAAAAACAAGAAAAACCCCAATGGAAATAGGTAGGGGCCAATTG
Source organism: Magallana hongkongensis (assembly GCA_016163765.1). Lineage (NCBI taxonomy): Eukaryota > Metazoa > Mollusca > Bivalvia > Ostreida > Ostreidae > Magallana > Magallana hongkongensis. The sequence continues at coordinate 35,675,756 of WFKH01011801.1, forward strand.
GTGTGTTGATAACTGTGAAGTACATGTATATATTATATACTATAACTGTTAAATATCTTTGGTAAGTCTGGTTGATAATTTGTATTTCACAGCATATCAATATATTGTCCTATTATTTCATGCAGTTTTGCAATATATCAATAAAATCAAATTAAACAATATCATATTACATGTATAAGAATGTTTAAATTATGGTTATACAGTAAAACTCGTTTATAGCGAATTTCAGGGGACCACAGAAAAAAATTCATTATAGCCGTAATTTGTTAAACGTTTATAGCAAATTTGCAAATTTTTTATAGCGAATTCACTATAAAGCAGCACTTCAGCTGATAATTCTTCAAACTATTGTACGTAATTTTTTACAATGTCATCTTTGTTTTTCAAGATTGTACTCAACGTGTTTAGTAAAATATTTCAAACTTTGCAGTGACGTCTTTTTTGGGAAGGCCCCCCTTTTCAACCTCTGGTATAATTTCATACTTTGTCTCCAGCGTAATTGCTTTCCTTTTTCTAGACAGCGAGGACATGTTGAGAATGACGATAATCAAGTAAAAACTAACCTTATATATCACAGTGAACATATCTCAAATTAGACTTAGTGTACCGAGAGGAACAATGAACACAACTCAAAACTCCTAAGTTCCTTGTAAGCCCGTGAACACTTTATTAACTATTTACATCACTACACAAGACAAATTTAAAATTCTTACGTATTTTAAATAAATTCTGTTGAAAAAATATATTCCGCATAGGAATTTTCCGAAATGATTTTGTAATGAAAAAAAATTCGTTATAGGAATGATAAAACACGTTAAAATTTCATCAGCGGGGATCTGAAAATTACTTCGTTATAACTGTAAATTCGTTATAGCCGTGTTCATTATACGCTACAATTTTATAAAGGACTATATAAGGACTTTGCCGGGACTTGAAAAAAATTCGTTATAGCCGTAAATTCGCTATATCCGTGTTCGTTATAAACGAGTTTTGCTGTATCTGACATATTACAAATTTACAATGCATCATGATCAATACACCATGATTCATTAAAATATTACAATATATTAATTGCATCATTTAAATCAATATCATAAACATTGATTATTTGAATATATCACTAAATTCTATCATGTAGTCATATATAGTTGACACTCTCCATTGATATTAATAGTTCAAGCCGAGACATAAAAAATAGTCTTTGAGATTGTTCGGAATGATCGATCCTTAAGGATCTGAGTAAAAATAGGTCCAGTGCAATCACTAAATTTAGTTACATACATAGCTTTATTTATTTACCTAACTGAAGTATAACAAATTTATTTATTTTGCAAAATATATTTCATCGGGTCAATCAGGTTATAATTTACACACATCAGGTCATTACACAGTCCCCCTGAAGTAGGTTTTACTTTAATAAAATTTAGCTCATATTTTTTTCTAATTGAGCATTTGTACAAAGTCACAGCAATAATTTAAACTTTCAACTGATCTGAAAACAATCCACAAAAAATTTGCTCTTGAAAATGTTGCTCTTTCAGCACAATTGCAGTCAAAGTTATAAAAGTTTAGAGACATGTACATAACTGTTAATGTGTAACGATTTACAGTCAAGTCATACACAGACCAACTCGTATACAGGTCAACTCGTATACAAACAATTCCCGTATAAAAAAAATGAAAGTTAACTCGTATACAAGAATCTTTTTATATCATTACAAAATGTCCTATGAAGAAAATAACAGTCAACTCGTATACATGAAATATAAAATGATATTTATCAATTCTATTAACTAATTATTTATAATATCATACACAAGTATGCATTATCATAAAACTAACGATGTGAAATTGCACAAAGATTTAAATGATATTTAATTCTGCTAATTATTATAATTCTTTAGTAATTATTATCCCCATGCGATAGAACACAACATTAATTGTTCAAACAACAAGCGCAACGTTTCCTGATTTTCCAAAACGATGACCTCATAAAGGCTAATTAAGAGTATCTTAATTAGATTGATTGAAAAAAAAATCTTTCCGCTTTTTTATGCCATTTTCTAAACTTCTTTCAACATTGTACGACACTTGTGTGTTTCCTGTCAACAGACTGTAAGTAATATAGCATTCATTTATGGTAAAAATAAATATGCTTTTCAGATATTACTATGGAATATAAATTGTATTAGCGATTGAGTGAAATATGAAAAATGAATTTATAAGTCACAAGATACATGCTAAAGGGTAGAATTTTCTTGAAATAATTGTCTTTTTCGAGAATATTTATAAGCTATCAAAAAAAAAATTTAAGAACTCTTTTCATATCTATACAGACACTAAAATCAATAAATTTCAAATAAAAAATATAGGTAAACTTTATAGTATTTGAAATAGGAGCAGAGTTAAGTTTGTTTAAATAATTAACTTGTTAAAGAATATTTGTTACTTTTGGATAAGTATATACATTTTCTGTAAATAGACTAACGTTAATCCGTCTTTAATATGTAGATAATAACTCAAAAATACCTTGTATACGAGTTGACTTTCATTTTCTGTATACAACATTTTGTAATGGTACACAAAAGATTCTTGTATACGAGTTGACTTTCGGCTGTGTATACGAAATTTTTTTGCATACGAGTTGACTTTCGGTATTTTATACGTTTTTTTTTGTATTCGAGTTGACCTGTACACAAGTTGGTCTTTGTACGACTTGACTTGACACCTGTGTGATTAAACAGCTACTTCTTAAATGAAATAACAAAGAAGAATAGTTCTGGTTAACATGATTGTCATTGATTGGTAATAATTCAGCACAATGTGAAGTAATCACACTTAAAACACTGCTGTGATGTCATTCCTTTGTTCCAGCAGTCTAAAATTTTACCTGTGACAGTCCGATATTAGTGAGCTTCTTAATATCAGACCGTTACCAGTGGTTACAGTACTGATATCCTTCAAAATCGGACTGTCTCTACTCTCAGGTAAATCAACAATAAAATTCAATGGCAGTGTTTTAAGTCTTATATATGCCTCAAACACTTCTGTATGAAAAAATATCAGACATTTCTCGGCTCTAACAGGCCTCGAAACTGTCTGATATTTTTTCATACAGAACTGTTTTCGGCATATATCCATTACTTATCCATGCCTCATCGCACACACGGTGGCATACATTTATTCAAACTATAGCTTCAAACTGCTCAAAAGCAGCAGTTTTAACAATTTTTGCTCTGGGTTGCTTTTTTAAATATAAACAGTACAAATATATCTATATTGGTTGACAATAGGGATATCACCATGATCACATAATATTATTAGATATTATCAGAGACATAAATAACATGTTATTTATGTCTCTGATATTATCAAATTAGAATATACGTCCCTGGTTGATAAATCCTTGCGACTTTTGGACTGCTTTACATAAAAATCAAAATTGCATAAAAGTAGCCAAATAAACCTATTTCAGGGGGTAAATAAAGCTTTGTATGTAGGTAAATCTAGTGGTTGTCCTGGACCTGATTACACATAGTAATCGTGGGTTAAAATCAGCCGTGACATTTTAAAGATCATGACCATACCTTCACTTAAATTCTGCAATGCGAAAGATGACATCGCTGAAACTGTTTTCGGGATATTTGCCATCGCTATTATATGTAAGCAGTGACGTACATGTAAGTTAATATTCCTTTTTAATTTTGCCGCGCCATTTGTTTACTTCCGGTGAAGGATAAGTTAACTCGTTCGTCTACTAGTCGAAGCTAACGGTATTTTACCGATAACAGGATTTTTTCGGCACCAGTGACCTTTAATTTTAACGTGTTACACTCGCCCAAGAGTTTAGGCACCAATTTACTTTCATACATGCCTTTAAAATATGTAGTTTGTTATTAACTTATCTTGCCTCTTGGGCTGATTAAACAGCTGTTAAATGAATCTTTAAAAAATGAAATAATGTCAAGTACTGAAATCGTTTATAGTTTCATAGTTTATTCTTTTCATATAATTAAGTTGAAAACACAAACAAAAATCGACAAATTTGTCCAAAGTGACAATCAAAATATTAAGACTGCCAACTTGTACCTGCATAATGGCCAACGATTGGATCAAGCTTGGGGTTCCCCTGACGTCGACGTAAGCAAATTCAAGCAATGCAATGATGTTTTGTAAAAAGGCCCAATGTTTAACAAGAATAGATACGAGTTTCCCCATATCCAAGATATTCGACTTTTAAATTACTTAAATTTTTACTGTGCTCAGCCGATCTCTAAGTTAAAATCACTGAACTTGTTAAGGAACTGGCGTATATAGTTCTTCATGCCCGTAGCAAATACTGCCACCAGTCTTGCGTCATTAGCAAACAGTGCACACATTAATAAACAGAGTCTACAACAGTGCGATCAGAAATACGGTGCAGGTGCATGTTGCATAACCATTTCGTCATTTAAAAAAGAAAAGAAAAACACAAAATCATACAAAATAAATAATTAAAAGAAATTCTGTGATAACTAACGAACAATAATCATGAAAGTAATATAATTATTGTAATAATATAAGCAATATTCATTATAGTGAAAAAATTGTCAATCGAAGAATGACCGATATTTTCGTGAAAAAGACTGGGGAGGCAGCTAACGTAGGAATATAAATACTTCACATTTACATTTCTTGGGGAAAGGTGATTTTTAAAAATAATTTTACGTTAATTTTGTTTTCTAACACATATTACATATTTATCGATATTCTAAACATTTGTTGTAATGTTGTATCTGCTGATCATGAATAGAACTATATTTTTTCAGCGCAATTGTGTAAAGAGTACCTGACTATAGTAATATATCTTGAATAGATATAGCACTGATCGAATATATTGAAAATGTGAACGAGGAGGTTCTTATGTGTCCATAATACATAAGAAACTCTGAACTACTAGTATATCCTCACCTGTCTCTTACTGTTTCTGTTTAGAGAATTTTTCATTCTTGATTTGAAACAAATATTGATACCTCATTCAGTAGCCGTAATATACAGTCACAATGTTTCAATAAGATTCTTTCTACAAAATATTATCCTAGATCCTACATTTGCCTTAAACACTACACTGTACATAGAAACGTTTTTATTATGTGAAGAATTCTGTGTATGTTTCCGTGTAAAAAAAATTCTTAAAACACAAGAATAGAATTTAGAACAAAACTATTATATTCATTAAACAATTTCTTGTGTTTTACTTGATTCTTGATTCTGATCAACTGCTATGTGGTTGATAGTCATTTAATACATAAAATATAGTAACTTTTTGTCTTCACAGTCACATGTTAGCTGGGTTTACAGAAAATACATATTCATTGAAATATTAAAAAAAGTAAATTTTTAAACACTGGCACAAAAATATTACGTACAAGTAAAGGTGTGGTTATCACCTCTAACCTCATTACGGGAATTCATGAGAGAAACTTGTATAAAATCCTGCCTAATGTGACATTCTGCAGGGATCTCCATCGTTTCAAATTTTATTGTGGTGCAAAGCTTTCTGTGATTAATGACAATTTGTTGCAATGTCAGATCTTGGGGAAACGTAAAATCAAAAAGTTCAAATATACATCATTTCTTGTTCTTTTGATTATAAATGAATATTTCTGAATTTTTAATCGACTCTTGTAAAGGTGAGTTGATGACGTATCTTTCCAAGTTACAGTTTTCACTACTTTTACAAGGAATTTTACTATGTTGAATACAGTACGTATTATTGTGACGCGAGAGAGGTCTACTATAGCGTTAATACCTAATAAAAAGGGCTCACGGAGAACCATGAATTCGAACCAACTTCTTGTTATTCAGTTATTCATTAACAATTTCGATATCATATTTTTTTTAAATTAAAAAATTAAATAAATGTATCTTCGACCAAACGAAATTAACATTCTCCCTAAATTCCAGCTTCCGTTAGTGGTGCCAAAATTCTAAAAGTAACAATCAATAGAGATATCAATGATTTTTTTTAGTTCACATAAAGAAAATAGGACACTAACAGCCAAACGAAACATTTTTTTTTTTGCTCAAATGGAGAGAAGATGACAACTTGCTATATTCGGGGAAAAGACGTTTAAAATAAATGCATATTGAATGAGTTACATGTAAACTGTAAATTTCAACAACGCATTTTTATTCATTTATAAATTTATTTTTTATAAACAAATGGTAGACTAGATGTATACACAAAGAAATGTTCCAAAATATAATACATCTCTCAATAAACAATATTATTCTCGTTATTGACGTCTATGTTTAAATTTATTTTCACAAACTTGATTGTACAGAATTTACAGTTACTATAGAGTAAAATATTATACATAATGCATTAGTCGTGACAAAAACAACTTTTGGCATACACATCTTCTTTAGTACTCCGGAAAAAACGTCTAAGTTTTCAATTTTCCAGATGATAGTTCACATTGCTTGCGAGATTAAAAGTTTCCCCAGTTTGCAGTAATTTTAATTTCTTGTTCTTCTGGTTATCTATTTACTTGAACTCATGCTCCTCCAAGGAAGCCGCCATAGCAAGCGAAGGCAGTTCTTTATCAAAGCCTTCTTTACCAGTGAGAAAATATGTAGGCACTGGTCCTAATCCCTACCAAAAAAAAAAGCCAGTGAATTAAACATTACAAAACTGAGAGGGTAAAAGGGGGGACGAGTGAATGAATGGCCTACAAAGAAAGAAAGAGTGGAGCACATGGCTCAGTGGTTATAGGCATTAGACCAGTAACCGAAAGGTCGCTGGTTCAAACTCCGCTGTGGTCACTTGATGTTGTGTGTTGTGCACTTAGACAAGGCACTTAATCTACATTGTCTCAGTCCATCCAGCTGGAATTGGGTACCGGCTTATGCATGGAGTTAACCTGCGATGGACTGGTGTCCCATCCAAGGGGAGTCAATGACTCTCATCCGCTTAGCACCACGGAAACCGGGGATAAGCACCCGGCCTTACGCGCCTTAATGGCACGGAGAAGGATTTAACTTTAGCTTTAACTACAAAGAAAGAACACGAAACACACCTTCATTGTAATTTGGCCACGATAAACGAGATGGAATCCACCAAGTTTTTCCAAAATATCCCGACAGGTTTCGCTAACATGAATACGAAGAGCTACAAGGAAACATTAATTTAATACATATTCATTATTAACAGCTATCAAACAATGTTGTCCTGGATAAAATTGTGATTAAATCCTGGATACAATTTTGTGATTAAATTTCTGAAATGATGATGAATAATGTGTTGTAGGTCATACCTAATCCCGAAGACTCCATTCGAGATGCTTGATTTACGGTGTCTCCAAACAGACAATACCGGGGCATTTTTAATCCCACTACACCCGCACACACCGGACCTGAAGATGAAGAAAGACAGGCAGATGACTCTTGAAACGTATATAGATTAAAAAGTGTGGGTTTGAAAATGAATTTACGAAGGAGATTCATTGATAAAATTAAATTCTTCATGGAACTAACCAAAAAAAAAATAATAAAATAAAATAAAAAGAAACATCCCGTGATGGAGGAGACTAGGGTTGGGCTACTAACCACTATGGATGCCGATTCTCAGCTGTAGCTGTCTTCCAGGACGGTGTCGGATTTCAAAAGTCGCCACACTGCTTAAGAGGTCCAGGGCCATTGTGGCGATTTCACTGGCGTGACGCAAGCCATTCTTCACTGGAAGGCCACTCCCCACCATGTAAGCATCGCCGATTGTCTCTACCTTAAAGGAGAATCAACATATTTCTAAGATATTGTCAAATATACACAGACGGCTTCAACTGGATCATTGCTTAAAATAATATCCTTACCTTGTAAACATCATAATGCTCAATTATATTGTCAAAGCAAGTGTAAAGGTCATTCAGAAAATTTACGATCTGAAACAAAACAGTTGAATGTTAGTGTTTATAGTTAAAGCGATCTAAATACAGAATAACATGTGACAATTCAATAAGACAGCCAGAAATGTAAAGACATACTTCAAATGCACTACTCTCTGCAGCTAACTTCGTAAACTGAACGATGTCACTGAAGAATATGGAAACACAGTCAAAACTCTCAGGGTGAATGGGTTTACCATATTTCAAGTCGTTGGCAATGCTTCTACATGTATATAAATTAGAAAAGAAACTTAAATCACATTTTTATTCGTTTACAGGTGTGTGTATCCGTTATCTTGAATTAAAATACATGATTGAAAAATTGCTCATACGGCGGAAGCATTCGATGAAGTAGTTCATCAGTCTTTTTCTGCTCTTCCTCCAGTTGGCGCGTGCGTTCTCCTACCAATTCCTCAAGATGATCAGCATATTTCTCCATCATGTGCATCATTTGGTCTATTAAGTTTGGTTTTCTTTTTACAAAATAGAAAATTTGTTTTCATTATAAACGTTATTTTTTTTTACTAATAATGTCATGATTTTAATAAATAAAATTTATAAATGTACAACAAACCTTCCGTTATTGGCCTGTTTTAAAACGGACACGATGGTGGCGAAGTTTGGACGAAACATTGGGATTTCCTCCCAACACATTCTCATTAAATCTAAGATTTTGCGATCTGCTGCGTTTGAAGGTACTTTTGGTCTGAAAGGCGGAGATTCTACCGTTTTTACTCGCTGCACAATTTCTGAGGAAAGAGAAAAATACTTTCTTGCAAAAATTCAAAAATATTCATTTTTACGTATTGGATATTCAGGAAATAATGATGTTTTGTTTTTTATATCGTTTTGTACTCAACTGGAATAAATACACACACAACAGAGAGTATCTCACCGTATGGTTCTAGTGTTTCGTTCTCATACGGCGTTGCACGTAACACAATCTCCTGTAGAATGATGGAAAATGAGTAAATATCTCCTTTCTGAGTTCCCTTGGAAGGAACGCACACGAGTCGAAGAAGCTCCGGAGCCACCCAAAGTAATTCTAAAGCGAAACATGTTAAACAACATTAGATTTATATGTGGGTTTTGCTGATATTCTAAGGTTTCTTTACAACAAAATTAACTTAGTACGTTATTCTTTATGTTCAATATATAAGACATACATTGTACATGAAAAAGTACTTAAATTGTGATCAATATACTATGTGTGATGAAAAATGAAAATATACTGACTAAATGAATGTGCATTGCAAGTGAATATACACGATATAAAATTCAATCGTTGAGTATACCAATGTTTACGGATAAAATTCACAGGAAAAGTTAGCTGCAGGTCTGTAGCTCCCGGTCTGAAAAAATTCGGATGGACGACCTGGGAGCTCCCAGGTCGTCCATCCGAATTTTCCCAGGTCGTCCATCCGAATTTTTTCAGACCGGGAGCTACAGACCTGCAGCTAAGGAAAAGTAAGAGCTTAGTTATTTTTGTTAGAGACGATAAATGTGCAATAGACACCTAGATAATTAACGACGTTTATATTAATGCTGATGCATTGATACATGTAAATATCAATTAATGGCCTTCAATATACATTCAATTTATACATTAAATTGTAATAAATAATTTTCGATCATAATCATGTAAAAATGTCTTGCCAATTCAATTGGAATTTCCAATAAAAGGTTACATCGAAGTCTTACCTATTTTTTATACTAGTAATAGACGACGGGAGGAAAGCCTCGAAAGATGAAACTTGCTGAGCTTTGTAATTTGTTCATGATATTGGAGTGAAAACTCTGCATGATATTTGATGTTTTCGAACTGAAGCACGTGTAATCAGACATTAGTATTTCACACCAAAAGAAATTCGCAGTAAGAATTATCGTGATTATAAGCAAATCGGCCTACTCATACACCAGAAAAACTGTATAATAATTGGGTTTTTGTTGACAGCAACTTTGTTTACAAGATATGGAACAAACCATTTAAATGTAATTTCATTAACTTTAATAACAATATAACAAAACGGTAAAAAATCAGTACGTTTAACACTTTTTAGAGGCAATTTATACTTAAAAATGGCTATAAACATTGGCAAACAATTGTTTTAGGTAACGATGAATAAAAAGAAAAGATATTGCGATATCAAGCAAATATTAACATTGCTTTCTATGGAACGCCTCAACTGCCTTATGTGGATAAACTTCATTATATGATGATACTTTAACATTACGTGATGGTACTTAAACATTACATGCTAATAATTCAACATTACGTGATGGTACTTTAACACTACATGCTGATACTTTAACATTACATGCTGATACTTCAACATTACATGATGGTTCTTTAACATTACATGATGATACTTCAACATTACATGATGGTACTTTAACATTACATGATAATACTTCAACATTACGTGATGAATCTTCTTCATTATACATGTATGATGATTCTTCATTATGTGATGGTTCTAAAAATAGATAAACATCGGGATCGTAATACACTGAAACCCAAATCCAACATCCACGATGTGAGGTATAGAAAAAGCTATTTTTAGTCAGCCCGCGGGCTGACTAGGATGAAACTTCAAATGCGCGTGCGTAAATTGGAATTCTGGGAAGGAATTAGACAGTCCGTGTTTGAGAAATTCGAATTAGTTATGAAACTGATCAGTTTCTAGGTCAAACTGCGCATCGTCAGTCACTCTGACTTTACACGATTCCACGAGTATCGTCTGCAGCCACGGTCCGGGGTCCGCATATATGTATTTATTCCCCAGACTCTGTTAGTGAGATTGGAGAGGGTATACATGTATAATGGCAGTGGTTTGCGACGAGGGACCATGAATTTCATAGAGCAATCTTTGCAAAGTTACAATTTAATAAGAGAGCATGCACAGTTGCTGTAGATTCCTTTATCAATAGTACACCGCTAACGCTATACACCCGCATGTTATGATTATTCTGGAAACTATGGTATTTCAACAAATAAAGTATTCATTTTTGAACTGAATATTAATATTCCGCTGGCTGACTTTCTTAGCTTTTTAAAAAGCTAACCTTGTTATATAGTAAAACCAGGCACTATAACCAGGATGTGCGCATGCGTGAACCAATTTTCCATCGGGATCGGTAAACGTTTGGGAGGAAATTCGAAAGCTATTTGGAGGAACTTCGAACTGATATATGCGCAATTTAAAAAAAGTACAGGAAAATGCGATTTTTATATTATATGTTCATTAAAAGGGATAAAAATGTTATGTACATCAGATTTTACACTAAAAAGTTAAATAAATATTTGAGAGAACAATAAAAAGCGATGTTACAGAAAAACAACAGGCACTTAGCATCGGAGGGGGAGGGGTGTGAAGTGGGGCAGGGGCAAGGGGATGGGACTGCCCCCTCCCCCTTTACCACTCATTTTCTCGCAGCAAACATTTTTCTTGAATTTACAAATAAAAAAGTGAATTTACTTAGAGTTCCCCCCCCCCCCCCCCCCGCAGTGTTTTTGGGACCATGTAAAAATTGAAATAAAAGGGAGGAAATACACTGTGAAATTGAAGTTAAAGGTACACTTAGACCCCTACCACCACGGATTAGGATTTTCAAATTTTTAAAAAATATTTTTGGGGTTTTTTTCTTTGCAAGTCAAGATGGTTTGGATGAGTCTGCACCGACCCCATCACTATAGTCTGTGTGCCCATCACCAGGGTCCGTACACCCATAACTAGGTGATAGGTATTGAGACCCTAAGGATTGATATGCTGACCCTGGTTATGGGTGTACAGACCCTGGTGATGGGCACACAGACTCTGGTGATACTACTCTGACCCTGGTTATAGGTAATGAGACCCCGGTGATGGGTGTGCTGACCCTGGTGATGGGCACACAGACTCTAGTGATCGGTATAATGACCATGGGGATATGTTTACAGACCCTGGTGATACGTACTCTGACACTGGTGATTGGTATACTGACCCTGGTGATTGGTACACAGACCCTGGTAATGCATACACTTACCCTGGTGATAGGAATTGAGACCCTGGTGATAGGTATACTGACCCTGGTTATGGGCATACCGACTCTATTCATGGGCACACAGACTCTAGTGATGGGGATAATGACCCTGGTGATAGATTTACAGACCCTGGTATTACGTATACTGACCCTGGTTATGTGTATACAGACCCTGGTGATGGGTCATTGATAGATCTTTAAGGGTTCAGTGACCTGTTCATCCTTAATATACCCTGTCAAATAGCTCCTGAGAAAAAGAAAGCAAAATACATGTAAATTTTTGCTCTCTCCCATCCTAGCGTTGGATTTTTTTACTTATTCTGGACTAAGGTGTTTGTAGAACCTGGTGAATGACACATGCATGAGATAATATTGGTTTATATAAAGTCTTTATACTAGTATACATGTATGTAATGAAACTATGATATTTTGTTCAGGCACGTAGCATCGTAGCAAAGTGGGGTGGGTGCAGACTCACCCAAACAATCTTGATTTGCAAAGAAAAAACCCAAAAAGTTCTTTTAAAAAATTTGAAAATCCTAATCCGTGGGAGTAGGGGTCTAAGTGTAACTTTAACTTCAATTTCAGAGTTTATTTCGAATTTCGAATCCACTCTTTCATTTCAATTTTTACATGGTCCCAAAATCATTGGGGGTGGGGGTGGGGGTGGGGGAGGGAACTCTAAGTTAATTCACTTTTTTATATGTAAATTCCCAAAAAATGTTTGCTGCGAGAAAACGTGTGCTTGAGGGGGGCAGTCCCGTCCCCCTGCCCCACTCCACCCACCCCCCCCCCCCCCCGATGCTAAGTGCCTGTTGTTTTCCTGTAACATTGCTTTTTATTGTTCTCTCAAATATTTATTTAACTTTTTGGTGTAAAATCTGATGTACATAACATTTATTCACTTTTAATGAACATATAATATAAAAATCGCATTTTCCTGTACTTTTTTAAATTGCGCATATATCAATTCGAAGTTCCTCCAAATAGCTTTCGAATTTCCTCCCAAACGTTTACCGATCCCGATGGAAAATTGGTTCACGCATGCGCACATCCTGGTTATAGTGCCTGGTTTTACTATATAAAAATAGCTTTTTCTATATCTCACATCCAATCGCAACTTCTCGGGCCTTTCCGGCAAGCTCGGAAAAACACCTCGAATGTATTACCTAGGCGTCCATGACAACCCCCCTTTTTATAAAACTTAATATAAATTCATCACATTTTACGACCTGTTGAAATGTGAGTTAGACTTCATTAAAGTTAATGATATACCCTAAAATATACCACAGAAGCGACATGCAAGACTGTCTAGCCGATACTTATTTTAGTGGGAAGCGACTCCATTTTGTATAAAATTCTAACATCCGGTGATGTTAATACATTCGAGGCACAGGCACCTGACGTCATATATTTTTCTCATAATAAAAAAAATACTCCGCTTACCAAATAAATGACAAGGTACCCATCCCCGCCATCTTGGATTTTTTTTAAACTGGCACATCAGCTGGAAGTTTTGCTTGAAACTCATCGGTAAAATTATTTTGCAATCCTCTACGTCTCCCGATCGGTCATTCAACATCTAAGCTTACAACCAATTCAACCAAAACGGTGCATTACAGCTGTCATTAATAAAAATAACCACTCGATCTGCATCTACTGCCTTAGATATGCGATAAATGTCTAAAGGGTGGACGGAAGTTGTCACCAATATGTAAATGAGATTTCCCTGCAACGTGTGTTTGTTTCAATATTTCAAAATATATGCATTTATAAACATGTTTATAAAAACTTTGTGTAACAAAAGTTATAATTGATTGTTTATAGTATCCTTTTTCTTAATTTTAACTCTTATGTTGATCGAATTCAAAATTGACGCCTTTTGAATATTCGTATCAGTTCTATATTTGGAAGGGATTACCCATATTATGACGCGATTTATGTCAACTTCCGTCCACCCTTTAGCTTTTTGTCGCAAATCAGCAGCAGTAGATGCAGAATGACGAGATATTTTTAATAATAGACGATGTTATGGGCCGTTTTGGTTAACTCAGCAGTAAGCTAAGATATTGAATGACCGATCGGACGGCGGAGATGATCGCAGAAAAATGCTACCGCTGAGTTATAAGCGAAAATTCAAGGCGATGTGACAGTTTAAAAAAACTCCAAGATGGCGGGGATGGGTACCTTGTCAATTATTAGGTAAGCGGAGTATTTTTTTTTATTATGAGAAAAATACTGTATATGACGTCAGGTGCCTGTGATTCGAGGTGTTTTTCCGAGCTTGTCGGAAAGGCCCGAGAAGTTGCGATTGACCTCACATCGTTGGATTTGGGTTTCAGTGTATTACGATCTCGATGTTTATCTATTTTTAGAACCACCACATAATGAAGAATCATCATATAATGAAGAAGTATCATCACGTAATGTTGAAGTATCATCATGTAATGTTAAAGTACCATCATGTAATGTTGAAGTATCAACATGTAATGTTAAAGTATCAGCATGTAATGTTAAAGTACCATCACGTAATGTTGAAGTATCAGCATGTAATGTTAAAGTACCATCACGTAATGTTAAAGTATCATCATATAATGAAGTTTATCCACATAAGGCAGTTGAGGCGTTCCATAAAATTGCATTGGATTTTTTATCCCACTCCGCTGTTTTGAAAACTAAATAAATAACTAAAAATCTTAACAACTTATTTGTTCGATTTTAAAACATTAATTTAGACCCTTATTTCCAGCTCTGGTTTTAAGATGAAACCCGAAAGTCTTAAAACTAGATTTCATCAATATTCACAAACTGATATGTACATAGACCGTAAATTATGTAGATCGCCACTGTCACCATGTTTTAGTCCCAATGGATAATGGTATGAATAAAACAGAATTTCTTTAACAAGTTTGTTTGCATGCAAGACAATCAGCCTCCATGTTAAAACAATGTTCTTGCATCCTGTATACCCTTTAACAACGAACTTTGTGAATTCGGAAGCACAAAGAATGGATAGGTATGGTTAAAAATAAATCTTATATATACTTGCTTGCTGCCATAATGCAACTTCCCCAAAATGTTGTGTCCCCACTCCGGCCGTAGGGAGTTAGGTATGACTGTATTTGAAACTTCCTCAGCTTGCTTTTATCATTATCAAACAAAACAACTACCAGTAGTTGTTTGCGTTTATCATTATCAAACAACTACTGGTATCTTCTTTATCTTATCAGAATTTTTTTCTCCATATAAATGTATATCTACGTAAATTATTTGGACCAAATTGCGGCTTCTCTCTGGCCCCAAACAGTCATTACTTAAACCAAAAACAAGATTTCTTCTTAAAATACGTTTATGCATACATCACGCTGTATTCCATATTATGTAATTCATAATAAAGTAAATTATATCTAACATACTTTATCGTTTTTAAAACGAATATCTAGAACTCTCATGCTACTCTGCTTAAGCGAAATTTTTATATCCATGCCTTGATAACCATTCGTAAACTGTTTTCGTATTCCGTATCAAATGATTTTTTTTTCAAAACTTTTGCAATATGCCATGAATATTATCATGATCAGGTTCGAAAATGGGCGGAAAAATATACTATGCAGAGAGTTTTCCTCGGGGGTAAATAGGTTGTTATCGAAGAAAAATACCAATGCATAGCCTCACATGATTAATTATTAACTTATTGAATTCTTAGTTTTTGAAAGGGCTACTTTACAACACCGGTTAAACACTCTGTCTATACGTGTACTACATGCATTCTCTCAGATATTAATTTGCCAAGATGAAACACACCTGACGCAAACTTAAAGCATTTGGCTTATTTGCAACTTCATAAAAATTGGTGTTTCTTTCGTGTATATAACAAAACATTTGAAATATATATGTTGAGTGTAAAGATTTTGATATTTCTGTTATCAAATATAAATGAATATGTCATTGACGCCAATTGACACATTTTTTGTTAGTGAAGCTTTAATATTAGATGACTTACTGAAGCTTTCTGAATTTTTTTCGTCATCACGTGTTTTTTCGCCGTCACAGAAGTTTGGCATGGGGAAATCTCCAACTTTACACATCCATCGCGAGTCAACATATACATTACTGGAGCGAAGTTTACCATGCGTCTCTATCACAGAGTCATGAATGAAAGCCATTCCCTGAAATATCACGCTATAGTTCCACACATTATAAATACAATCTTTTTATTGTTCTGTTGTATGTAACCTTATTGCAAGTGTTTTGATGGTAAAGGATTAAGTTATTCAATAGATGAAAAGGTAAAAAAAAAAAAAAACTCGTGATAATAGGTGTTCAAGGGACAGAACTTACCTTTGCAATATCTGAAGCAAAGGAGAGTTTGAAAATCCAGTCCAGTTTTATATTTGTGTTCGATAAAACGTCCAGAAGACTACCCTTATTGTAATACGTGCTTACGATATATATGTTTAAAGGATCCACACATGCGCCCACTAAACAGAACACATTGTTGTGCTTCAATCTCCTAATCTGGAACACATCGATTTGGTCATACATTTAAAATGATTTCGTTTATTAATCATTGATTACGGATACATAAACAAAAATCACAATATTAAGTTACTGATACTCATTAAGAGCAGTTACTGATACTCATTAAGAGAGGTTACTGATACTCATTAAGAGCAGTACAATTTTTAAGAGCAAAAGACCTGCAGGCATGTTCGCGAAGCTTTCTAAGACTATGATGATGCATTTCAAGAACGTCATAGGATAGACATCGTCTGAGTCTTAATTCTGTTTCTTGAAACTTTACTAAATAAAGAAAGTTAAGTGGAGGGACCAATTGGCTTGTACATTTTTTTATAATTATATTTGAATAAGACAAAAAGGTATATTGCCAAAAAGAGGGATTCCCAAGACCCCCCCCCCCCCCCCCCGGTTGCTACGTGCCTGATGAATTATACTTCTTTGATTTTCTTTACAAATGATGTCTCTGTGTAGCCAAAAAAATTCTCGTTTTTTGTTTGACTAAATTGTTATTGGTTATTAAAATTTATAAAAAATAAATGCATATTTTTGTAAATGTTTAAAAAATTAAAACCTACTGGTTTTATCGTGTTTATTTATAATTTTTTCTGTTAAAATTTATGCAATTTTTCTCCGGCGAAAGTATCTCAAAATCTGTATCTATAAACAAATGTGAAAAAATTAGAACGATTTCAGTAGGCTAGGATATCCTAACTTAAGCTGTTCCTAAAATACCGTTAACCCTCAACTTAAGGTGTGGCCAAAATTGATCTTAAAAGGATGCTCCTAAATTTTCTTAGGAACACACTTTGAGGTTATATCTTAGGAAAGATTCGTAAACATGCCTGCTGGTCTTTTCCCTCGTAGGGTATATATTTGTATAAAGTATTTGCATACTAAAAACTAAAAGATTTCTTTGGGATATTAAAGCAAATACTGGTTTGTGTTGACATATAATAACTCTGCTGAGATACATGTATATCTTATAGACAAATGCATCATAAGATAAACAATAAAGCAATTTAAATCAGATTCTGCTTGATGAATACTAAACACTTCTAGCGATATTTCATAATGGTAAGTGTATTCGTTTTTAAAACAGACCTGGTTGATTTCTTGAACAACCGCTGGAGATATGGCAACAAATGCTTTGTTGACCAGCTTTATGGCTACCACCACTCCTTGGTATTTGGCAGTTTTGGTAAATATTTGCTGGCCGCCCGACATTTCTGTTTTTATACTAATTGAATGTGATCTGCTCGTTCTTGTATCGTTCAGAAACGACGACTATAAAATAGAGTAAATTTTAATTTTTTTTTCCCTGAAATATACGACTCGGAGACTTACCCGGAAAAATAGCAGAAAAGACGTTTAACTATAAAACCATTCTTAACATCTGAATTTTAAATCTGATTATGATATTTTACTTATATTACGAGGGTTGATCCAAAAGTAATGCCACAGATGCGATAAAATCGTGACAAATCGGTGTAAAGTGACAAGAGTTTGTTCTTTGAAATATCTACCTATTTCAGTTCAGGTCTGAAAATTTTAATGCAATATGATAAATACTTCTAAAAACAGTAATAAAAAAAATATGTAATATTTGTTTTAAAATATTGTGTTGTTTATAGCGTTTTTTAAATTATGAACCATTTAATTTACGCAGAAATAAAAATATTAAAAAAGACGTAAATTTATGACGCGGCGATGTCGAAAATATATCATGTTATAAACATTTAGTTTTTTAAATATTTAACGAAATTTCATCATTTTTCTAAATTTGAATTTATGGGGCAAATTTTGATAAATCATTTTCTATAATACAACGCCTACGAGAAACGCTAGCATTGTATGACATTATTTTGGATCAACTCTTGTATATTTTAAAATACAAAATAAATTTCAGGTAAATTCAAGGAATTAATTATATAATGCTCTGATGTTTATCCGGAAATCAATATGGGATGGTCATGTCAAATCCCTTTGGCCTGTATCTACATTTGTTGAAGATTATAACCACACAAATATGTAAGTTAATGATTTAATTTAAAGCATGCAATCTGGTGTAAGTACATGTATTAATGTAAGTTATAAAATGCATTTTCTTTAATTAATCTGGCCACCCGTTGTATTCTAGTATATGTACATATATTTTAGACATAAAAAAGCAACATTATAACCAGAAAGCGACTGGTTATCAACCGAAAAGAAGCAAGCATGTTTATTCTAATAGTTTAAGGTGTAGGAAAAAGTTGACTTCTCATTATACTTTCATTATACATGTGCTTTAAGTTTTGCGTTTTGTTGCTGCTTACCTTGCTACAGATACTATGGAATGTTTTGCCGGAAGTGGTGTCTAAATCGATGAAAGGAATCTTCCATTCCATGTTTTCCATTTCCTCTTTTAATAATCGTTTTCTAAAGCAAATCAGATAAAGTGTTGTTAAAGATGAGTTATTGAACAAACATTATCCTAATCATCGGTATAAAATGGTTTTATGTAAATGGTATAGATAAGAAAAAAATATCATCAAACTATAAAATCAAATTAAGAGCACAATAAGTGTTGTCAATAAACCTCAAAAAGTATTCACATTAGTACTATTTTGAAAATAGGCATGCATGTAAGATAATTACTTGCGCACGTGGAAGAATATGATGATGCATGTAATACAGAGGAGTAGCACCAACCCCGTCATCGCAGACACAGAAGCAACGAGATCTGTAAAGAGGCGGGGCAAAGTGCTGTCAATCAAGTTTTCTGAGAGAGAGAGAGAGAGAGAGAGAGAGAGAGAGAGAGAGAGAGAGAGAGAGAGAGAGAGAGAGATATCTTACATGTATTGGAATTGACGACAACACAGTACTCATTATCCCATCCACACTTAGGTCTTCCCAAAGGCTTTTGTGTCCCGCCTCCTGGCCATCTAATCGTAACATCCTCTGAATAGTTGCTTTGTATGCTAAGTTACAAGAATCATTTCAATCCATGCCTTCAACAGCTATCATCATTACATCAACGATTTTCATATTATCATTTATTTACTATCTGTGTCAGGGCCACTTTTACCTGTTAAATGTTGCAACTTGAGTAAAATCCCCTTGATATATATTATACAGCGCTAACGTAGCCATTCTCGTTCCATTCTCATTGGTAGAAAAATTGCCATAAGGAGCTAAAATTCAAATTAGAATTCCGAATGGGAAATGATAAATATTTAGATACTTGTAAATAGAAACAGATGGTTTGAACATATTTTATTGCATAAACAAATGGTATGGTTCGAACAAGTTCTTACAACTTACGAGGTTCTAACAAATTACAACTGTCTATGTTATAGTTTAGAATTGAAAGTACATATAAATGCAATTATTAAAATGGTTAAATTATTGAACAAAGGTACATGTATTTATAAACAGTTCTATTTGAATTTGGTCTAAGGAGTAATACATGTACACTGAAATTAAGAAAATCTACCAAAATTTGTGATTAATCGATGTACATGTACAGCTAAAAAAAGATACGTTCACTTGTTTTAAATTGACAACCAGTGATTCGTCTCCCCACAAAAGTAAATGACATTTAATAATGTTCATTTGATTTAAATTTAAAAGGTTTGAAAACAGCTCATTTCGCGCATTAATATATTTCTTACATCCAAAAAAAAAAAAAAAAAAGAGAGAAAGAATTCTTCTGGTAATCCACATTGAATATTAGGGCTTTCAATAATACTTACAGATAAGAAACAGATATTGATAAAGACTGATAAACGATAAAACTGTATCAATTAGTTTTTTATCATTATATGATAATAATAATGCTATTTATAAACATTAGTTAAAGACATGTTTACACAATCTGCCAATTCAAATTTCTCCCCTTTTGAACTCAGTCTTTTAGTCTGCCCAAATATATATATATATATATATATATATATATATATATATATATATATATATATATATAAAGCCCTTCATATAAGGTCTAGTTAAAGTTAAAGGTCTATGCGTGATTACTATTTATGTTCTATTTAATAATTTATAATTCGTACGCAGTGGATATAAAGTGTAATTGCGACCGGACGATTACAATTGGATATATGATAACAAGTCTCTGTTCACCTTATTTTCATGTAGTCAAATATTTAGTATCACAAGGAACTGTTGGTACTGTTACAGCTTATCCACATTTGAGCGCGTTTGTGGTTGAAAAAATATACTGTTCTCGATGTATTTTGTTATTTTGTCCAAAAGATCGGTTTCTAACAGGAGAGTACATTCAATTACTAAAATAGCTGGTATGATTGTAAAAGAATATTCAACTACTAAAACAGCGTGTATTATTGTAAAAGAATATCCCTGATACAATATTTCTTTAGGTTAGTTATAAAAACTGATACTAAATCAACAGTGTTCATACATTGGTAAAATAAGAAACAATCTTACAAAAAAATCAACTCCCCTAAGTGGTTTGAACTTTACTACAATAACACGGTTATAACGAACACATTCTTATTTGAATTCATGCTTACAGCGTGTTGTTTTCTTCATTTGTTTTCTTAGAGTGTATTATAAACTTAACATCTGCTTCTGTTTCAACATTTGACCACATACTTATAACTGTTACGTTCTTCATGTTTTGTATCATTTTGGAAACATTTTTTGGAGTGTATCCTTCCGCCAAAGTTGCATTGAGAGCTGTCGCATACAAGTACAAGGCGTCTGACAAAAGGTGTAATCCAATGCCATTCTAAATTGTAAAATAGTTCAATAAATGCGAAATGTATGCATCAAATAAAATGATAATCTCTTATAAAATAGATCATGCAACAACTTAATATTGTTAGTTATATTAATGAAAAAAAGCCATTACAAATAAAAGCAAATCTTATTAAGCAGTTAAATGGATTTTCAAATGTTAATATATTAAGTAAATAATATAATCACAGCACAGATGATGAGTGAAATTATAGATAAATGTATACACAAACACATAATATATACCGTTAACGATTAACACACTAAAAATTACTCCATGTAATGAACAAAACACAATTGAACTTTATCGCTTTGGGGCATAATTAAAACATCGACGACGATTAGTACATTTTTTGCATTGCATTTAATACAGACATGCTATGGAACAAGAGGATTGTTTACGGTCATTTGAGAATGATACAGTCCTCGTAAGCAATTATTAAAAGACAGTTTAATAATATCATAATAAAGCAAGTGCCCAAAACAAGAAAAAACTAAAGGTGTGCAAATATGACTTAAATACTTCGACAGCAAGAAAATCAGAGTACTGCATTCACAATGGTGATCATAAAAAGATTTACTATGAAGAATAAAAATCGGCAAATGCAACAAGTGCTTAAAAGAGAGTGAAAAAATAGCCATTTGATTGTCAAAAACTCAACTGAAGAACGTCACTGTACCTAAAACATTCCAACTTCTCACAATTCACCAATAATCAGCTCGACTTTTCAAAGGTAACAAATTCAAGTCTTAAGATTGAAAAGTTACTGTGTCAAAGGGGAAGAAATACATAAACCAGGCATATGGAGGGGGTAACACACCATTTACATGCAATTTCATCAAGGCGGCGCATCAAAATATTAAGGCCTTAACAATCTAAAGGGGTTTCAGATTTACAATTCAAGATTTAATAAGTAGAATAACAAATAAAAACAATTTTAAAAAATACTGATTAGGGCGGGTGATCGAACAGTGATTCATTCACTTTTCAAATGACCACAAGTAGTGTAATATAATGAATTGATCATCATCAATTAATCAGACAATGCCATATTTTCTTGTCCCTAAGCACAGTTAAATTCGATGTGGTGTCTTTTTGTATTTTTTTAATACTTTCTCTACCAAATATTCGGCTGTCATGAATAATATTCATCTACAATATACATGTATATAGTTAACGAGACTAGTCAAAAACTACAAATTACCTTACGTATGATACTTTAAGAAATGTTAGATTATACATAGAAAATAATACATGGCAAAATCTATATCACATCCCATATCAACCCACGTTTTTAACCCATATTTTTTAACCCATATCAACCCACGTCTTTTATTCATATGATCAATAGATTTCTGTAAAATTACCATAACCAGAGACATAAGTTTCACTTTATTTGATAGATGGCTAGGTGTTTTCTAATTTATCAATATAATAAACAATTAGTCTGAAAGCTACCAAAAAAAAAAAAAAAAAAAAAAGAAAGAAAAAAAAGGAAAAAAAAGAAGACGATTTATTTTAGTAGAATTCAAGAGTTTTTAATTGTTTTTGAGATCTGCACACAACACATAACGCACGTCTACAGATAGTGACCTAACACCGTAATGGAAACAATTACATTTGTAGGATAATATTAGAGGTATTCAAGTTTTCAGGGTTAGTCATTGCAAACCAACAAAATCAGAACACACTAGGAATATGTAAAAACAACATGGAAACCATGCATCAAATAAAAACAGGATGAAAACTATAAAATGTAACGCAGTTACACAGCTATGTTTGTGGTATAGGTTATGTAATAGGAGATATGGCTTTCGCTACAGCATAGAGTGTAATTAATAGAATGGTACATGTTATCACTTACAACGGCGGGTAATATAATCTATAGAAACAGGAAATCATCACAATACATATTACCATATCTAACATTTACACTTTCTTCCCATATGTTAAATATGACAAAGAGAAGATCATTATAATCAACAATACTTTATTTTATGTTTTTTTTACTGTAAGAATATAGATTTCTGCTTACTTCAGTGACATCCTTTTAAGAACATCTTATACACCTCAATCGTTTTCAGTAATTATTGTTTACTGTAAACGTATTATATTTGGCTGTGTATTCTTTTTATCGTTTTGGCGGAAAGCAACTTCCGTTAAATCTAATACATCACTTAATGCCATACATATGTGTATAAGAATAAGAGCATTCAGGAATACACTAATTCAAATCCACGCTAACTTCTTGAAAAATCAATTTCCGCCAAATATCGTACACGCCAAATAATATTCGTTTTCAGTATATTTTTCGTTTAAAAAAAACCAAGACTACCACTATATATTGAAAACGACCACACATTTGCACTAGAGTGTGCACTATTCAAACAGATAGTGACAGTTTTTTAAATTGTTCTCACAATCATTTTTATTTCAAGATCTCTAAACAAATCAAATCAATCGTATAATTATAGTTCGTCTGTCAACGCTTTGTTTTACGAAGCGCTGTGCATAAAATTACTCAGATATATTGTATTCAATATTAAGTCAAATTGTGACTTGTACTGAAACCTTTCTTCCGCACTTTACTAAGACATTTCTGTCGTAATAATTTTAAAAAAGTTGAACATGAACTTACTTCGTGCACTCTTTTAGATTTGCCAAATATAAGTAACAAATTAAAAGAAAGTTAGCACAATGATACATCATTTTTTTTTCCACAAATTGAAAGAAAGTTAGCACAATGATGCATCATTGATTTTTCTTCCACAAATTGAAAGAAAGTTAGCACAATGATACATCACTGTGCTAACTTTCTTTCAATTTGTGGAAATTTTTTTTCCCAAAACGAACTATACTTAAACTCTAGTGTGAAACAGGTATATATTGCTCGCAGTTTAGCTTAAATGGTGCTCGAAAAAGTCTTATCATTAATTATATTCTTCGAACATGAAGGCAACTAAGTAATTATCTAATAAAAAGTTATTACAAAGTTTTCGGTTTCCTTTCCTTTTATGATTATTTGAAGCATGTATACTATACAGTGTAAAACTTATTTGAATTCAGGATGTGATTTTTCCTTAAAAAAAATAATAAATAATTAAAAAAATAATAATAATAAAAATAAGCGATGCTATTCAAAATTTTAGATACATTTCAAAAAAAATCATAACATCATAAATCAGTGTGTAAGATTCAAGTTTAAATATGTCTGCCTTACTTTTGGTCGTTCCGAGGTAATTTCCTCATCATGATGATTCTCGTCATGATCGGCGTGTTTAATGTCGTTTACTGAAGACATTATATCAAATGTAAAATCCAAAACTCCTGTAATAAAAAAATATCCACATTCCAAAAAACTATAGGTCTGTCAAATCGTACAATGATTGAAAACGACCTGTCTGGGGTTTTTTTTCATCAACTACTTGGGTACTAGCTAAATATTTAAGGGGGGAAAATAGTATTATCGGGATCACAATCTAAAAGCAAAATAAAAATACAAAAAAGAAGAGCCAGATTTAGTAGAAAAATGAAATACTAGCATAGAAAGTTTAACACAGTTTTTCTCTGGTTATTTTTTGATATCACAATACTTTGTGCATTGGATAATATATAAAATATTTTCAAATTAGGATTTTTTTTAAAATTTATTAAATAATGAGAACATAATCAAAGCAAGAATATATGACTAGCCATACAACTTTAAGGCGTTGTTGAGCTTATATGCTGCATCTGATATATGTTCAAGCTGGATCAGACAAAAATACTTTGATTAAGGGTAATACAAGTATTTTTTAAGCATTTATTTGTCAATATATACAAACAGAAAATTAAGCATACATGAAAATCAAATGAATTAAATGAAACTTTGCAATTTTAGAAATAAGGTGATAGATGTTCGGTGTTTCTGTCCTTGCACTTCGACCTAGTTGTTTTTTGGACCATTAAGATTTCATATTTTCAACATCAGCACATCAGCACATATCCCGACCACGGTAAATCTTAGTTGGAGACCTTGTTGAATGCAGCAGCTCTGGTTTAACCTTGTTAGGTTCAGACTGTTTGAGGAAAGTAATTACTTTGACCTGTATTTCACTTGGGGACCAATTATACTCTATTAAGTACAACTTTTTTTAAAGGATAACTTGTATGGACCATTAATTCTCCTTCGTTAATTTTATTTTATCCAAAAATTTCTTTGGTTCAATCTCCATGTCTTCCTCTATGAACGAAATTGCTAGGTCAAATTCTCCCCTGTCCATAGAGAATGTGAAATACTCCCGAACTTCATCGCTTCACATATCTGAGATAACAAAATGTTCAAATGCCTTTTTGACTATATAGATCTCAATTCCGTGATATGTGACCATTTTGTGACAGCTTTTACAAATTTTATCACCATTTAAAGTAATTGTGTTATTAACTGGGATAGATGATGAATATACAGCAAGTGCTCATCTAATTCCATAGTAGCCGCGATAAGAAAATACCCAAAACGGTACAAAATCGACGGTTATTAGTTACTGCCACAGTATATTAAGAATAGACTTTAGTTGTAAGTCATACTGCTTGCATTTTCTACCCAAATATATAATACGCAAATTGCCATTAACATTTACAGATACATTACATTCCGATTGAAATCGGAAGAAATATGTCGTTCTCGTCGCCTTGTAAGTTTGCTCCCAGTCATCTCTCTCTCTATAATAAATCCCTTTCAAAAGAATCAAAATGCTGTAAATATAACATATTGCATGGTTTATTGAATTGTTCACTTTAAACCTATGAATCGTATGGTTCTTGGTAGTAAACAATACAATACAGGCACTTGACTTTAAACAATTTTTTATAAATAGGTAGATAATTTTCTGAACTGTACTGCAGAAAATTTATTTCCTAGCCAAGTATAAAAAAGAAACGTTTTTGACGAAACCGGTTACTCACTGACAACTCTTCATATACACTTATAATATTTTGTATGTTAAACATCAAGTAATCACGGCTATCAGAAAACTTATGCAATATTTAAATAACTGATAATAAATCTGTCATCATTGTCCATCTCATTATTGCTCTAACATTTAAAACCAATCTTCTTCGTGCTTAAAATGTAAAAACATAGTTATGTTAAAAACCAGATTGGGAGGTTGATTTCTGCTCTTAAAGCACATAAAGGTGTAGCCAGTGGTCGAAATAAGCCAAGCTTGGGTCGTTATTCATAAATATTTATTATACAGAAAAACCTGAAATTTTGTAATTATACGAGTAACACAGAATAGACACACATGACAAGACAATTAGACACAGACAAACATATACATTAGACAACGAAATGAAACGGTAATATTACAATTTAGAATGAACTTTAATTTATTACATTAATTCTTACCGGGACAAACAATCCTAATCCTTTCAGTATATTGCTATACAAGAATGGTCTGACCCGTTCAAGGGCTAGGCGGAGAGTGCCAGTCCGGTATAAGATTTTGGCGGGGAAGAGTGCATGCATAGTTAGTCATGTGACCCTATTGTCCAGTCTTGTCATTTTCCACGTTACAGATTTTAAACTTTCATTCATAAACACTCACTCTACACACATATACCAATCAAACACATACGCTAGCGCTGTAATTAGATATACAAATAATATAACTGGTTACAAAGGTTATACATGTAACATTTTTCCTATACTCTCTGTGACGCTTCCACAAAGTTATTATCATCCTATAATTTAAACCTCTTCTCGTACATTCATTCTTTCTTTCGTCCGATATCATTGGTATTTTGAAAAAAAGAAATTGTTTACTCATGAACACATTCATAATTGTTTAACATATGCACATCTTACAGAATTATGTATATAGTATTTGATTTCACACACAAAACAAAACCTGGTTCACATGAGTTGCTTTGTTCTATTGTAAACAATGTAATGTGGTGTATATGTATTTAATCTATCGAAATAATGACGGGAAATTAAAGGGGCTTAACTCAAACTTCAAGGAAAACTGAGAATGTACTTATTACTTCTTATGCAAATATGACAACTGCAAGAAAGAAGAACGTCAAAAAAAAAATATCAGGAAGGGGTTCAATCAATGGAAGACGCGGAATCAGCGGAATTTTAAAATCATTATGGAAAAATTGAAAAGATGATATAAAATCAATAGCATCTTTATTTCAAAGCAACAGCTGCAGATTTCTTTTTTACAAATCTATTATAGTACTTGGCTTAATAGATCACCTTATCCTTATTGAAATTGAATAAAATGTCATATCTTTGAGTTGGTAAAGATGCACTGGCTCTACAAAGTTCTATTGACATTTTGTTTTAAAAACAGGACATAAGCATACGTATAGAAAGGACTCGTTTGTTTTGTATTCAATCTAGGCCTGTGTAAAAGAACCACATACGCTAACGCTTGATTCCCGCTTACACTATATATCGTTTATTTCAGTTTTCTATTCAGGTTTTATTTTAAGCACAACAAAGTTCATTGAAGATTGATTAACATGATTCATCATATTTAGTCATAATTTTTATGCTTCTTTTTTTTCTTCTTACCAAGAAAACCAGAAGCAGTCAGTAGTCTATAAACGAATGACACGCCCAACCAGTTTACCGCGGATTTACAACATACCGATGTATCAACGGTTAAAATAAACCTCGGTAAATAACATTCTGGTGAATGCTGATACCCGTTTCAAAAATGTGTTTCCTCGTCTATCATACATATCATTTTTTTCAAATAGTTATAACAAGTTTAAGTTGATATTGTCATATTATGTGTTATTTTACACTTTTGATCCCTCCAATAGCTTTAAATAGCAATATTGAAAACACCGTACTCTATAGACTGTTCTGACAACAGGCATTTGGCTTTTCTGTTTCTATAACTACAGTAATTTTGTTTTTACCCTTTCGCTCACTTTGCATGAGTAATTCATGAAAAGTTTGAAGACAGGTGTAAATATCAACTGCAAGTTATACCGGTTCATTTTTCTGCAGTACTCGTTGCCATTATGACCCAATGAGCCACCAACAAAAACATTTTACACTTAACAGAAGATGAAAGAATTCTGTCGCTATTTCTGTTTTTCTAAGCTTTAACACTTTAACAAAACACTTTAACTATTCTTATGGTAAAACATCCAAAATATTTGTGTAGTTGTGTATAAAAATTTAATTCAAAGGATAAAAAACTTCAACATTTGCGCAGGACACAAAGTACAATTACGTGTACGATGGCTGTCATCTTCATCCGTTTCAATAAATAAAAACGTTCAGGCTAAACAAATCCATAATTGACATCCTGATTTACATATCGCTCCATTAGTTCTCTAATCGTTGCACGTAAAGTTTGTCCTAACCCAAATGCTGTTTTTCTCTAGCTAGTTAATGTGAACTTCATTTAAAAGCACACAAAGGCTGGACCAGAATGGACCAGATTACATCGAATGTGCTTAGACAATGCTTGATACATCACCAAGAACTCCAAAGATGTAATCATTTAACCTTTTGAAACTATTTATAATGGAAAGTACGAGCTATGCCGTAAAGATGAATTCACAGGGGGTCTTCTTATATTCAAGACATTTTTTCTCAAAAATGAATTAAAGATTTTCATATCTTATATCAAAGACATTTATCTGCATACTTCGATAGCCTTTCATAAAAAGGTAATTGTTCTAAATTTGCACTTTTAATATTTTCATGATTTATCAGATAACTTGTATCATGGCGTTTCCTTTGTTTATTTTTTTAATTTAAAATTCCAATAAAGATAATTAATTTTGAGGTTCGAAATGTTTTTTTTACGTTGAGCTTGGATTTGAACTTAATGTAACTTAAATTAATAAAAAATTCTGCTACAGATTCTATTAAAAGAATATGTGTATAAACATACATGTACATATAACGTACATAGTTTACAATAGAATAAATTTCTGACACTAAAAAGGATAGTCTCTTCTTTAGAATAATTGTTAATTCAAGCAGTTCAAAATTCAATGTAATTCCATCTGTTAAATAAAGCACTTAGCAAATTAATAAATTATTGCAGATTGCTTGTTGTGGTATTGAAGTCAAAATCAATCTTAATGTCGTGATAAAAAAATTAAAATTAAATTGATTTTGATAAGACCAAATTGTTTTAAACGTTTTTGGAAATGGTCATGGCGCAATTACAGCCACAATTGCAGGAATATATTTAATAATTTAAAAAAGAAGCGTGATGCAGATCTAAAAGACATAACTTGATATGTGATTGGTCGAAGATTTATTTCAATTTCGTCAAATTTATCATCATCAAACTAAAGTAATTAAAGTGTCATGGATTTATTTATTTTCTCGTGCTCAGTTGAAGTGCCTTGACTGAGATTTACTTGTATATTTGCATGACATTCTTTTTGTGAGAAATGTTTTTTTTTATTGTTTTCTAAGCAAAGATGTATGGTTATCAACAATTTGTATCCTTCCCAGAAAATTATTTAAGCAAAAAATTTCTTTCTTTAGTGGTTAATACGGCTTCGAAGGTAACAAACATTGAAGGGAATTGGGTAAAAATCCGACTTACTGGTTTATGTATTTTTTCCCTCAATGATCACTCTCGGTACAACCTAAACAGAAGGTTTATATTTTGCCTGCATGGTTACGATTTGGTCTGTTGAGCATGCGCGGGCAAATTAGCACTTAAAATTGTCAAATGATTAAAGTGGTAAGATCCGGTTCTGTCATTTATTTATTCATAGCCTATTAACTACTATTTTCTATTGAACGAAAACAGAAAATACTTGGTGGTTGTTAGCATCGTAAAGAAACATTATTTGTATTACTTAATCTATAAGCCAAACACCTTAGCATTTAACTACCAGAGATATTCTACTGCAATTTGTTTATCATTCTGAATCAGAAAATGTAATCGATCTAAAATTAACAAATATTTACAATCATGTATTACGAACTCCATAGCGTGTCTTCAGTAAAATAATAGTTGGCTACTGATGGATTTACTGCCAATCAATTATATAAAATACTCGTAGAGAAAATAGTGCAAACAAAAGAAATAAATTGGACGATTGATGTTCTCTTTTAGTAAAATAAAAAAAAACCAACTCATGTAATTCATAAAAGAAGGAATAATTTTTTATGGTTCATTTGACTTCTTACCGTCAGTTACGTTCAGGGGACATATCAGATCGGAGTCGTGAAATGCAAGGTCAAAGTCGACAGTGAGAAATGCATATTCTCCATTCAGTAAGCCTAGATCATTAGCTGCACACAATAATCCTACTATATCGCGTGGATACGCATATATCAGAAACACTGAAACAAGAAGAAGGTTTTTTTTTTTCAATAAACTTTAAATGTTTAATCCATAGAAATTGCATATATCAAAGTGTAAGATAATCTCTTTTATATAAATTCATATCCTGATTTTCTACGAAATTCTTTATGTCTTTGATTCCCTGAAATACCAATTACAAGTAATATAAATTTTTTAAGTATCTGTTATATTGAATCTTTGATATGTTTGACACTGCATCTTTGATAGCTGCAAAAAATGTCAAAATTGACACAGGCAATATCATCCAGAATTGTGTTAACTAGTTTATTGTCTGCTCCAAGAAAAACATTGCCAATCTTAACAAGAACATATTTTTTATGGTTCATTTTACTTCTTACCGTCAGTTACGTTCAGGGGACATATCAGAAAGAAAAGAAACTCCAAGAAAAACATTGCCAATCTTAACAAGAACATATTTTCCAAAAGTACACAGTGTAGTTTTGGTATCGTAAAACATCGGTGACAGGATGACTATCTTCATTTTTTTACTTTATGTACTTTCATGTACATATATCTTTAATAAAAATTATGAGAGAGAGAGAGAGAGAGAGAGAGAGAGAGAGAGAGTTTATACCTCTTGTTGTGTGGGATTCTACTTCCAAATGATGTTTTAGATACACCGGATCGTTATAAATAGACAGTAGGTTAACATCATATCCTTTCTTTTCTAGCACTACCTGAAATGAAACAGCGAAACCCATCAGATCTCTTTATTTCACATATCCTGTAAAATAGATGTAAATCATACTAGGCAAACGATATTTTCAATCTTGAAAGAGCAATACGCTATCTGATTTTTTTTTAGACATGTCTCGTAAAATAGTTGAAGTTAAAATATTTATTTAGTTGGTGTATTTCTTTAATGCAGTTTTTCGTGTGCAATAATAGTGTCCCGTGCATGTCTTCCCTATGTGCCTCAAAGAAGATACATCCATTTTGCATGACATAAGTTGTGGTCAGGTTTTCTGTTGCACAGACAATTAAAACGCTTAATATACATATGAAACACATTTTTTGGTTTCGATAAGATATTAAATCCAATCCCGTTTTTCCTGAAGTTATTTAACATTTGAGACTGACAAATATACAAAGAGACGAAAGAAACCAATGTTTTAATTAACTCTTGAAATTTTACGTTTGATATCCGAGATAGAAGAGGAAATCATTGATGTCGTAGACGTTTGTACTTTCATAAAGTTACTTCATTCTAAAGTCTGGCGTTTATGCCCTCTAGCCATCAAAACCTTAAGGGTACATCCACCCCTGCTCGGCCTTGTTTAATATACACGATAAGTAGTAATTCATGATACATTTGATGCGTGATTTTTTCCCCAAATATCAGAATTGTTATCATTTAAATAATTTCTTGTATACTCTTGTGAAACAACAAAGAAAATGTGTTTATTGTTTAAAAAACACATCTTTCAAAAAATCAATATTACAGGTAGAACCTTTAATGAAAGTTTTCTAATAACTTTAATATAAATCATTTTTCTTTAAATTGTAGCATACAAAGGTAAACTTAGGGCAAATGATTTGGTATAATTTTTACGGCATTTGTTTATATGTGTTAATAGTTTTTTAATCTACAAGTTGCAGGGTTTTTTTTAATGATTTCTGTGATAATTGTTTTTTACATCAATGTGTTCTGCCGATTCCCGCCAGATTTTCTCTGTTCCCTCCGCTATGATAAGGCGATTCCATCCAAAATGTTTGATAGTGTCTTCGATGAACGTCTCCATCTCTATATATGGCGTAGAAACTCGAACAAACGTAGAAAAGAGAGTGTTGTCTGACAGCGACTTCTCGGCGCATCCAAAGCTGATCATCGGAAGGTTCCATCTTTTGGCTAAATGACCAGCAGCTTCACAAACATCGTCACACACTGGGCCTGTGGCGAGACATTAATGAAGCAATTAACATTTTGCCAGAATGTTGCGTGCAAAAAGACTGAAATAAGATTTGTTTTGTTTATAAATTGTCTCTTATTACTTTGGCATCAAACGTTAAACACATGTATCTATTATATATATTCTTTAAAACACTTTCTTCATTCATATCAATTATTCTTTAGGTAGTAAATTTTATGATATCCTCGAAGTGTTTCAGCATCTTTTCATTTTATGGCATCTATGACAACATACATACATTTATTTATATATCTAGCAAGGTTTCAGCTTAAAGGTAATACTTCTTCAGTTTTTATTCAAGTAAGGTTGGTCAGATAAATTCAAACATAATTAAGCGAAAAAAAAATCAACTCCATGACTGTGTGTCATTGATTATTAGCCCTGTTGGAATCGACGTCACTTGATTAACGTCTAAAAAGCCACGGCCTTTTATTTCTATACTACAGTCAATAAAAATGATCGATGTATGGAGGAAGCAAGGCAAATTGCTATATATAAGCTATTTGGAACTCATCCATAAGTACAAACGCGCAGTTTTATTTGCTTAGGCTCTTTGAAAATACAACAGAATTTTAATTGAACAAATATCATCCAATATGAAATTACAAATAGCGATTACTGTATTATATTGTATAATTTCTGTATTAAGATTAACATGATAAATATGTGATTTATTTTTCTTTATGTCGGTTATTTTTTTTTAAATGAAGAATAAAGATGGCAATATCACTGTGGTTAGAATAAACGTGTTTGGTTAATATATAAGCAAAATTGAAAATACCACATTTCAAAAACAAGAGATTTGACAAACAAAAGAAAATGTCTAATTGTAATAAACTTGCAAATAGAAAAATATTACTTGTATTTAAACAATTTGTTTCCAGTATTTAAGCTATATAAATAAATACACCGTACGGGAATCGACGAAAACTTTTGAGCCTTGACCGCGTGTGACTTACCAAATAACAATCAAGTTTTAAATTACAATCACAAAACCCTCCTCTCTCCGAGAAAAATGTAACAGTATTTATATTTTGGGTAAAATTGCGTTATTTTTATCTTATAAATATAAAATGAAATGGTTTGTTGGTGGGTTTTTTTTTCACTGACACCAAAAACATTATGTTTACCATTCGCTGAAAGCATTCATTCAAATTATCAATTTCCATAAAATGGGTAAAAAAACAATGACATCTGATGATGAACAGATCACTTCTAAACATAACTTTTTTTTGCTAGATTGCCACCTACATGTATTTGTTTCCTGACAGCGTCCTCTGAGAATTACATGTAAATACTTATAAAACAACATTACTCTAAAAATAGCAAAATAGCAGATAACTTCTCTATACAGGGGATATTTTTGCATATCACACTTAAATATATGACAAGAGACTGATAGAGTTTCAAATTAACATTTATATACAAGCATCTTTAACCTCATCCAACGATTCTGCTACATCTTTTGTTAACAACATGCCAGAATTGAGGTATTGATTACTGATGTCAAATTCAGCACAAACAAATTTTATTACTTTATTCATGCTGAGAGAAATTGCCAACATTGAAAATATTTCCAGCATTGATTAGAGCATTTTTGCACTAAACACTGTCTACGCACAAACGTATCTAAGATGTGAAGAAATTTGTCCGACTCTGAGAATTACATTTTGACTTAAGGTGGCCGACTTTAGTTTCCATTGCATATGTTTTTGCGCTATCTAGCAAAATATAGTGTAATTATAGCTTTTATGAAATTGTTTTATCAATAATAATGAAACTGAACACAATAAACTAAATGTTTTATTTCATGATTTTTTTTAAAACGGTTTTTCCGCAGTTTGGTAGATGAGCGTTGCCATTGTGCTTTTATGACGTTATGTCAGCGTTGTATGAGAGTTGTAGGAGAATTTTTTTTTAAGAAATGACAAAATAAAAAAAAGTAAAAGGTGTACGTCTTGGAAATTTTACGCACAGAAGTATTATGTCCTATTTTTCGTAATTTCTGATTTAATTCAATGCAATTATCAACGTTTGTATAATTATGTGTGTAATGCTCCAAATACATGTACATAGCAAAATATGGTGCATTTTGATATCTTGAGTTGACCGCCGATAAAAATAGGATTGTAGAATTTAGTATTTCTTATATATACGGTTGAAAATGATTTTACAAATCACATATTACAATTTGAGAAAAATGCCTATTGTAGTATTTTTATAATCTGATTCGTAGTGAAGAAAAATGTCGATTTCCTATATATTATCAAAATAAATGTACCTATATTTTAGATGGTCCATTGAAAAAAAATAAAAGGTTGATTTTCATAAAACTTCGCAAATACAGGTATACAAGCGTTGTTGTGTATTACATATGGTTGAAAAATAAAGTTATGCTACTGAAGTTTTTACGAAAAAAAAATATAAAAAGAACCCAGGCCGGCGTCCTTAAAAAAAAATACATATACATTTTAAATCAAACCAGAGTTGTCGTATATTCACTCATCTGGCTTTTCCATAGCTAGTTTTCACTTGCTCTACTTTAATCGGGAAGAATGTATGGTTAAATATGTATCTTAATCTTTGCTAGAAAACAGTAAAATTATAGTCATTTGGGATGATATTTTACGGTCAAAAATGAATATATACCATCTATTCTAGTAGCATTAAATATCAAAACAAAGAAAAATACAAACATTGGCAAAATAAGCAAACAAATCATGTATAGATATCGTAATGCAGTTTTAAAGTTTTAATTACTTACCTATGAAAGTGTCAATATCTTTTTCAGCCCCTGATTGGAAGTCCATGATGGCCACCAATTCATAAAGCCCCTGTCCAATGTCACAACCTGTGTCCCGAAATTTATAGATGAAATTGACATCATGTTTTTGAATTTCAAAAAACCTTGAATCACCTTTGATCAAAAGAAAGGAATCTTCCACCAAATGATATATACTTTCTCCCAAAACTCTTGCACCCGTTAATGGTGCCAAAATTCCTACTGTAACATTCAGACTTGACGAGGCATTTTTAAGGATTAATGAAGAGAATAATATGAATCGCATGGTAATGAAAGACATGTTTAAATGGTTTTATTGTAAACCTGACGTAGTTGTTTGCCATTGAAGACTCAAAGAAGCAGGACCACTAAACATGAAATGCACATAGACCTTGTATATATAGGGTCGGAAACTATCACATCATTAACAATGCACCAATAAAAACTAAGTAACCATTCGTTCGATGTCCATGGCATTTATACACCGCTCTCTTTTCAACATCCAGTAATGGCTTGCCTTGCACAAGTGGGTTTTTTTTATCAGCTTCCGTATGATATCGTACTAGCACTGGAGACAGGAACAGATGAAATGTGTCACAAAATAGCAGTGTCACGCTTCCAACCCAACAACAAACACTAATTGTCAAGGTATTAACTCCATCTACTCGTTAGAGTACAATAGTTCATCAGCATACAGAGAACGCCTTTCTCGCTTTATCGATTACGCTAATGTTTTCATCTTTTAAACCATCAAATATCTATTTGATGCTTATGAGATGTTATGAGACGCTTTGTCCACGTCTAATGACAAATCTCTATTAGCTTGTATGTTGCGACCTGGTGTTACCTCTAAAATGGATTATACGAATTTGAAACATTGTATTGATAATGCAGAATATCGATTCCATTATTATTTCTGATACCATGCTTTAGATAGCTTAGATTTTACAAATTTACTAAATCATTAATGATGCAGAAAACATATTTTTTTCTCAAATTTTCAAGAGATCGATGCCTTTCAAACGTCAACATATCACTGCATGCATGTTGTTTTAATAATAAGGAAACTCTTAAGGTAAATTAAAGGTAGAATATTACTTCAGATTATGATCAATTTAAGGTTTTTTTTTTCAATTGGACCTTCTTTAAATCTCAATTTCAATATTGATGTCCAAACAAAAGTGACTCGCTAATCGGTAGTTATTTGGCTATAGGCTAAACATCAACTGCAGACGTATATATTAGTATCCTAACTACATGTAAGTTCATCAAATTATCTTGTTCAAAAACATAGATTATTTGTGAATATCCAGTCTTTGGCTAGCGAAAAATCAATTAATTGGTCAAAATGTGTAAAGATATCTTAAAATGTCCAAAATGACTTAAATCATAGGGAATGTTACGGAATGTTATAGCAACTACTGAAGTCTTAAAAAGTTGTCTACACCACACACCATTGGCGTAGTATCTTGGGTGCACCTTGGCCTTGATTTCCCTCCTTATGAAACTGTATAACAAAAAATACTTGAAATCTTTTATTACACATATACACATAACAATTTTTGGTTGTCCTGGCAGAATGCATGTCGCAGTTGTTATTTAAAAGTTTTATATTTTGCGTATTTACATTTGGCGCGCATTGCCAATCGAGTGTGTATAAGTGGTGAATGAGTGAATGTATGAATGAGTTTTGGTAAGTCACGTGAGGATTTTGTTTACGGGTGTATGTTGACCATGTGTTTATTGTTTACTACTAGATTAAAGCTGACCAATAGAAATTTACGACTGAATTCATTAATATGCATGATTTACTAATTCACTATACATAGCAAAAATCCCGTCAATTCCCCAACCCCACAACTTTACCTTCATGGTAGATACAGTGAAAAGTACCTCTACCTGTTCAAGATATTTCATATATTTTGTAAACTCAGAGTTCTGGATACCGGGTAAGCTTCCGTGTACCTTGTAATTGAAATATCTATTTATATTTTATTGAAATTACTTTTAATTCATTTTATTCAAATGTTCTAAATTACCGTGCGATGTTGCGTATGAATTGTGTAACTGTTTGTGAGTGTGTTTATACTTATAGGTTTTATTTATTAATATAATCCTCGAAATAAAGAACCAGTGTAGCTGAAATCAATTATACCAGGGATTCAGAAGACCCTGCGACACGCAAATGAGCACATCTCTTTATCCTTTATCCCTACCTTAAATGATCTAAATGATCATCACGTGGAGCGATATTTGCCCCCCCCCCCTCCCCCCTCCTTCCTTGTCTCATCGTTTTGTTTGTTTTGGTTTCGAGCCAAGTGTATATTGCCTGACATTCCTCTAAATACATGTACATGAATCGTTCCCGTTTTAGCCTTGAATGCATTTCACATTTCATTTCACCTATCAAGCCATAAAAAGATAAATTTATGCA
Organism: Magallana hongkongensis; assembly: GCA_016163765.1. NCBI lineage: Eukaryota > Metazoa > Mollusca > Bivalvia > Ostreida > Ostreidae > Magallana > Magallana hongkongensis. The sequence continues at coordinate 35,713,454 of WFKH01011801.1, forward strand.
AAAAGTAAAAATGAAATTAATTCAAATCTAAATGTAAATATAGGCCTAATATGCTAGTAATTCTACCGAACGATATTTCACATGTCCATCACGCTCAGGAATTTACCTGTGACAGATGAAATTTTGGTAATAATTTCAACTTTCTTCAGAATCATCTGATAGGATAAATGGTTAAACATTGATACTTTTCCACATAACAATTAGATTGTTCAAAAGATCAGAGAACAAGCAATTAAGGTAAGAGTTCTCTATTGCAGGAGAGATGAACGGTGGGGCTCGGCTTGAGTTATCATCGCTCTAACCTTCAGCCTCTCCATGTATCATTCATTCGTAAAGAAACTCGAAATCTATGTTTTTGTCATTACTAAAACAAGCAATGCTATATCGTAACTGTTGTTGGTTTTTTGGTTGTTTTTTTTTTTGTTGTTTTTTTTTTTTTTTGCTCATTTGCATTCGATATGCAGAAGGTCTTGTCATTATGTCGTTTTCTTACTAATCTTAAATTAAGTTCGTGTATTTAATTTAAATTCACAAAACATAATTCAGTAAGCGATCAACAGTAGAATTGTACGAGGAACTCCAAAGGAAAACATACCGGGTTGTGTCAAATCTGATCCTAAGCGTCCTATAACATGTTTATGAAAATATTTCAAGAGGTTCAGATCTTGATCTTGGTAAACTTTTCGGCAGGCACTAGCAGACTAACTCAGAAGCTAAATTTATTTTTTTTTCCTCATTAAGTCGCGAAGAAAAAAAAGATCAATAAGAAGTAAAGTCGATGCTAGGCGGACAATACGATGTTTTGATATTACGTCATCCCAATATTTACAAAAAGAAATTTGAATTTGTCACGCAAATTCAACATCATGTATTACTAACTCCGTGATAAAAAAGGAGAACGTGAATGCACAACCTCATGTAACTTCACATTATTTGGCCTATTAGATATCTATCGATATATAGGGTGATATGATGGCTATTGTTATGTTAAAATTTCACATGAAAAAGGCCTTTGCTTGGAAGGGAGGGACGTTGTCAAGAAATACTTTGCAATCTAAGACACTATTGATTTTTGAGGGTAAGCGTAAAGGTCTATTGCGGCTCTTTTTTAAGTAGGCACATAACTCATAATTAGCCTGGAATTACTCACTGGTCCATTGGAAAAAAAAGATCTATTGACGCTTGTGTTGACATATGAAATAAGCCAATCTGAAATTAGCAACCCCAGAGGTGTATTGAGTGATATCTACCAAATTATCGTATGGATAAACAAAGGAACCAAATAGGTCGTATACTTTTTAGGTGTCAATTTATTTTTAACTCCACGCACTATGTCTGCGGAATTCGTAATGAAGTAAATTTAATGTGAAGTCATCTGTTCAATGATTTTTTAGGCAATGAACTTGGAACAAACATCAGATCGTGCTGTGAGGCTTTTAACAAGGATCATTCGCTAATGAACTTAAAGAAATTGTAGCAAACATTTCAGATAATTTTGTTGCAAATTCATGCGTATCAACAGCAAGGTTACAGAGAATCTTTGCCGTGGCCTTTTTTATATAGTTAATCCATCATATATGTGTAAAATTACCATGTGTCATGATGCAACATTCTAAAGTATATCATTTTGTTCTAGACAATTTTCCCTTATTAGTCATATTTGAAATTTTATTCAAAATATATATACTTTATATTATTTATAGAAAATATAAAAAATTTACAACATAACTGTATAATTTAGGGATGGCAATCGATTGCAGAATTGATAATCGGTTACTCGCAATTCGTTCCAACCGATTAACCGGTTACTCGCATCAAAATACGCAGATTTTTGACATGTTATTATTATTTTTAATAATTGTAACAAAAAAAGCACACGATAGGAATACATGTATTCTGTTTATGTGTAAATCAAAATATAAAAATCATATCCCATGATAAATATTCAAAAAGAGAGAAAACAGTCATGAAATAGTTTTACTGACCATATGTCGCAATTCCGCAGTCAGTTCGACTTCTCAAAAAAAAAATCTGCCCATCAAAAGTTATAAATCTCAGTTTGAAATGATCCTTTTGGATAGTAACAAGTATGTACCTGCTTTAGACAATTGCTATTTCTATGTAATAAATTGATGTCGTATTAAAGGAAAAAGTAAAATCAACACATTGAGCGTAGGTAATAATGATAATTGTAACGATACTCAACAGTGATATTAGTATCATTCATTAATAATTCATGAAAAGCTGAACAGACAAGGCAGTGACATGTTGTTTTATCAGTCATTATAATTAACACCTACTGACCAATTTTCCTCCAAGAGCTGAGCCCTGGGGTCTTAAGGGTCTCCATTTTAACTTGATTAGATAATAGTCTCGAAATACTAAAAATAAATTTTATTTTGAAATTGCGTTAAAATATACAAAATTTTTTTTTATACGACTAACCGATTACTGATTTTGTAACCGGTTACCATCGTTCCGACCGAGTAATCGGTTAACTGGTTAGAGATTGCCATCCCTAGTATAATTAGATTGAAAACTCGTGTTAATTAATATGTATTTATGTGTAAAACACACATATACATGCATTATAATTGATTTGGAACATATGTTACTTTTAAGGAAATATGACTCAATTGAGATTGAAGTAAAGATTGAAGACAATTAATCTATCTGAGCTACATAAGATTCAACAGGTTTTATCTAGAGATTATTGTTCCACTTTGAAATAAATTAAAAAAAAATAAAATATTGATTTTGAAATGCTGGGTGTGCGAAAATAAATGTATACTTCCATAGACCAATTCGACTTTTGAACACATTCAAAATGGTACATTCCCCAACACAACAGCCAATGTACAACTACTATATTCAAACATTTCAAAATGGCGAATATTGTGATCAAGTAAGCACTTCACTGTTTGATTCGATCAGATTACGGTTCATTAGAACTTCCTGCAAATACATGTACAGCGTATTTTATTTGTTAGATGTTTCTTGCAAACGTATTGCGAACAGAAGATTTTCATCATATGTTGAATCCCTGCTTGTTTGCTGCAATCTTACAGAAAATACTGCAGTGTTTTATTTTTAAATTATTTGATTAGCTATGATTACATGCCGTCAATATCCAGATAGTACAGACAGAAGAGTTAAAACATTGAAATTTTATTGGAATTAAATCATGCTTCTTAGATGAAACATCTATATAGCCACAGAAAGAATAAAAAAAAACTAGTTACAAATCAAGTCAGTTTGTGGATTTCCATTTAAATAAATGTGCAAAGTAGAGAGTTTTCCAGCGCTATATAAACACTGCGGAACAGGATTCATGAAGGCCTACAAAAAACAACCAAACTGTTAGCTTGCAGTCGACTTGACAAAGTTTTGACAAAGAAAGATCTTGTCAATGAAGAAATTAAACGGAAAAATGAAACTATGCTAATATTTGGATCCACACTATCCAAGAAAAATGTTCTTTTAAAATATTCGCCGTCTTAAGAGAGGGTAGGCTATTCACAATTGCTTGTAGCCTGTTCTTTTATTACTTTTTTCTTTTACATTTAACTCGCTTACTTTGAATCTTGGTTTTTTGAATGTCAGAAATAATGAAAGCATATTATAATAAAACAGCAGCGAATTCATCTCAACGTGCCCAAATATTTGATAACATCAAGATAGGGTAATTGCATTATGACCTCTGGACTGAAGGGACTTAACAGTTTACTTTTCGCAAAGATCACAGTTGTTCCCCCTTTTGGTCAACCTTTTATTGACCACGGTAACAACGCTTAATGATATTTATATCAAGCGGCGTTGTATCATTTCAAAACAGTTGTTACAGACCACTACTAGTAGGATCTTTGAAAATAAAACCTTGCACTCACAGCAAAGGAGCTAGTTGTCGGATGTTCAAATCGGGATGAGGAGAGGTCTGCTTGAAACGCCCATCCAAAGGCGTTCAATACACCTCCATTGTACAGGAGGAACACTGGGAAAAAGTTGTCACATGACATGTCCCGGGTAGCAGCATACCAATAGTGGACCCCTGTAAAAATAAATGTCATATTGAACTTTAATTACAACATTGGTACTTGCAACTGATGTTACCTTATCTCTGTTAATCGATGCAACAATGTTAACAAATGCTATGCATCTGACTCAAAGGTAAGATATACTAATTTTAATATAAATCAAAGTACTGAAGTACTGACGGGAGTTGATTTTATTGATTATTATTTATTTTAAAATCAACGATATGTAATTTCGCATGGCCAGTAGTTTCTTATCTGTATTTAAATATTTACGCAAATGTTTTCTAATATGAATTCTCGGGCTTTTCCGACAAGAATTCCGAGCTATAGACGGAAATTCCCGTATGAATCATGTTGTGTAATATTTAAAGATATTATTAACGCCACCAAACTCTACAATGCATTATGTATCAGTAATCAAAATATTTCTGAAAAATTATATGCAAACAATTTTTAACAAACAAAATATTTTTTATTATTATTATTTTTTAATAATAAAGTCTAGTCTACGCCCGTACTGGTTCTATCTTTAGATTGGATAGTCTGCCCTTGATTCCGAACGCTACCGCTGAAGAAATGACGCTTTGGTTATCAATGACATCGAACCAGTCTTATTGAACTCTGGCGTAGAAATACATACATGTACGGTTACAAAAAATATCTAAATTGTTCGTACCATTTAAAATCTGACTATTTTCAAGGTATTTATAAATAAGTTACCTTGAAAACAATGCTTCTGAATACAATACATCGAATTTATCGATTATTTTCAAGTACTAAGTCTTGTCAGCAGTGATGATTTTCCATTCATGATTGTGCTTAGATCCAAACACTGTTTCATTTCCGTTTTGCCAGAGTAACTGCATAGGAGAGTTGATTAAAATCAACTCCCAAAAATGAATGGTATACACTTACCCATGGCAGGGAAACAGTGGCCTTTGACCCACGCTGTTGAACCAATGGCTGACTCTTGGTGAGGAATCTTGATGGAGGCCAATGGATCAGTGCCGTTTTGAATATACAGGTCCGTCCCAGTACCCTGGCTGCTGAACTGACCAGCCGTTCGTCCATGAGTGCAAATAGAATCTGTATGCATATTAGAAAAATCGAGTTTCAAAATTTCATATGAAAAAAATAAGATTAAAAAAATTTGAAGAGCAGGAATCAGCTTGACAGTATGTTTACCCGGAGAAACAAAATAAGCTGTCATGTAGTACTTGTCGCCATCTTGGACCAATGGATGGTTTTTCAGATTTGCAGAAGGATATCCATTACTCAGTGTGGTTGGTAACTATTAATAAGAAAATGACATGGAACTTTGGAAAGGGTGATGCTAAATGTTTTCTTATATAATTGCCCATTTCCAACCTCCAAATGCCTTGGACATCCATCGTCGCAAGGCACGAATTTTGAGTCCATCCTACTTCCACAAACGGACATAAAACCCATGCCTTGTGACGAATAACCCCGTTGTACGTGTTTTTCTCACAAAATACGTATTGTAAGTATTTCAAACTTTTATCGATATAAGGTCGATGCAGAGAAAAAGTTATATGAAACTCTCCGATAGAATTTTTTAATAATAAGATCAACATTTGCAATAAGCAATTCTGAATTTTTGTTGCGTCGATTGCGTGATCCATCTAGAACAACATGTTTCCATTATTATTATTATGGTGTTGCGTATTACAATTTTCTTAACAGAAAATAATAATATGAATGAAAAAAGCATTAATTGTTACATGTAATTTTAGAAAAAAAAGGATTTAACAAAATAGGAATCTAAATGATTGGAATGTAAAACGAACCTCTATAATCGGTTTTACTTTATATACATAATGTATACAGATTTACATGTAAAGTATTCATTATTTTTAATTTGATCGAAAAACCATCAAAGATGAATAGACATAAAATGACATATTCCACTCGTTTTAGTTAGTTGGGTTTTTTGGGGTGTTTGTTTGGGGGGAGGCACAATTTTGTTTGTTTCTTTTCGTGAAACATTCGCACATGCTAGTACATCAACCATTATCCATTATCATGTATACAAGACTAGTTTAATACATGAAAAATTTTCCTGTTCAAAGCTGCACTCTATCAATACGAAACAATCATAAAAATGAATTAATATGTCCTATTTTCAATGATCACAAATATAACGCAATTTCTGACGTCATATACCGCCACTGATTGCGAAAATGAGATATAAGGATGAATATATATATATATATATATATATATATATATATATATATATATATATATATATATATATATATTGACAACTCTTCTGCAAAACAAAGAATCAATTTGCTAATCTGAAGCACTTACAAAATTGCCTAATGGCGGCAAAATTTGACTTTTATCATATGACGTCATTTCCCCCATGTACATTTTACAAAATTCAAAGGTTATGTTGAACTTTCTACTGATAAAACTGTCAGCGTTCGAAACATCCTATATATTTTTTCTCTTTTTACTCAGTCAATTTTTTTATCGCTATACTATCGGAGCATTATAATAACAAAACACCTACCCCGGCCTGAATTCCGGCAATATAACCATTGACGTCATAAATAAGGATAACAGCAGGGTCGTTGTCTTTCATGTATCTTTTGCCAAGAAAGTTGGCATGACCTGAAATAAGATCAATCGATTTTGGGTCCAGAAACGAGTTTCGAAAACGATACATATAAAAAAACACCCGCATCATTTTTTAAATCTGAATAGACAATAGCATTCAATTTATTCATTCAAATGTATTATCCTAGCAAAATAACACTGATTAACGTTTGGGTATTTTATTTTGCCATCGTATTGTTTTGACGATAACATTTATTTTACCGAAGATAATTTCAGAGATAACTCACCACATCCTGATATCATCGTAAACCCGCTGCTTTTAGCCTCGGACTCCGTTCTCGGCATGTTAACAAAACTAGAACTGCTGAAAGGGTTAATACCCCAGGTCACTGAGGGGTACAGACAAAACAATGAATATTTTTAAAGATTATTTTCGCTCTCTTGTCTCACTGCTTTCAATCAATAAAATATAATTACAAATTCCCTGTATGTTCTTTTTAAATTTTTCTCTGTGTCTGTCTGTCTGTCCGTCTATCTGTCTGTCTGTCTGTCTCAAAAGTTTAAAATATATAGATAAAATTAGTAATGGGTATCAATTCTTACCTTTCAATCCATCCCATGGATGAGATTTTGCTAAAAATACAGTAAACAATTACATGTATACATGCCACTATTATAAAGGATATTATCAAGACAAGAATTTCACAAGTATCATCTTTCATTGAAATTTTTTTATACACATTTACATCAGATACTAATTGGTAAAACTTTACTAACAGCCGAGTAACCATCCATGGCATATCGTGAGATTTACAATTAGGATAACACCAAAACAGGAAAACAAACCCATGGTGGAACCTTTTTGGAAGTAGGACAGTGTATCGTCCGGGCAGCTATATATGCAGGCTAATATGGAGACATTTCAACATTGCTTAGCATCTAAACATCTTTCAGATAAGACGGAGATATATACTTTGAACATTGGAACTGAATGTGACGATGTCACATAAAATTACCTCAAAGGTACATACAGGTCATATTTCATTTTTTTTTATTTTTTTAAATCGTTCAATTGCTTTTAGGTTGATTGTAGTTAAGAACCGACAGTTTTGCAACAGTACTGCCATTTACATAAATTTCTATTTTTTCAAACCAGAATCTGTACATGACAACAAATTTTGATTTTAAAGAATCCAAATTTTTGTTAAGGATAGTTCATATCAATTCAAACAATATACATGTACATTTATTGCATGATGGTTAGGGAAATATGAAGATTTATTCCCCCCCCCCCCCAAGAAAAATCATATTTCCCGAGGGCATCGCCCGAGGGAAATTTGATTTTTCTGGGGGAATAAAACTTCATATTTCCCAAACATTCATGCAATAAACTTTTTATTATACCGAACAACATATGATTATACAAAATACGTCGAGTTCAAATAGTTTTTCGACTTTTCGAAAGCAATAACGTCGTGAATGTTTGATTTTCTATTGTATTTTTTTTCTTAAACTCGAATCATAGATAATTTGATTGGTTTTCTGATATAAAGAGAATTAAAAGGATTAAATAGTTTAGATTTAATCATATTTGTCTACATCGTACGCTCATACCGGCTTTTTCATACCATTGGAATGAAAAATCCAGAGATTTCCGAAGAGGTGGAATATGATATTTATTCCCTAGGACAAACGGCGTTTTGTTCGCCCTGTCACGTGACTTTCTAGACCAATCAGATGACGCGTTATATAGAATTATCATATTGAGGTATAATAAATTTTGTTCTCGAGTCTTACTTTTGTAATGAACTCCAGCCTTTATTTGATGTATTACATGTAGTACATTATATATTAAACTTACGTCTTAGGTAATCTAATGTAAACCAATTTCATCATGTGATATATTAGAACATTATAAATTAAAAATAAAAGTTGGATAATCTGATATGAACCAATTTCATGTTTTTGTCTCTTTGGGCATTCTAAAGTGATAACCAACTTTACATAATACATAATGTCCTTCTGATATAATTTAATTTTAACAATAAAATAATGCATTATGACTACTTTTTTGTAATAATGCATATTTTTTGTTGTTATGATTTACATGCAAGTATGTTAAAAGAGCAATTTATAATACAATCACAGCGAAAAATTCCCTGTTGATTATTAACTCTATTTTGGACTTTACCTTTTAAATTCAACATCTGTTTTGTTATATTTTCTCACAATTAAATTCTATCAAAGTTATTTATTCAATTAGTGATCGACACTTTTCGGACTCTATCTGTGTGATTTCAAAGAGACAGTGTTATGTCTCAAGAACTACTAAGCTGTTAAAACAATATTGTGCAATTATCTGTTTTTCATGTCTAGGACATCACAGACTCATTGAGTTTTTTTAATTAACCTTTCACTCAGTTTACTTAATGTCTTAACCTGTCAATTTTTTCTCATTGTTTAGATTCTTACATATAGTTAATATGTACAGTTGTCAATCTTTAGTCTGGAATACGGCGGCCAGCCTCGGCCACGTCCGACTCACCCAGAGTCAGAGTCTGGATGTCACTATCGGCCATATCCGACTCGTTTGTAACATGTCTGTCTGTTGAGTTGTTTTAATGTTGCCATCGTTGAGACTCGTCAATTAAATTCGGAATCCTGCATCAATTGGCTTTTATATCACTGGAATTGTACTTCGGTGGACCTTCGGGAATACGGCACACTTATCCTTTTGGTTTTGACCTTAAGGCCCACAGCGTGCCTCAACCTTAAACCTTCTACCCTCTACGCCAACATTCCCTCACCCCGTTCGTACTGCAAACGACGGATGCAGTTCCAGACGAATTCCTAGTACCGTACAAATCTACGCGGTCACAATTGGTGGATGAATCCTAAGGGTAACATTAACGCCCGGGGCTGCTGCATATATTTTGCTGTAGTCAGATCCTGGACCTCTTCAGGCAGCGAGTTTCCCATTGAACCGGGTTTTCTTTTCTGTGAACAGCATTCATAATCCATTTGTCAATCCTGAATTGATGAACACTACCTATTCAGAGAAATAGGGTACTCTATATGCAATATTGTGCCAAAAAATGACTAAGTTCAACAGCTGGTATTTTTTTCATAAATTATCA